>OZ022259.1:3461480-3874730 GCA_963978905.1 Trichostrongylus colubriformis
ATGATAACAATCCTAATCAAGAAATAATTAATTCGGGCGTAAAACTTTAAAGGGAGTGCGCGCAATGTACGCAATCACACGCGAGGAAATCCGCGGCGCGTAAGGCTGAGGTTATACCGTGCGGACCGTCCGGACCGGTCGGACCGGCCGGACGGTCCGCACGGTATAACCTCAGCCTAATTGATATAGACTATTGCACGCACCGGAGGCCGGCCGTGATTGCGTACCGGCTTGAAGACAGCTGGCTTTTTTCGGCAACACGCTTCCCGCCGCGAGGTCGGACACCAGACAGGCCAGAGTACGCGACGCCAAAGCTCCTTTCCTAAAAAGGCTCAGGCAAATCCGAGAGACCCAGACGGCGAAGGACGACATCGACGCAGGGTTCCGCAATCACGGTCGGCCTCCGGTGCGTGCAATAGTCTACATCCGCGGAATTCGACATGAGGCTACACACCCCAAAAGCCGCAGTCTTACACTGCTAACAGTTTGCAGTGCAACTCGATTGTAGATTGAATACGCATCTTCCTGACGACTGCGATTTTGTAAACGCCGCAACGCACGGAGTAAACGAGGCGTTAAATGTGAACTGTACTGAACGCAGGCAACCGAGTGAGGGTAAAACGCTAAATTAAGAATACCAGACGACGGTGAACCGCATTACGCACCCCTCACCTGATAACATCTTAAGATCACTACTTAGGTGGGGAGATTATGATTCGCCCTCCCTCCAACTGAGCTTAGGCTAAAAGCTTATGCAAAAATATCACCGACGCCAAACACAATCTGATGCCCTCCGCCCCAACTACATTAGCACCTCCACGCGACGAGAAGAAAGCGATCATAAGGCAGGCTCGTAGGACTAACTGTGAAGTTGAATATCAACGCATTAATGAAGTGGTGGTAACGATATCAAAGACGAGGATAGCCGTATATAGTTGGACCCTGAAGCGCCTACCCTCATGCACCCTCTTTTGGTTTGATCACTACGGGACCCAATTACATGCGGCGCCCTCAGCTCGTACGCACCTCGTCGCAAGCCGCGTTGCAAAATCCTGCCCTTTGCCGCACCGAAACAATACCTCTCTCACGCATTCATCAATTAATTTTTCCAAGTACATCAGCTGTCTATACAACAGCGCATGAGTCAAACTCAACCACTTAATTAATTCACTCTTTATTTGCAACATAACGAGGTGAAAACAAACTAAAATCGTCGAGTGAAAACACGTGACGGGCATTAAGATCATCGTATATATCGAAAAGAAAAAAAATGGTGGTAATAATTAGACAAACAAAAACGAATTGTTGGAATCAAAGAAACACTCATTTACACGCATAGTACTCGGACTTGTCAAATTAACAATATGTTAACCGAGTCGGATTGTGCTTCTTCAGCTATTTCTTCCCTCTGCTTGAAGGTGGCGGTTTCACAAAGCACCAAGTGACAGCGATTTTTTGGCCAAGCAACTCCTCACCATTCAGCCCTTCGATCGCGGCTGCTGCTTCCTGGAAGTGTCATAAAAACCAGTCAATCAATAGCCTAACCTCAATTCAAGTGGAACCAATTGCTGACCTTCTGCGTCTCGAACTCCACCAACGCATATCCTTTGAGAAAGCCTGTTCTTCGATCCAAATTCAGGTGCACGTTCTTGATTTCCCCATAATCTCCAAACTTATCCTGGACGTCTTCTTCCGTGGCTTCTTCGTGAATATTCGTCACAAACACAATCCATCCCTAAAGTGGGTGATTAAAGAACTTCAATCAACAACCTATTTGAAATCGCTGCTTAGATAGGAACAGCGGATGATATGATTTCGAGATTTGTGAGCACTGCATATACGTGATGGTTGTAGCGGACGAATTTAAGTTCACGTACTCAAGTCAAAGGCGAGTTGGGTCAATGCATAGGCTTTTTGAGAATCTCTATCCCAAGATTGTGTTAGGATACGTGAAGTGTAGTAATAGGATTGCAACCATAGTTACACTTACAAGTTTACCAACCACTTCACACGAAAAAGGTAAAATATCCCAGCAATCAAGTCGATTAGATTTTTTTCTGCCAGTAAAATCAAGCATGGTTTCCGCAATTTTTTGATGGCCTTTCCCACCAGGTTCCACTATCGGTTTTTACGTTTTATAGAATATATTTGAAATGAGGTGTGTCGCGGCACGAGGAGCCGCTTCAAAGGAACCATAGGGTGTGCCGGTGCCTGTGGGTGGGCAGTCGCCAAGACTACTTGTGTTGGCCATACGTGATAGTGTGGCAATGTTATCATAAAGAGCACGCCAAGGACTCCCGGGTTAGTTAGTTCATCTTCTTTACTCCACGGCGGCAGCCCCACAGGGCCTTGGGCCCTTAGAACTGTTTTGGACTGGTAGACTTGTGCCCTCACTGTCATCCTGGATTATCCACACTTGTGGAACGACCAAGGATATGTATTTTAAGATCGTCGGGTGGGTCCATGGTGAGACCCAGAGTGAATCCACTTATTTATTTACTCATCAATGTTAGTTGTTTGTTTCTATATAGTTCATAGTCATAAACACTTATTGGTATTGTGTTTGCTTCTCCACCAATGGCGCTACAGGATGCGACAAGGTGTAAGAATTCTCTCAACTAGTCCTCCCGCGAAGTAGAATAAAAGGAAGGGGTCTTGGGGTTTCATGATCTGGTTGTACAACATACGGCAATTTTATACGAAGAGTACACAACTGCAGACCATTTCGAAAGCACAAGAAGTAGATTGGTAGCGCAGAAAGAGAAGGCACTCGCTGATGCCTAACTTTAAAAAAAGGTGCAAGAAGAGGAACAGGTCGCAAAGCAAACGCTCTACTCATTCTCGCATATTATTCCTTTTGAAACATTAGCGCATTTCAGCAGGGGACAGCGCAAAACTATTTTGTAGTCATATTCCGTTTCTCATGTGTTATTCTCTTGCCACGTTAACAAATCTGAAAATGCTCACCAAAAAACATCATCGATAAACGATATGCGGAGGCTAATTTTTGATTTGAGGGCAGGGACACTGGGGACCTATCGCTCGCTGATGGAACCGCGCAGCTTACGACAGTTTCGAGCGGCAGTCATGTAAAAACTATGGAAGTGTCAACAAACGACACGCAACAGCCTTGCTGATTACTACGACTGACTTGTCACAACCCCGGAGCGCAGACCTTTACAGTTAAGCCCCGTCAATTCTCCTAGAGGGCCTTGATTCTAACTATCCCTACTCCATACCATTTCTATAGGGACAGTGTGCTTTGACACCTCACAAAAACCTCAAACTGCTTGCTTGAGCAATTCAAACAGACAATACTTTGAGGGTTCGAAATACTCAACAGTCAAGAAAGCCCGAAGTACACGAGAGTGCAACGTACTTCAATTGATCTTTGAGGACCAGTTGCCGAACCATCATTATCGACCACATCATAAACAATGCGCTCAGCTCGCTGACGTGGTTGACCGACACCACGACCCTAAAAATTCCCTGAGATTATGAATTCCATCTCGAACTTCAAACGCGTTGCCAATGTTCAAAAATGTCTGGAGCTATTAAGCACAGAACAATGGAACTAAAGCCAACCTTAGATGACTTAGCATTGGCCACGGTGGTCTCTTCATTCTCCATCTCGACGTCAAGTGCTTCCGACATGGTTCTGAAATTTTTTTATCTTATACAAATACAAAGGAAAGTACTATAAACGCATGGCGGGCCGCATTCCTTCGCGGTGAAGAAAAGGGCAACAGCCATAAAACGAACGATCGGTACATCAATTCACGTTGCCTATTATATAAAGTACGAAAAGAAAATGATTTGTCGCAAAGACTAATATGCGAGTACTACACACAATCCAAACGCACTACAAAATCACAAGTAAAGGAAGCCAACCGTAGGAGACAATGTATGAGATACACTTCTACAATGGAATATGAAAAATATGAAATAATAGCCGTTGCAGACCTATGAGTCTGGTAAACCCACACCTCGTAATAATCGGATTAGTCGAGGTGAATTCCTGGGGTGGTAGACACTCGACTACCATTCCAGGATGCATCTTTGTAGCACCGACAGGGTAGGGTATACCACCACGGCGCTGAAATTCGCTCGAACGCAAGATAGCCAAGGGCGCCTAGTTTAGAATGGCATGGCTAGTCCTGGTTCATGTAGGGAGTATAGGGCCAAGATGGCGCATTGAAGTAAAAAAGGTACAATTTGAATAGTTACCCATTTACCTATAGGAAAAGTCGATAAATCTGATTATTACGAAGTGTGAGAGTCAGGTCTTAAATAGCATGCTTAAACTAGAGCACTTCAAAAAATATTAGTATCGCAATGATTGTCAAGAAGATTGCATCTGATGAAAGAATTGATGGTACAGTATCCACACCAGACGAAGTAGTGAAATTAAGAATTAAGAAGTTGAAAAGACTGAAATAATCAAAAAGCAATTAAAAGTTGAATCCGCCGCCAACAAGACGTCTCATACGCCTTGTATTTCGATCTTGATCACGCATTTTCTTTTCAATTTCTGCATCTGTAAGCGTCTCTAGGAATGGACCCCAAGCCTCGGATTCGGAAGGATTTCTGAAACGCACATATCAATCCTCGTAAGCTTTTGCAAAAATGCTTCTTTAATAAAAAGTAATATACCTAAAAGTGCATTCAACTGTCGGTTGCGGACTTTCCGAAAACGCGTATGTCCTTTGATTCCATTGTAGCTGCCCACGAATAGAGTACGCAATTGCAGAAGTAAACTCGCCACCAAGTCCAAGTTCGGCACAAAGACTTCGAGCGAATTGTTCGGGACTATTGTTCGGGTCAGACATATCCCATCTGAAATGATATTGTAGCGATAACGATACTGCAAGAAAGCTGACGAAATTCAAACGTACTCAAATTGATCGACCAGGCTTTGGTTTCCAACGTTAATATTCAGTTTCATGATCGCTCTTTGATCAGTAACGTTTGGATCCAAAGGTGGCGCTTCAGCGGCTGCTTCTAGCTAGAATGAATAGGATACGAAGTGCTATCGGAGCATCGCGATCCATATATCGCCTTCAAATGAAAGTGTTTTCACCACCCTTCTAAGAACAGACCATTGATACCTGTTGGTATATTGCCGAGGCAATCGCTGGTTGAAATGTGCTCGTTGGCAAATCGAGGTCTTCACACATCATTTCGGCGATCTTCAAATGAAATAAAGTGACCACAAATTTTCAGAGCCTGACAACAAAAAAACTACCACAAAGTGAATGCTGCAAAAAGGTGAGACTCAACAAACCAAATCAGGTGTAATCAGCTTCTCGTTCTTGTTATAACAAAATGTATCACGGAGTTTCACACCGTCCAGTTCCATATCCAAACGGATCGGAACTAACTCTTCTGGCTGCTCGCCATTCTCTGCCACTCTAAAAACGACTGAAGTCATGGTACGGCCACAGTTCGTTGACGCACGCAAGTTTTCAATAGAGATTCGGCAGTCCATTGTGCTGCATAAATTAAATCTGCGACAGGATCGAGTAATTCGGTCAAACGTGTATAACATTAGGACAGAAAAGCCGACTCGCCACGTTGCAGCGTCTTATGCACCTTTTCCTCAAGCGTAGAACACGTTAGTCGCTTTGGATCATGACTTAGTAAGGCTGATTCCATATCCAATTGAATGGGATTCTTGGGGCTAGGCGTGAATTTAAATATACGAATAATATCGATCAAGAAAATGAGCGCATTTGCGTATCCGCAATTTCAGAGAATTGGCGGAGCGGCGCATCCGTGATTTCGGCTATTAAGCACAATGCAAATGAACTGACGTGGTGGTACGTGGCATCGCCAAAAATCAGAAATCGCGGATACGTGGATCTCATTCGTTAGGCATGAACGCAGCCTAAGGCGCCCCTAGCTTGCACGCAAAGTCGCATGCCAGTCGTGACCAGTAAATTCTTTTCACCTGAGAGAGCATACCCTTTACGTCAAAAGGGCTGCATACGCCTGAAGCAACGGCATTAGAGCAGTAATCGAAAGATAGAATACGTAGAGCTGCTATCGCAATGAAGAAAGAGCACCTATGTGCTCGATGTCTGACGCTGCCTAAGATCTGAGAGGATGAGAAACAACTTCTGTCCGCCAACTCTTAGGCAGTAAACGCTTGACGTGTCAGTGATACTAAGGAGGTCAACATTCTAAATAATTCCCCTCCCCCTCTTTGCAACAGCATGCGCAAGCGATCAGAACGATATATAAACCGCGAAGCATCAAATACGAATTTTCACGCCTGTCATTCCGAGTGTGCAACAGGAGCCTAACAATGTAACCCATAACACCCACGCAAGAAAGCAATAAGGCTGCGTTCAAACCAAATTGAATGAGAGTTTTGGCGCATCCGCGTGAAGTGAAATATACGTATCGATCGAGAAAACGAGCGCATTTGCGCAGCCGCGACTTGAGAGAATTGGTGCATTCGCGTGATGGATAAGATACATATCGATTGAAAAAAGTGCGAGTATCGGCGCATCCGCGATTTGAGAGAATAGGCGGTCGGCGCATCCGCGATATGAGAGAATTGGCGTATTCGCGATTTTGGATATTTGCCATTGCAGATACCGACATTCGATAAGATATGGAAAATCAAGGAATGGAAGGAGGAGAAAAAGAAATCAACCGCACGCGTTCAACCGACCGCGTTGCTAGAGTGACTGGCACGCCAAAAATCTTAAATCGCGGATGCGCCAATGCGCCAAAACTCTCATTCAATTTGGTATGAACGCAGCCTAATGGACATAAAATAATGGGATGCCTGACTCAAACTCCGATGTAAAATTCCAGTGCGACAGAAATCATACAAACACATACCTCTTTGCTTGCTCCAAATCCTCAGCGCTATAGGCCAACTCACGTGGTTTTACCCTACCTCTCGCATGAGCTAACGGGCAAGAGCATGGTACAGATTCCAAATGATGAGATCCGCTGCTCACCTAAAAAAATTAAGAAGTAATCAGCGAATAACCATGAAGAGGACTTGATGTCTCATGAAACTTTAAAATGAGACCTGGGTGGATCGATATCGTCCCAAATACTGAACACGGGTATGGGAATCGAGTCAAAAAATGCCGTTCCAAAGCGACTTAGGAAGTTCGCTTGCGATGACTCATAGTCCGTGTAACTTGCTTGGCAAGACTTCCCAATGCTCTAATCAAGCGAGCAAACCCACCTTTCAACAACCCCAGTGCAATAACGCTTCCACTGAACCACGACGACCGTTACTACACACATAGTTAGCCTCACTGATTAGTTAGCCTCACTGATGCGTCACCTCAAGCAAAGTACCCCGCCGACGAGTTCCTCAAGGTCTGACCTTTCCAATTGCTTTAGAGCAGCATTTTGCAAACTTGGTTTTCATAATTGCAATCAGCGTTCAAGGTGCTAGCGATCCACCGGAGCCTCATTTCAAGGTTTTATAGGAAGTGAAAATCCTTCCCTAGTAAGTGGTCACAGCGATCATTTCAGTTAATTCTCAAGTACCGAAAAATTGTTTACTGAGTTTCTGAACGGAACTGAAGAATTTGCGGGAAACGATTAAAATAGTTATTGATTGGGAGAATTGCGAAATTTGCGTTTCTCTGGAAATGCAGAATTGAGGAATTTGAAGAGATGCATTTAATACGTATTGATTTCCAAGCTACGAAGAGACAAGAGGATGAAGCGGGAAGTGTCTTCATTTCGACATCCACATTTCCGCAAATTCCACAATTCCGCAGTTCTCCCAATCGATACCTGTCCAATGCTCTCACAAATTCCGCAATTCTGCTATTTCGCAAATTCCAAAACAATGAACGCTGCCTAAAAGTAACTATTCTGAACACAGTTCAGGTGCAAATGATTTAAAAATAGAACATGTACGACACTGCCTACCTCCAAAGTTGGAGCTGCCGACAATTTTGGCATAATAGTGGAAGAAAGCGCGTGGTTTTAACTAACAATAACCTCACGACCAGTAGCTCTGGCTCAGGACTTTCCCACGCGCGTGGCAATTCATTCGAAATTTCACATGTGCCTACCAGTTTGCGCATGTTTTAACACTGTAGTTTCGGGAAAAACATGTCTGACTATGGCTACTGTGGGCTATCCTGAGAGGAGTGGAGTGCAAGTGTTCCGACTGGTGAGGTCAGGTCAGGTTGCGCGGCGGACACGCCCATCCGCGCGCGGCAGATTGCAATCAGGTAAAGACAGGTAAAAACACGCTGCCAAAGCTCCTCCCCTAAAAAGGCTCAGGCAAATTTGGTACAGCCCAGACGGCGAAGGACACGCCACCATTCGGACAATTGCGAAGCGTCGCCGCGCGCGGTGACCCGATTCAATGCCGGCCTCTAGAAATCAGAACACTTGCAACTCACCCATGCTGGGACACACGAATTCTGACTTCGACCTGAGGTCGGCTCACCGCGCGCGGCGACGCTTCGCGAATTGTCCGAGAAGTGGAGTGTCCTTCGCCTCTGGGCTCTCCCAGATTTGTCTAGGCCGTTTTAGGGCAATATTTTTGCCATAGCTCCTCCCCTAATGTTGGGGTGTTTTTACCCATCTATATCTGACTGCAATCGCCGCGCGCGAATGAACGTGGCCACCACGTGACCTAGTGGCTCACTGACCGTGTGTCCCAACCGTCACCGTCGGCTACTGTGCACAACTACCGCTAATTCCTCAAACTGCCCTACTGCTCTCCATAAACGGTGCGCTCACATCAGCGAGGGAGGCATTAAATGAGGATAGAGGGTGTGCAACGTTAGGTCGAAGTTTCGCGCAGCAGGGGTTTTCCGCGCGTGCGATTATCATGTTATAGTTTCTTTTACTTGCTAAACTATTGCCTTTCGAGTGTAGGTCATTAGGACAGAAAATTCGCATGGCCGCGTTTGGGGCGCCTCGTGATTGTAAGAGGAGTGGCGCCGTATAAGTTGTTACGTAAAGATTACAGCTATCGTCCTCGTGTCAAGACCCGTACAATGCGGCACATAGCTGGCACCATCGCGTCACTCGCCGGACGCAGCAACGCGAACTTCCTGTCCTAATGGCACACACTCTTGTCTTTTTATGCACAAGAGCCTGCTTATACGTCATTTGGAGTATTTCTATTGTTTGTTATGGTATGAAGCGATAGTTTCAAATATCACGTAAGCTGGTTATGGAAGTCCTTTGAAACCGGAATAGCACCGCGAGCGCGACATCGCAAGCGAAGAGAGATGGACCTCAGATCTGTTTCCCAACAACGCTAAAAAATTATTGGTGCTATCACAGTGAGGGGAGTGAGGGTGTTCCACTACTCACTATATCCATCAGGGTCTAGAAGGAGAAGGGATCTTTTTCGCTTATCCACTAAGGCTCGGGCACAAATTAACGCTTGAATGTGCGGAATGACCCCTCCAATATCTCTTAGAAATGCTTCGGTGTGCAACTTTTTGAATGTTAGACGGCCCTATTGCGATATCACCGATATGAAAAGTGATCTGTTCCTGTTTAATGCAGAAGGAGGGGAGAGGGGGGGGGCTTTCCCCGGTGCTCGTCAACCGTCGCTTTTTGCCTAACTCTAGAAAGGAACCTTTCCTTTCGTTCACTGAGCCGACAATAGCCGACAAGGATAAGAATGCATCGATTGATAGCCTATTCATCAATTCCAACGTTGCGTAGAGTCAACGGAAGCGTATATATCCACCCTTTCCGTCGATACATCAAATCGTCAACTCAGAAGAGTGCCTGAGCTTATCGCAAAGCTTTGAGACAGCGCAGGCGATTTCATACTCCGATCAGTACCGCTACGAAGGTTTTCTTCACCCTCGACTTCCCATATTTTACACTTCCATTTACCGATACCACACCAGTCATTCTGTCTTTACTTTGTGCTTTGCTGCATCACTTACATTTCCAACAGTAAACAGATTTTTCAAAAAAAAAGTTTTATCTCCCAATACCAACCTCATAATCATCTGATCGCAATACTGAATTACAGCAGCTCCGGTGCTATCTAGGTAATTCTCAGTTTTTATGTCATTATAACAGGTTGTCATAACATAGCCCCATTACCTATAAACCCATCAACACAGCTTCAACGTACAAAAAGAGAAGTTGAGCTCACACTGACTCTGTGGAGGCTTCCATAGAGGTAGACCTTTACATATGACTATTTACCATGCTTCAGCAGTATTCGTGCGTTCATAACACTGTCTGGATCGCAATGAATCGACACCCGTCCTTACCCTACTAGGTTATCCAATTCAAGGATGAAGCATATTCTTACACTCATTCCAGACGTGCCAGCCATGACGGTCTCCTGTCTTAATTTAGTCAAGGCACCAGCTCAAAGTATTAGCTTATCTATAAGGCTTAATCAGGTAGCACACTACTACCATTTAACAGGGTGGGGGCCAGTTGGTCAAAATTTCGCGCGGCCGCCCAAGGCGAGTGCGAGTTGTTTGTAGTTTCATCAGTTGAAACAGCAACAACCACAACATATAAGAACTTCCGAAGCTTCCAACCTACAATCTTTGAGGGTCCCTCACGATACCAGTCCACTGCATACTGAGCGGAATTTCAACCGAATGCAGCAAGTCGTGCCGACGGCGTCGCGAGTGCGACGCCGCGAAGCAAAAATTCGTAATCGACTCCCACCCCCAAGTAACACGTGACAAAGCCTTACCACAAAAACTACAAGGCTGAGCTACTGTTGGTTTGGCTTTGCTCGCAATGCCATTTGGATTTCGTACAATAACAAATTTCTAAGGCCGCCGTCAGACTGCGATTTTACGGTGTCGCGGCTCCGCACGCGGAGCTGCGGCACAGCACAATTAAGATCGTAGTATCGCGTGAAAAAGTGCGCCGTCGCAAAATTGCGAAATCGCTAAATCGCGAAGTCTGACGGCGGCTTAATTCTTACACTTATTATTAGGCATTTCCTATAATGATACGTGTGACATTCACGGTTGTGAATGAACCCGATGAAAGATAGGAAAACTGGTACAGAACAGAATTCACGAAAAGGGAAAAGTTTCTCTTGTGCCCATCTTCGCAGTAATGTTTATGTAAAAATTTCTGGAATAATACCTGTTGTCCCATCCATCCTGCAGGTACATTTGGTTTACCGCCTTTTGTAAGACCTGAATCAACCCTTGGGATGGCTGGAGTCGATCCAGCAGCACGATACTTCTCTTCTTGTCCGGAAAGCAGCTCATCGATCTCATGCGCTTTCACGAGCCTGTAAAACCACTCATACAGGGCCGTGATTTTAAATCTCAACAGCACTTTTGTCTACAGAGCATATTTGAAAACAAACAACTGACATTATATTCGTGTGCATAAACGCCTGCGATAGGGCTATCTGCCGTAACTTCTCTTTGTCTTCAACAGTTGCAACTTTTCTCCACAAGACTGGATACTTCTTGTAAAGTGTACCTCTGTGAAGCCTAAGATATGCACCTATTTCGGATCCTGAAAGAAACTTTGTGTAGCACATCTGAACGATAACATATTTACATTTCATTGACCAAATAAAAATACATAGCTCTGTGAAATAGAGCTGATTTGTACTTACCTATGTAATATCGCTCCCCCGAGTCGTCCATCGCGAACGATTGCGGACGTGGTCCGTACGTCGCATTGCTAATCGTCATGGCTGGGAAAACTAAAATTTACGACTTTTTACACTTTCCTCATTCATAATGCGTTAAACCGATTGATGTGAGCGAGAGATTTGAATCTCCTGCACATGGCCTGATCCACATACCGCCCAGAATTCTCTAAGATAACATGGAAAACAAGGGGTGGGAAATGAAAACCAGATCTGTCTTACTAAAAATACTGCCCAAAATCACTTCTTGATTTCCAACCATTTTACCGAAAATCGCTCCGAGTGACTTCCCGTAATGCTAGGCCAAACAAGAATAAACTACTGCGCCGTTGCTAATAAAAAAAAAAGGGGGGGGGGTACTGCTCTGTGCTCGGCGTCCTGCTCTATTTTGGCCTACGTTTTTTGCCTGAGCCTTGGTTCAAGGGGGAGCTCCTACCACCATAAAGTAAAGCCTAGATAAAAATATACACTTGAGTGTACAAACTGGTAATGGCAGATTAGTTTCAAGGGAGGGATGACAGGGCGACAATGAGTGGCTCCCCAACTACACTAGAACCATTGTTATCATCACATTATAATAATTGAAGCAAAGAGATCCGTAATGAGAGAAAAATCTCACAATTTTCGCAAGAAAAAGGCCGCTCGCGTCCCTAACTATGCTAACTGCGTGCCTAACTATGCTAACTAACTAAAATAGTTTCAACGGAGGGATGACAGCGCGACAATGAGGGGCTCCCCAACAACATCAGCACCATTGTTCCTATCACATTGTAATAATTGAAGCAAAAATATTCATAAAGAAGAAAATTCCAACAATTTTTGCAAGAAAAAGGCCGCTCGCATTCCTAACTACGCTGTCATTCCTCAATGATTACTCCCGGTTTGCGAACATCCAGAACATCTCAACTCAGAAATTTTCCCCTCAAAACTCATGACTAGTTCTGAATGCACATATCAGAAAGAAAAAGCGTAGGAAAAAATCATTAGAAATTAGGTATCAAACAAGAGGACGCCACGGTTGGCAAAAATTCGAAACCAGTGCCTTCTTCCTTTGGGCGCGTTGCGGTCGCAGACACACGGTTATTCATTATCCGTGGAGCGCGTTTTTCTCTCGTTGTCGCTGCTCTACTCACATTGCACAGTATCCTGTTGTTTGCCATTGATAAGACAGCATGTTTTATCGACTACTAATTGCATCTAACTTACTATTACCACTTGTAAACACATTTACAAACAATGGTAAAGTCTACGTTGCTGATTAGGTGTTTCCATAGCGACGCAATAATGATGGGTAGGGGACGCGGGGCGTGGCCAGGTCGGGCCGGAAAAAGGGTTCAGAACGTTTCGCTTGATCCTTTGACGCTAGTAGCCGGCTGCAAATGGATTTGATCATCTTCCCATCGATATTCATCATGCTTGTCCTTCTTTCTTGTGGTACACTCTATCTCTTCGCCTAATCGATCGCCATGGTATCAATTCGGTTACTGTATGTGGTGGTCGAACAGCTGATCGCTACCGTACTCGCCGAATGGGAGATACCATTCAATATCAGGTAAGCAGTTACAAATATGATAAAAAGAATGATAATTGTTATAATAATAATTGAAAAAGTGGAAGGAATTCAACGAGATCAAGCCCACTAGTACCTACGCACAAATACGAACCCACAAACGCATGCATGGCGTAAACTGGGGAGTGAACAGTGTAAAAGTGATGCTATACTGATGGGGGGGGGGGCAATTTGTTGAACGTTGAACAGTAACATGCATTCGTATGGTTATTGAAAATCAACCATGTAAAAACATGTTACAGTTTAAAATTGAACAAGTTGTCCCCCCCCTGTCAACAAAATATGAGTACGTTTCAGCCAACACTTCCTCAAAGTAATCGGTGGCTATCCCACCTTCATCGAATCTTTCTATCCTTCTATGGAAAACCTTACCGAAGATGATTCTGTCCCCTTCCCACCTCCTTTAGAAGTGTCCTCCTATCATAGGTGAGTCCTCTTACCAGTGATTATCATCAATCAGTATCAATAAGTATCATCAGATTGCTCAGTTGGTCTTGCGACGCGTTCCCAGGTGATCGTAACGAATGCACATCAACGATTAATGCGGACAGATGTCGTCATGGCACGCAGTTCGCTGTCGGATTCTGGCCGGCTGCTAATCGTTCATGTGAAAAACGAGGACAAGTGGTCCCATGCATGGATGCGTAAGTGAAAAATACTTTTGCTTAAGATATCAGAAAACTAAGACTCTTAGGTTAGAGAGTATGTTCATGTCAACTCTGCGTCTGGATGGACTGGACTAGCCACGATCAGAAGGCGGCACTGGAGAAGCGTATAGTCTTCAGGCTTTCTTGAGGCTTTATTCGCAATATTGAGCGTGATTGTTCTATTGGATGAGGAATTTTGGTCATGAAAGTGGGGTTGTGCAGACTTATGTTGAATTTTCGCTTTGCGACGTCGCACACGTGGCGCCATCAGCAAAACTTCCCGCGGTTGGTTGGAATTCCGCTCAGGACGCGAGGGTCTGTTAGCATAGAGGTCCTTCAAAAAATAGCTGTTTATCTCACCACTATTCAAGAACAATAATTTTTGAGCCCTAAAAAGACAAAATAGTAACATAAAAAGTAAAAGAAACGATAACATTACATGATAACAATGCTGATTGAAAAATAATTATTCCTGGAGTAAAACTCAAAAAGGATGTGCAAAGAACGCAATCACCCGTGAAAAAATTCGCGGCGCCGTTCGCTGCACGCGGCCGCGCGAAAATTCGACATAAGTCTACACACCCTGGGAGTGATAACGTGCCTCTATATGTCAAAAACAAGCGGTAACAAGAGGACTGTGAGCCAGAAACCTGCCATAACTCACAAGTGTGCTGGTTATTGAGTGTAAGTTATGTATGTCCATGTGACTATCACTGCTACCACCCCCACTGTACCTGCGATGAAATTTCCTTTCAATAACCTTCCGGCATATATTTGATTAAAAGTTCGTCTAGGTACCAGAAATTCTGACTTAGCCACATAAACTCCACCGTAAAAGAATTGTGCATGGAAATTCTATGAATCTCTTTTTAAAATCATTATATATAATACAGAATTCAAAATCTGGAAGAACTTCAACCTGCTTGAATTTTCGCCGAACAACTTTGGAACAGTTGTCAATATGGAGATAGTTGCGCGTCCGCTTTCTTTTGATACCTACATTACGTCACCTATGTCATGATTGCCGTCAGCCGCGTTCATACTCCGCGGTGCCAGCGGAAGAGCGTGGCTGCGTATCTCTGCGTCTCCCCTATGCTATCCTGCCTCGTTGCCTGCGTCGACTCTGCACCTCCCTAGTGCCACTCTTCCTCGCTACCTGTGTACGTAACCACAGACTGCCGGCGCTCAGTATGAACGTGACCTTACCCATGTAAACGAAAACTGTGGAAATGCTGGGGGAATGTATTTCTACTGAGTATTGATTTTTTCGCTTGAAACTTTGCTTGTGAACTGTTGAGCAAGTACAATATACCCGTATGAAGAAAATTCAAATTTCCATAAACTATTCTTTGACCTGTCTATTCTTACAATATGTCGCTGGTCCTGTGACTAGGCCTTGACGCTTGACTATACCCCGTAATAATGATGTTTATGCAGGTAATTGACAGATACTACCTGCGTCAGTAGTAATTCCCCGCAGGAAAGTTATTGCTGAGTGATGTCATGATTACCAACCACTAGGTTTAGGCTTTTTACTTCCAAACGCTACCAAGCCCAATTCCTTTAATTGAAAAAATGACAAACTCGCTAAAAAAAAGAGGTGTTAAGCCGGCTCTCACACCCACTCATCGGTCCTATCAAAGGTTAAAATAGTTGGCTCTGAATATACGCTATAAACTGCATGGAACTTCCGACGGGAGATCATCAAGGATTAATGAATTCTCAACGCTGTTTCGCGGCTTACTATTATATGCGGGATGATCGGAGGTCATACTGCCCTTAGTGACAAATTGCAGAAGGAAATTGTACTCGGGTCCAGAAATCACCAGCTTGAGCTATTAGGAACGCCACTTTTGGACTATTAGTAGGGTCTCTGACCTCATGTCAGGATTTCGCATCGAGACGTGTGATGCGGTGGGTCTTGAAGCGACAACATACGGTGTTTGTAGCTCAGAGTACACCGAAAAACGAGGATTCCTCGACAGGGGGGGGGGTCGTATTTGATAGGTTAAGTGGGTGGAGGCCTTCAGAGGTCAGCGATAAGCACTAAAATCCAAATTTTCCTTGTGACATAATGTAATACAATATATTTATTCACGCCTCGGAATAGGATTTACATAGCAATAAAACACATCGTAACTATGCAATCCGGCAACAGTTAGTGGTATTATAGAGGCCAAAAAAGGGGTCGTATTCGATAGCCGTCGATGGGGGGGGGGGGGGGGATCGTACCAAAGCGGTTATTTTCCACGACACCTGGGAGTGCCCTGCTGTAGCTGAACGTTCGCTGCCGTCTGACGTAAGGTACACACCCCTCCTATAAATAAGAATACCGTGAATCTTGGAGAGGAATCACGATGTTGTGAATTCTACTCGAAAAAAGTTACAAAGTCAATGTACAAAATAACAAGACAAAACAGAATGACATAAAAATAAAATAGACTGGCTCGCACGACAAATCGAGTTTCCCGGGGAACTTAAAAGTCGCCTGCTTAACTCCCATACATGGTCCCGTGGCCAAATCTCCATGACTGAATGATGATGGAACGAAAACCCTTGTATCCAAGCCACCAGTCAGCATGACTCTAAAGTTGCATTCATACTCTGCGGCACTGCCGGCGCAAACTGTGAAAGAAACCCCACGGACGCAGGTTTCATTGAACGCTGACGTGATGTGCCTGTATAACCGCCTCACGTCACAGATCCGCGTGGCACCAATAGATACGACAGTGATGCAGTGTAACTGCAGTGACTTTTCGAAAATTGAAAATGGGCTGGCTCACTGACGTTGACGTGTTCAAGCAGTTCCGCACTGCGTGTGCTTGTGCGTGTTCCGTGACAGACTGAGTGTGAACGCATATTAAAATAAAAAAGCTTGTATGATGATGGAACGAATACTCTCACGCGACGCAGGCTTCACTGAACGCTGACGGTGATGCGCCGCGTATGACCGCTTCATGTCACAGACCCGCGTGACACCAATAGATACGACAGTGACGCAGTGTAACTGCAGTGACTTTTCGAAAATAAAAAATGGGCTAGCTCACTGACGTTGACGTGTTCGAGCAGTTCCGCACTGCGTGTGCTTGTGCGTGTTCCGTGACAGACTGAGTGTGAACGCATATTAGAATAAAAAAGCTTGTATGATGATTGAACGAATACTCTCACGCACGCAGGCTTCACTGAACGCTGACAGTGATGCGCCGCGTATGACCGCTTCACGTCACAGACCCGCGTGGCACCAATAGCTTGTAAGGCTTCGCACACCAGCGACGTCGCGCCCAGGGGCGATTGGTGCTCTATGCTTCTTTGTGGGTTGCGGGTCATATCGAGGGCATGCAAGAGAGTTCCAGTGATGCAGTGTGGCAGTGACTATCCGAAAACAAGAAATGGGCTCATTGACGATTTTTTATTTGAATTGGTTTTTTTACGTGTCAATTTTATTTCGTATTCAGCACGGTTATAACCATGCTGATGAAAAATCTAAATATTCAATTTTGTGAGAATTTAGCCTTCGAGGGGCACCAGAGCATATCCAAATCCATGTGATTTCCTTTCCAGAACCCTCGAGGGAAACGTGTGCCAAAATACTGTCGTAGAAATCCAAAACGCGTCCAATGCTCATTTTGTGTTGAAGGATTTGCTGGTTGGTTGAAAATGGAATGACAGAGCATTATTGATCGATCGCCCACTTGCGACACTTTTCCATTCAGGTCCCTTCCATTGTTACGCAGACATTTACCGAATACCGTACACCGTCAAACACATCTTGTTATAACCCAGCTTTTCCTGTGCTAGCAGATCAGCCATTGCGATTGTTTCCAACAGGTATGTACGTGTTCGATAAGCTTGCTTTTATAGTCTATCGCCAGCAGTGAAGCGGGCAGTGACGCAAGCGAGGGACGGGCGGCAGTGACGCTGAGTATAAAGGCAGCATAATACATCACCGCCATTGCTCATGTTACTACTATACTCTACAGATCGTTGCGGGACCGAAAAAACCCTGATCAAGTTTGGGATCAATACAACTGCCCAGTGCTTCGTAGATAGATCGGCTTTCGTATGTGTTCTTATTTTCGTTTTTTTTTCGAGAAATTCAGAAACAATGAATAATTTTTCTTCAGAATGATGTCAACGGTTGCCCCTCCGACGATCAAATGAAAGCGGCCCTTATTGCGGATGTGTCCTACATATGCAATTGTGGTAGATGCGAGACACCAATACTAAAGTAAGCGAGATATTATAATGTCTACATAATGAGCGGATTGAATTTTTATAGCAGAAAAGAGTACAATTCGGTAGTATTTATTTTATTATTATTTCATTTATTTCTAGTATTGTTTCTAATATCATTTTATTATTATATTATTTGTTTTTAATACTATTTCATTCCACATAGAAAGAGATAAGCGGCATGTGTCTCTCGCAAGCGACACGGTCGCGACGCGGTCAAAACAAATATTTGAAAGACATGGACAGCAACAAAGCTTTCCAGAATGACAGACTCAAAGATTGTAGAATTCTATTTAAAGGAAACCAGAATATGACATTTGTGGCAACCATGCTAGCTCTGCATTTAATTTAGGCCGCGTTCATACTTCGCGGTGCTGGCGGCACGGCATGGCTGCGTGTCTCTGCGCGTCAGCCCGCGCTATCCTATCGTTGTCTGCGTCGCCTCTGCACTTCACCTGTGCCACTGTGCCTCGCTGCCAGTGAACGCAGCCACGCCCTGCCCGCGCATAGTATGGCTTTACTAAGTCTCACAGAAAAAAAAAACAATTCCGACAGACCCACTGCCGCTCATCGTTCAATCTGCGCAGTAGTGTGCGCCAGCTAAGATAAAGGCTCATCCACTACTATGGACTGCAACACGTTACGGCAAATGCCATTTCGAAAAATCTATGTTTCGCTGAGTATAACTGTGATCTTACTACTGCGACCAACAGTCGTATTCACCGCGCATCACTGGAATCGTGAATGTGATTTTAAGGTGCTTTATGGTCAAGACAGAAATGTGTAATTCTAATTTCCCCTGAAGACTCAAAAAAAAGTTTCCATGCGAGGTCAAGGGTATTCTATCTTGGCTTGTGCCTTCAATGCTGACTAGCAATTAAATTGCGTCGCTTCGCTTCTCCCGAAGAGGTCTATTTATGCAAATTTCTTGACTATAACTAATTGTAAGAGGCCATAAATCATTGTGACCATCGCTAATATTTCGTCTAGACAAGGGCTTGCCATTCGAGCAGAATCACAGCGGGCAGTTGAAAGCCGAAGTGACTGTAAACAGCAATTTATTTATTATTTTGAACTATTTTTTTGTCTTTTCGTCAAAAAAGCAGTAGAGCGAAAGAATAGGAGATCAAGAATGAAGGATTATCATATTACATTATATATTAGATTGTGGACATATTGATAGGTTGTGTACACTCACGTCAGGATTTCGCATTGCGCCATGCGACGTGCAGCGCGACGCACGTGGACAAGGGACTACGTGTGTAGTTGGGTCCTACAGCGATACACGGTGACTACACATGGCGTCCTCAGCGTTGCCGTGTAATCGCTTCAGGACCCAGCTACAAACGCTCTAATTACCAGCCTCGCGTTACTATATTGACATAAGAGTACACACCTGGGAACGAGAAGCGCTTCCCTCTTACAAAATTTTGTCGGTACGAATCCCCTCACTTTGTATCCCCCCAAAATAACAGTGCTGTCGATGGATGAACAAATCACACCGAACACAACCTTCCTTTCACTATGCAACATACCCATATGATCACCCAACGGAGACTCCTTGATTGAAGGCACACGTCAAGACAATTAGTCGACGATTAGATCAATTAGTCGACTTTCCCTCTTGAGGAGCCCGCTCAGAGTAATTAACCAAACTGCGCTTTGTTTGCGCCTCCACTGTGCGCAAGACAGCGCTACTCCGGCCCTCCGGGCCACTTCCACTCAAAGGAATCGTGCTTGGAAAAGTGAGCTTCTCTGTTACCCATATGTTTATGTGTATTTTCCTAATAAGGGCTCCATGCAAAAACTCACGTGAAAAAGTGTGATTCGGCTAGGATACAGCTCCTCAAAGTGGTGGTCGAAGGGGGGGCTCAGTGTAAATGAACGCCCCGTCGTCCGCCGCGGTCGGATACAAGTAGGACTGTTTACGTGACTTTCTGCTCCCACTGAGTGCCTCCGACCGTGGCAAACGACGGTTAGTTCATTTAATCCAATGTCCCGCCCCCTCGACCGCCACTTTGAAGAGCTGTATTTCAGCAGAATTCTCACATTTTCGCGTAAAACTTTGCATACGGCTTTCATCAGGCAAATACATCATAAATATATGGATAACAAAGAAACTCATTTTTCCGTGCACGACTCCTTTGAGCTCCTCGCTGGCTAACTGAGTTAGTGGGGCGTGGTTAGCGTAGATTAGAGAGAGGAGGCGCCGTGATGGGGCATCGTGGCGGCAAAAACACGTGCAAAATGGATTCGAATTTCTACTGTTTCAAGAAGACAAATCGGCGAACCTGATAATCGCAAGGTGTAACTTCAGTTTGCTATGACTCGATGAGAACTGGTACGTACACCTGTGAAGAGCCCGTGTACTAATTTATCCACCTACTCGAAACCAGTTGATAACGGCCCCATTACCACTGTTTTTAGGCATGTTCACGCCATTTGCGGGAAACGTCATACCGCCATTATCATATTAGTTCCTATCAACAGGTGTTTGCATTACAATTACTACAGCTACCGCGATTAACGTCCCCTAATGAAATACAATCTCTCAAAAGGGGTCATTTTTCTTAATATTTTCTACGAATGTGCCGCAACTGTTTTTCAGCTTCCAATACACCGTAAAACAGGCTGTCCAAATAGGTTCACAGTGCAATAAGTTGGTAATGATATGTGATTATATTTGCATGTATACCACGCATAACATGAGTCGTAGTTGTGCCATGTAATTAAAAAAAGACAATTACAGCTCGTATGCCATGTAATGAGAAGGACAAGTGTAGCTCACATAGCTGTTTGAGCACCCTTTAGCAAATTAATGAAACCGAAAATGCTTGCTATTCAAGGCGTACGCTCGTATTGAGAATTAAGGTAATAGGTACGTGTACGGTGATCGCCTATTCAAAAAGGGAACTAAGCGCTACTAATATATGAAAAATGAATCTCTAACTAGGGAAGGTATTTTACTTACCATGGAACTTTGAAATGATCTCCGGGGGGATCGATAGAGCTTCAAACGCTGATTATAACTGTGAAAACCGAAATTGCTAAATGGCATCCTGAAGCGAGTTACGAAGGGTCAAAGTTTGCCTGTGACTTGCCTGTGACATCTCAATGGCGAGGCGCTTCGTCATCAGAATGACTAGCGCAAAGCCAGCAATTACCTCCATGGCTCAGTCAGTGGCAGTGCCCCGTTTCTGCAGGCGCGAGGTTGTGGGTTTGCTTTCCGCCGGTGCGGCTTTTTTTTGCATTTTGTGTTTCATTGTCACTAAGTGCTTTTCTTTCACTTCTAAACGTTTCCTTGTATGATATTCGCGCGTAGGAAGCCGAATTACCCCTCTGTGCAAATTTCCAGCCGGATCCAGTTTTTGGCCCAACTTCGGAAAATTAGGGGTGGCCAGGGTTTAAGTAGGAGTTTATGAATTTCCTTCCACAAAGAATCCTGCAAGCTGAACAAGATAACCTAAACATACCTATCACACTTGCCCATCACACTAAACGCACGTAACAAGCGCCAAATAAGAGCATTTGCTGGGCAAGGGTCAGCGACTACTCCTTTGTTGAATGGGTTGCCAGCCAATAGCCCACCAATTTTTCCGAGATTTGGTCAAATTCTCGAATTGGCTGAAAACTTGTCCTACAGGGTAATTTGATCCCCTGAACACGAAAATCACACTGGTTTTGCGTGAAAACGTATGGCTCGCTCGCTATGGGCTCCCAAACATACCATGAAATATTGGGTCATTCCATAAGTAGTGTCGTTTTTTTTCAAGCAAAAATTTTTGCCATAAAGTCACACGTTTTTGCAGCATTTCATGTATCATTCGAAAGGAAATTTTCTGCCCTACAAAATGACATGTTCAGTTTTTGAGTATGTTAGAATGGCGCCGACATTTAGACTGGCGAAGAGGTAGGTCTAGCCGACGAAAACTGGCCAAACCGGCAATCAACTGAAACTTTATATTTCACTTCAGGAAAATCGACCAATCATGTGTCGCGTACTTACTCCTGACCTCTTCTACAATTTTCAATATTTAGTTGATCAAGAAGTCGTGTCGTTCTTTTTCTAAAATTTTTTTTCAAAAGCACCCACACTTATTCAAAATAAAATTTTTTTCGTTCAAACTCCTTGCTCACAATTGTTTCATGAACCACTTTGAAGAACGTTTTCTGCTGTATCGAAAACATCTTTCTAGTTCCTTTTGGCTGCGATTCAGATTGAGTTTTAATACCATGTGATAGGGGTCTAGTTGACATTTTTCACAATTTATTTTCTCCAAAGAAAGTTAAGGAATCCGGTCAGTGATATTTCCCTGTTCCCACCCCACACCCTGTTCTTAACATTTCACCACCCTTTCAACTGATTGGTTGAGAAAATTTTCTTGCCTTGGTTCGAAGAAATTGTCTAAAATCACCGAGTTGTGGAGGAAAAACTAAATGTGGAGAAAGAACGACACGACTTCTTGATCAACTAAATATTGGAATTTGTAGAAGAGGTCTGGACTAAGTACGCGACACATGACTGGTTGATTTTCCTAAAGTGAAATATAGTGTTTCAATTGATTGCCGGTTTGGCCAATTTTTGTCGGCTGGACCTACCTCTTCGCCAACTTAAATCTCGACGCCATACTAACGTACTCAGAAACTATACATGTAATTTTTTAGAGCAGAAAATTTCCTTTCGAATGATACATGACATGCTGCAAAAACTTGTGATTTTATGACAAAAATTTTTGCTTGGAAAAAAGCGACACTACTTATGGAATGACCCAATAGTATTACTATTTTTTCAGAAAATTCATAACTTCATTCAGGTAATTGTTTGACAGATTCCGAATACAGATTTGAGATCAGCATTCAAAAGTGCGTACAGTGGTATGTGTCTCATTGCAAAGGGCCATTTCGACAAACCGTCTGATGGCAAAGTGCCTCGCCAATGAGTGTCACAGGCAAACTTTGACCCCTCGTAACTCGCTTCAGAATGCCATTTAGCAATTTTGGTTTTTACAGTTATAATGAGCGTTCGAAGCTCTGTCGATCCCCCTGGGTCTCATTTCAAAGTTCCATGGGAAGTAAAATACCTTCCCTAGTAAGAGACGCCGTGTGGCGCTAAAGAAATCGAAAGGGATCCGAAGAAAGAGGAAGTTGCAAAGAAAGGATCATTTTGTAACGAACAATCAAGGTTAGAAGCGATAATTGGTGGAAAGACCTGAATTCGAAAGCGCGGCCCTGTGGTGCGTATTCGCATCATATTCGCTTCAAAACACTGACTTTCCGAGTTGTCCGCTAAAGAGATGTCCTTTGTTGTCTCGTAGAGTGTATTTCATTCATTGGTGATGATGTGGAGTAAGTGAAACAAGATACAGTAACAAACAAGCAAATCAGTTAAAGACATCATTAGGGATAATGCGTTAATGGAGAAATCCCTACAAGAAGTCGCTTACATGATAGTCCTGGGCCTAAGAAGGCTATCTGTGGCGAAATCCCGGTGAAAAAGTGCCCATCCAAGCTGTAGAAACCCTGCAAAGCGCCGCAATCATGCAGCGGTTCCGCCTCTTGGACACAGCGGTCCCGCCTCCCGATGACGTAATTCCCGATTGATTGGGGTGGGAGCGGCCGAGGAGATGGGGCAGGATCGGGGGTTTTGCGGCGCGCTTTCGCAGTTGTAGCTTGAAACTCGTTCAAGAAAAAAGATGTTGTCGTATTTCCAAACACTCTCCTGTGTTTACTTGGCAACATGCCAATGGAAAATTGGATCAGACTACTCCCATCTTGACGGACAGGTCGTCCGCGTCGAGAATCAACAGTGGGAAGGGGGTCCTATTTATCGGGTTTTGGGCCATTTCCATCCGTTTTTTCTCCACTATCCTGTTACTAGGCGTCTCGACTTTCATATGCACTATTTCTTTTACTTTTCGTCCGACTTTCCCCTAATGCTGCCTTTAAGTGAAGAATAAGTGAAAGCGTAAGAAAAAGTGTTTACAACTAAAACCTAATTAATTCACTTTCCAGACCTTGGCAAGGTGCCGTGTGTGCATGCGGCCACCGTCCCCCATACCGTAAACCAAAATCACCCTCCTCGTATGTTTAGAGACACCAGAAGGGGGTAATTTTGGCTTACGGTAGAACAGACGTACTGTGGACGAGTTTAAGTGGCCGCCATTGCACAAACTCGCCAGTTTGACGCCTTGGCATGGTGCCAAAAGAAGATGTTTCTATTATAAATTTGTTTTTTCTTTACTTTTTATTTTGTTCTTTTTTATATTGTCTCTAGATGTACTTACATGAATGCTAATGTAGTTGGGAATGACCACACCGCTGCGCTGGGAGTCAAGTGCTACAACTAACGTTGGCCCGGCCCGTCTCCTACAACTCGGAATGAATGCGCTGATGCGAATGGGATGCGAATACACACAGCAGCGTCGCGCTTTTGAGTCCGGGTTTTTTTGCCTATTATCGCTTCTAACCTTGAGTGTTCATTAGAAAATGCTCATTTCTTTGCATCTTCCTCTTGTTTCAGACCCCCTTCCGGTTCCTTTGAGTCTGCGTTTATACTTTGCGGTGCAGGCGGCAAGGTATGACTTCGTGTCTCTGCGACTCCGCCTATACCGCCCTGTCTCGTTGCCTGCGTCTTCCCTTGTGCCACTGTGTCTCGCTGGCTGTGAACGCAGCCACGCTGTGACAGCGCTGAGTATGAACACGGCCCAAAAGCTCTACGCAGGACCGCTGACCACTTCTAGACAGGCTCCGCCTCCAACTCAATGCGTCGTTCACTGCGAAATCCTGCCACGTGTCACAGATCCTTGCGACTTTGATCAATATGTGAGATTTGGGAGGTAGAGCAAAGGGAATTGAACACTGTAAATTTATGCCACATTTACAACAGTCCACATTCCAGGCAGTCATCGTCCACTCGCGACCGAAACACAACGTCATGTGTAGTTATACATCGAGCTACGCTCACCTTTACGCATAGTAACGGATCCATTAATGGTGCTCAGATCAGGTACGGAGACCATTTTTGTACTTGTTGGACTGATTATCTGCAGTATAGCGGTGCGCGTTTGTCTAGCTGTAGAAATTTGTCTAGCTAAGTTACCACGTAGCGAGAATTGCGTGGCCGCACGCGTCACGTACTTTGTTGGTCCTATTGCAAAATGACCGCGAGCTAGGGCACGCCTTCCAGTGCGTTACGTGACTTAGTTGGGCAGTCTTGACGCGCATTCGTATTACGGTAACTGGCGTGATTACGAAACAAGCACACAATCCTTAAATTTTTCCAAACCTTCAGTACTCATCCCTTCAGCTTCAAAGGATCAGTCAGCCTGACTTTCTACCAGTATAAACCTTCTTTCTGGAGTTGGATATCAAAGGAATTGTACACGGAAAATAAGATTCTCTGTTAGCCATACATCTGTGTTGCATTCACCTAACTGGGGCTGCATTCAAAGTGTCACGCGAAAAAGTGAGAATCCGGCTGGGATACAGCTCCTCAAAGTGGTGGCCGAGGGGGCGGGGCCTCAGAGTCAATGACCGTCCCGTCGTTCGCTGCAGTTGGTGTCGCATAGTGGGAATAGAAAGTCACGTGAACAGTCCCACTCTTCGTCTCCAACCGCTCGGACGACGGGCGGACATTTACTGCGAAGCTTCACCCCTCGGCTATCACTTTGAGGAGCTGTATCTCAGCCGGATTCTCAATTTCTCGCGTGAATTTTGTATGCGGCCCTTATTAGGCACATACATCATGCATATATGGGTAACAGAGAAGCTCAATTTTCCGTGCGCGATTCCTTAGAACAGGTAGTCTTGCAGACACTACAACACCAACCTGTACTATCTGCCTAAACTAGACTCAGAGATCCAAAAAAAGAATGTCACAGATCTCTCAGAGCGGTAAAATCTGCGTTGGGCCACACACCAAGTACGCATATGTGCTAGAGCCATTCAGCGGATCGTTGCGCTGCCACACGCCAGTTAAAGTCACGAATGTAATACACTTCTTCGGGTGTGTAGCCTTATGTCGAATTTTTGCTCAACCGCGTGCGACGGCGACGCGGCAGATTTCTTCACGTGTTATTGCGTACATAGCGTACACACCTTTCAAGTTGCACCAAATTTAATAATTAATTGATTGGGATTGTTACCATGCAACGTTATTATTCTTCACTTTTTATGTTACTATTTTGTCTTTTAAAGGCACAAAAACAATTGCTTTTAAATGATTATGGGATAAATAGGACCGCGGCAAGTTGCGTCAATGGCGGATCAATGTGCGACGCCACAAAGCGAAAATTCGACATAAGGCTACACACCTCACTTTTTTGCGACGTTAACTGACGAGATTATACACGGTACACCATCGCTATGCTACACTACAGTAACTGCGTCACCAAATAAATCTTGATGTTGCAAAAAAAAATAGAAAAGCGAAAGCTATACAGTGCTTCTGTAAATTTGGAATAGAAGCGGAATCTCTAGTGATCCCAGTGTGAGACGATGGAGAAGATGGGCTTTTTTATGGCAGGCAAAAGCCTTTCTTGATCAGGACAGGATCTTATAATTGTGACTACTGTCTAAAGTACAAGGACTTTTAGTTATTTCAGCTACGACCATCGTACCGTTTCCAGTCAAGAGACACGTATCTTGCTGACCGTACGCATAAGATTCGTGGAATATCGTGCTCCATGTCAGTTTAGCAGGTAATAATATGCTTCCTTGAGTGCGAAGAACAACGCGCAAGCGAGGGCCTAGGCCGTGTTCATACTTTGCGCTGCCGGTGGCAGGGCGTGGCGGCGTGACTCTGCATCTCCGCCTGTCCACCCTGTCTCGTTGCATGCGTCGACTATGCACCTCCCTCGTGCCATTCTGCCTCGCTGTCCATGAATACTACAGCCATGCCCTGCCGGTGCAAAGTGTGAACGCAGCCTTACTCTGTCAACCATGGAGCTTCGAGAACATTGAAGGCTTCTAATAAAGGTCGATAGAACAGATTCTGAAATCATAACTCATGCTCCGAAAAAACAGATTTCATAAGGTGTTGAATTTCGAAGTTGTGGTTCCGTTGGAGCAAGTTGAGATTAAGTTTACGCTGCATTTATGCTTTTGCGACGCGATCGTACAATCACAACGATCTTGTGATCGTGGAGTGCCGCAACGCCCAAACAGCGCAG
This sequence comes from Trichostrongylus colubriformis, assembly GCA_963978905.1. Taxonomy (NCBI): domain Eukaryota; kingdom Metazoa; phylum Nematoda; class Chromadorea; order Rhabditida; family Trichostrongylidae; genus Trichostrongylus; species Trichostrongylus colubriformis. The sequence continues at coordinate 3,488,712 of OZ022259.1, forward strand.
GCTCCGCTATCAATATGTTAGGCTGCCATCAGACTTTGCCATTTAGCGGTGTCGCAGCTCCGCACGCGAAGTTGCGGCATTGTCAAGGTCGTAGTATCGCGTGCGAAAATGCGACGTCGCAAAATCGCAGAATCGCAAAATCACGAAATCGCAAAGTCTGACGGGGCCTTTGCATGTCCGAGTACGCCAACGCCAGTGTGACCACTCAGACCGCAGTGGCTGGAGTCAGACTTCGCGATTGTGCGAGACCGCGATGTTGCAGAGCTGCAGCCTCCACGCGCCGATCGCAGCATTGCATAACACAGAATGGTAGAATCGTGCGAAAGTGCGACATCGAAGATTCGTGAAATCGCAAAGTCTGACATTTTGGTTACGTTCGTATGATCGCACTACAGAGTATGTAGGGTGTGCACCGTTCAGACCGAATTTCTTATCGCGGCGTGCGAGCAAGGGATCGCGTGGTGTGTAGTTGGGTCCCAAAGTGATTGCTGTGTCATGCGCCTTTTTTCAGTGTAGAGTAGAGTACTCGCTTTAGGGTACAAACCCAGCTCGCATACCGGGTTGCGGAATCCTCTAATAACGTAACAAACCTTGGACCTGATCTACGTGCTACGATCGCACCATTACGTGGCAGAGTATGAACGCAGCTTCAGGCCGCGTTCTTACTCTGCGGTGCGACGACACGGCGTGGCTGCATTTCTCTGCGTCTCCGCCTATGCCACCCTGCCTCGTTGCTTGCATCGTCTCGGCATCTACCCTGTGCCACTCTTCCTCGTTGCCTGTGAACGCAGCCACGTCTTTTGGCGCTGAGTATGAACGCGGCCTTCATCGTAACTCTCACCAAGAACACTACAGATTAGCGGATATAGCCATAAAATGAGATGAACATCAGCAATCATGCGAAGAATAAGTGTTTGGGGGTTCCATATAAAATATCATGGTAGGAAACCAAAGTGCGTTCGCCATTATTTTTCTGGAAGTTTCGCTTGTGCTTATTGTTAGCTCCTCTACCCTTAAAATATTCTACTACCTACGCCATCACTCCGAATTTCACTTACTACAGGTCATTTCGAATCTTTCCAGATTCGAGCTACAACGTGGTCGTTTTCACTGCCCATCAGAGATTACGTGCTGGCAAGAATTATGGCTACCACTGCTGACGGACGTCTCACCATCCACTGTACCTCTACTAGGGTGTGCTATTATCACCACCCTATGTATTGTTTTTGCTACCGTGAAAAGGAAAGGGAAATCGTTAGAGCCAATCAGTAACAACCATGTAACATTATCAAAGAAATTACAGTGAACATCTTCTGCTGTTGGTAATTTTGTTTCAGTAACGACTGTTTTTCCGCCATAAGTAAATTGTTGCTTTTGACTGACAGTAATAAACCTTGACTTAGCTCTAAAATACAAAGGCAAAAAGGTGACTAGGATTGGGTCTATACTTTGATGTAACCCAAATTTTGATGTCTGGCATACGAGAAACTTCGGGATACTAAACACACCACCTCCACATTGTACACGTGTCAATATGTAGGCGAAAAAACACGAAAAAAGTTTTTACGGTGAATATTTTTCGCTTTTAACAGTTCTCTTATCAGGGACGAATACTTTTGTTTCTCAAGAGTCATCGAAAGTGAGTCCTACACTTTGATATAATGCAACCCATACTCCATGCGAGATATTAGGTTGATCGAAAAGTTGGGTGTGTGCAGATATGACAGCGAATCGCTTCGCGGCGTTTCACTCGCGGCGCCACCAGTACGACTCGCCGTATCGATTGCCCTCGGGAGCCGGCCGAGCGTGACTGCGTCACGTCTGCGCTTCCACTCATGCCACACTGCTTCACTGAAGGCTGCCATGCCCTGCCACTGGCACTCGCACCCGCCGCGCCGCTCGCTGCGGGCGGCCACGCGATTCGCTGTCATATCTGCACACACCCCGAAAAGTTTTGATAGGGTTGAGACTTTTTTCTGTTTTATTTTACAACTTAACAAACAAGCTAATCAACAATATAATAATCATCTTAGTTATAACATGGTGCCACCTAACGGGCAGGTCAACGATTCCCTTCTCTCAGAACTGTGAAGATTGGGATCCACCCTATACACCTGGTATTGCTCCCTCAGATTACCACTTGTTCCGGCCACTCAAGGCTCTTTTAGCAAAAAAAAAAAAAAACAATCCGTCAACTATGACCGCTTTGAACAAGTGGTCGGTGACTTCTTTGACTCCCAATCTTCTCAGTTCTGGGAGAAGGGAATCACTGACCTGCCCGTTAGGTGGGACAGTGTTATAACTAAAGATGGTCGTTACCTATATTGTTTATTAGCTTGCATTGTTTGCTTAGTTGTAAAATAAAACAGAAAAGTCTCAACTCTATAAACTTTTCGATCAACCTAATACATACACGAGCACATAACGACGCTGCTAAACACACTACCCCTGTATTGTATCATTATCGACCGCATCAACCAATCGGCCGACGTTTTCTATGTTTCCTCCAGTGACCTTTTCGAGATATCAAAAGCAAAAAAAAATCATAATTCCTTGAAAGAAATCAAAAAATCACATGTCTTGAAAATCATTTTGCTACTTTGAGACAGTCATAGGGGTAATGTGGGTGATAAGGAATCCCTTAAATACAGCATTAGGGGTAGTGCGGTAATGGAGAAATTCCTACAAGAAGTCACTCATATGGTAGTCCTGGGCCCAAGAAGGCTACCTGTGGCGAAATCCCAGTGAAAAAGCGCCCCTATGAGCTGTAGAAACGCCGCAAAACGTCGCAAGCGCCCATCTGTCCCGCCTCTTAATAAGTCGATCCCGCCTCCGGATGACGTAATTTCCGGTTGACTGGGGTGGGAGGGGCCAAGGAGATGCGGCAGGATGGAAAGTATTGCGGCGCGCTTTCGCAGTTTTAGCTTGAAGCTCACTCCAATAAAAGGATGCGGTCGTATTTCCAAACCTTCCCTTGTGTTTACTTGGCAACATGCCAGTGGAAAACTAGATCAGACTACCCACCTCTTGACGGACAGGTCGTCCGCGTCGAGAATCAACAGTGGAAAGGGGGTCTTATTTCTCGGGTTCTTGGTCAATTCCATCCGCTGTTTCTTCACTGTCCTGATACTAGGCATCTCGCCTTTCACATTCACTACTTCTTCAACTTTTCACCCGACTTTCGCCTAATGCTGCCTTTGAGCTGCGTTCATACCCAACTGAATGGGATTTTTTGCGCCAACCTCAAATCGCGGATGAGCCGATGCGCTCATTTTCTCGATCAATAAGCATCTTTTACTTTACGCCGATCCGCCAAGAAACCCATTCAGTTCAGTATGGACGCGACCTAAAAGATGTCACTCACTTGAAAACTGGGCAGCGGGCACAGTTTTGACGCTGTCGCTGCCACTGTCGGTGCGTAAAGTATGAACGCGGCCGTAGTAGAAGTGGGGACTTCACTAACAATGAACGATAGCTACCCTTTTACGAATGAGAAAGGTAGGGGTTTGAAAGATTTGTCAAATGAAAAGAATATCCATGGGCAAGAATTCCCAACCTGTCTTCTCCTTGTGAATCCTGTGGTTGTTTTCTTCCTGGTTGTTCACCCGCTTCTGGGTTACCAGCAGAAGTTCTCTTTTGTGGCTGCAGACCAGCTCGGAACAAAGGACAGAATCGAACTGTCTCTTTACTCGGGTTTCTGAGCTTGTGCTGACTCCGGTGGCCCAAATCGTTCGCTGTTGTCTAACTTCTTTGGGGCCTTCAGGGAGTCCTCGGCCCTAAAAGTTGTGAATGGAGCTACGATTAGAGGAGGCAAGTGTAACAAGTAAATGACTTGTGGATCGAACCGTCCGGTAAGGCACCCTTTCAAACTTCGTTATAAAATATATTTATTGGAATTGTGCATAAATAGCAACTGAGGTGCAAAAAACGATTTAGATATATCAAGATACAAATTTAGCTTATCGCAACTGGGTGTACTATAACAGGAAACTAAACAATAATTGAAAGGAACAATCGTTTGGCAAACAAATCAATCAATTTATCGAATGATGAATCAAATGAATACACTGGGCATAGAAAGGATATTGACCGTCGGCAATCATGCAGTGAGTTCATTGTCGTCGAAAAAGTAGCATCAACAAAGCATAAAAATGGATCGGTCGAAAAAAAGCAAAAAACATCATCGTGATTGTGTAAAAATCGGAAGCAATCTACCCAAAATATGAGAAGGCATTCAGAATCCGACAGTGCAGCCGACAAGAAATTAAGTGACAACTTAGGTCAATGTGGACTGAGAGGAGGAGACGCGACTTGCTGGCAGCATCGATCCTACAGCTGGGGAGGGTCCACTAGCCGTCAAGGGCTCTGCCAAATTTGCCTCAGCCTTTTCAGGGAAGGAGCTTGCCAGCGTTGTCAACGATCTCCCGAGAGTGTGCCCTCTAGTCGTCTGTGCTCTGCCAGATGCCAAGGATTGTAACGGCCATCCGGTTTTCCCCCTCTCCCCCTGGACACATTCATTGACCAGCCAATTTTTGTGAATAACTAAGGCCGCGTTCATACTCCGCGCGGCAGGGCGTGGCTGCGTTCCCAGGCAGCGAGGCAGAATGGCACGGGAAAGGTGCAGAGATGACGTGGCAACGAGGGAAAGTGGCATAGGCGGAGATGCAGGGGCATGCAGCTACTTCCCGCCGCCGGCACTGCAGAGTATGAACGCGGGCCTATGCGCATATTTTTTGATTCTCTGTCGTCATCTGAGCGATATTAGTGAATACCGAGAAATGGGATCACCATCCTTCCACTAACAGAGATATTCCTGCACGTTACGTTGCTGATTGATTTTGATTTCCCTTGAGAAAGCAACACAGAAGTTAAACAACGATTCACAGAAAGAGATACACATTCGGTAAAGAAATCAGTCAAGAACAATGATGAATGGAAGTACATGGGATAAAAAGATCGTTGCTCCTGCACTGGTTGGTTGCTGCCAAAAGGCGCACATCGAGATCGCGGTCAAATGGATTGTAGATCAAAGTTGGCCAAGGTATTCGCTCTCTAAAGAGAGCAAACGAAAAAACAAAACAAAAAAAAAATCGACAGCGTGGCTTCTATAAGTTTAGGAGATCTGCTCGAAACAACTGCTGCCGCTTGACCTACAAAATCCGACGGTGAAGCCTGCGACAGATTAAATGCCATTTAAGAAACACTTACTGTTAGGCCGCTGTCAGAGTTTGCGATTTTGCGGTGTCGCGGCTCCGAACGCGAAGCTAAGGCATCGCACAATCCCAAGGTCGTAAAGTGCAATGCGCAAAGTCGCAGAATCATAGAATCGCAAAATCGCAAAATATCAAAGATTGGGCTGTGCATACATATGTTTGGTGAGCTTTGAGCCAGCGACAATGGCATCCCATACCAGCAATCGATTGCTATCTTTTACACATCACATTTTTATCCATTCAGAATGCGTATTATTCCACTTTCGCTGAAGTGGAAAGAGGATCAGCAGAACCGAATTTAGCCAGAAACGCGGCGAGTCTCGGGTATGGAGCTTGCCCACGGTCAAATTCTCTGTTTGACCATTCTCTTGAGTATGAGAGCTGTTTCATCAACTGCTCAAAAAGGTGCAAGTATACGTTTAATGTTCACTTTGTTAATAATAATTCTATGTCGAAAATTCTTTGGCGTACCGTAGTAACATTTATGACCCAGTGTCTCTCAGGCTGGTCGTGCACTGGACAACCAAAGCTCAAGCCCGAGAGCAATGGAGAGCCGCGAGAGGTCAACCGCTGTGCCGATGAATGGGTCGTCTACTCTTTACCATGTTACACTGACAATGCAGTCTTCTCCAAGTATTTGTATCACTGGTAAGGCTGTTCAGAGTTCGGCATCGCGTCTGCGCTTCGTGCAATCGAGCGATTAGCGACTGGGCAAAATGAATAAGATACAAATCGATTGAATGATTAGATGATCCTGCAATTAGGCAGAACGGACAAGATAAGTGTCAACTGGGTGAATAATACGCCTGATAGCCTGAAACGGGAACCCGAATATGCTTGACACTGGCATACACAGTATTATCACCTCTTCTCGCCAATTATCACATATACCACTAGTGATCAGCAATCCAACACGTTCTGTTTTTTACGCTTCACCGAATCATACTACAGTATAATGATCGTGGCGAGAGCCCGCGCAAAACTATGGTGAGAACGCGCGCGAATGTTGCCACATTTTGGCAACATGCCAAGGTTCTTGCCAGGATTCAAATCTCGTCACACATTCGGGCGGGCTCTCGTCCCGATCATCATACAGTAGAACGGTTCGGTAACAGAGCGCGTCATCAGAATGCCGCCATTGTCGGCAGTGAACACATGATTTTGCCGCTGGCGTCACTGCCACACAGTATGGAGGCGGCCTTAGCTCTCCGCTCAAAGGCAAATTCCGCGATAATCAGACTTGCAACTCACCCTCTTGGGGCGGATAGATTCTCGGACAACTGTTCAAGCTGCACACTTTTTGCGGCATCGCGGCGCGTCCTCGCGGTTCTAAGCCACCTCGAGCTTCTTCCGATCCAACGCACTCACTCTGACCATACCTGGTATTGGAAGACGTTTTTTCCAACGTGGCCTTTACGTGGGTATGTGATTCACACGATAAGATGAGATAAAGAAGGAATTTCAGTAGTTAAGGAAACTTTTACATGGGGAAAGAGGTGATATCTCAGGGTTCCTCGTGCTACCATCCAAAGGGAACTGACTCAAGGGCTCACTTTTACGCGGTAGGCCAGATGACAGGAGTCCTTTTTTTGCCATTACCGGGGCTTCTTTCGAATTTTTTTATCGGCGTATTCCTTAGAAACTCCTATTTCATAATTCACGTCTGAACATATTCAAGGTAAGGCCGCGTTCATACTTTGCGGTGCCGGCGGTAGGGCATACCTACGTGTCTCTGCGTCTCTGCCTGTGCCACCTTTCTCGTTGTCTGCGTCGTCCCTGCACCTCCCCGTGCTACTCTGCCTCGCTGGCTGTGAACGCAGCCACGCCCTGCCGGCGTCAAGTATGAACGCTGTCTAATCGCGGAATATGACTTCAAGGATCGTGTTAATTCATGAGGACATGCATTGTCTATCGAGCATTAAAAAATTTAAAACATGAGTTTATTCGAATTAGTTTTAAGGGATTTTTCTATGTCAAAATTTCGCAAAGTCCTGTTTTCAAATGCGGCACTTCCTTTTCTCGTCGGTCTTCCATCTCGCCAATCATATTTTTTTTAGGTTTGCCACACTCTGACAGCGTTTCACCGGCTGTGTACCATTTCGCGCCAAGATGATTTCCTCTGCAAAAATATGAGTGAACCTTATCGTTGCAGGACCAGTATCTGAGTTCACTTAGATGCAGCCAGCTCACAGAATGTTGCAGTGCACTTGTGGCCACCATGCATGAGGGGCCACATGTGGTGCGGCTTCGTTCGGCCGCGTTCATACTTTAAACCGGCAGGGCGTGGCTGCGCTCACAAGCAGCGAAGTACACTAGCACGGGGAGGTACAGAGATGACGCAGGCAATGAGACAGGGTGACATGGGCGGAGACGCAGGAAGACGCAGCCACGCCTTGCCGCCGGCACCGCAAAGTATGAACGCGGCCTTCGCGGCCACACTTCGTCTGAAAACCAAGCAGATCTTACTGTGGGTAATAGTGGCAAACAACACTTGTGCTTCCACTGTTACATCTGATCACTCCGCATCCTACCGTTGTGGTTTTGTCCCAGAAAATCTTAAAAATTTGGAAATAACCCGTTGAAAAATCTCTGTTGCATTCTCAAACCTTTTCTATTGTTAGCTTACATCAGACTTTATGGCTTGTGGTCTACGAAATTTAACCCCCATATAGCGCTCAGAATTCGCAAGTGGAACAGCTGTGGCCGTCGAATTTCGGAAGCTCAAGTGGTCTTAAAATTGCTGAACTGACCTGTGTTGCATGACCGATTTCATGGGTCCACTCATCTATGTCTTTCTGGACGCCGAACTCTCGAACCTCATCGGCCCACAAAAACACAGCTCGCTGAAGAAGTACAACAATTGAGGGGGGGGGGCAACTTGTTAAATAATAAATGCTGAAATACCATGCCTTAACAGAACTGACATGTCAGTAATGTACCGCAGAAGACATGTATAGACATGCCTCGTGAAGCTCATTTTACGCTTAAATTTCGCGTTGAGGCAGGTTAATGTCAGTAGACAGAGTCCCCCCCCTGCCCCTCCCGCTCCCCCACCCTCTCATAAACCTCGCTAGGTCGCCGCTATAGCACGCTGTGAGAAACTACCGCTCGGAGAGACTGATCTAAAATAATAATCCATACATATATGAGTACATGAAACGTACTATGACTGAAGCCATGAATTCGAGCTCTCCTCCTGACGCATAAAGGTTTTCTCCGAGTCCGCTATATTGTGAGTGTTTCATACGACATTGTGCTATGCGAGCCCATTTCAGTGCAGATTTCTCCAGCGAACAGTTGTACTTCTTAAAATCTACTGCCATTGTCAAGGAAGGAAAAAATTGTGCCATATTCTCTGTCTGGAACCTTCAAACAGCCTCTTCACTTTGTTCAAACGCTGATCGAGTTGATCGACTTATCTTTTTAAGGCTGTATAACTAGTAACCTTCTGAGTAACCATTCAGATAAGGCGCGAGGCACACCGCCATGACGCCTTTTACTCCTCATCGGATTGCACTCTAACTACATCCATGCTCCTAATTGGCCAGCTGGGCCAGAAGGGCGGAGCCAGCCGGATGGGCGGGTGTGGCACCGTGATGACCCACCTTGGAGGTGCGGGCTGAATAATCATCTAAGGATTTCCTGCCCCAAGAGGGTAAGACTAATCTGATTAACACGGGGTGTACCTTTAAAGACACTGGGAGCGGTAAGGAGAAAGTGAGAGCTATGAACACTTGTTCTCTGAAGCAATCCTTCCTCTTCCAAAGAGATGATGTCTGACGAAACTCGCATTGAAGAAGCGCCGCTCGATACCTCATCACGGTCCCGCAGCACAGCGAGTCGTTATGCTGTTCATCCGCTGGGGGAGTTGCTGACAAGGACGGGATGCCGCTCCCAGCTGGCCTCAGCTCTCGCCCATCTGCAATCCATCACCAACTAGTGACACAGAGGGGCGCAAAAGAGAAGGGAGTTTTCGGGTTCCTATTTCTCGAATTTTTCGTCGTTTTATTTCGTTATTTCTCCACTGTTACATTGCTGAAAATCCCTTCCTCCATATTCCACAACCTGCCATATTAACCTCTCGCGGTGTCTTTCACGCGGCCTCATTCGCGCGCATGCTTTTATAGCTGTACGCTGCAAAACGATAATCACTTTTATACCCTTTCTCTCAATACGCGTACTGCGATATGTAGTCAGTTTACCACGAGAGATTGGTCTTCACCCCCCACCATTCACCTGTAAGGCCACATTCTCCATATAGTGCTATGTGGAAGCCACGGGTGTGGTCGAAGCCCACTACCATACCGTTTCACAAGACAATCACAGGTGGCGACCACACGTTATCGGGTATTGCGCCATATCAACAGGAGGGGGTCAACTTGCTGAAAGTTGAAAAGTAACATGCTTTTACATGTCTAATGTGTCAATGACGTGTCGTAGATATTACATTACACGTATGATCTTGTAAAGTCATGTCACTACGCAACGATCAACAAATTGTCCCTCCCCCTCCCCCAGCTCTTCCATTGAAAGCAGCGTTCGATTATTTCATTCCTTCCAATCCTTGATACTGACCGGTGGACGTTTTCACCATAAAAGCTTACACGTCAAGCACCACGTCATTCCGATCGGCTCTAATACGATACGATAAGCACATTCTGCTATCATGCTCATTACTCTACACCTCAGTCATTCTTCGGCAAAGTAAACCCTAGGAGGCGGGATGGATTTATCCAAGGCGTCAGGTCTTATCCGTCATGCCGTCACTACAGCTCGGAAGTGCGCTTTCCGACGGGGATTCCACCATGAGGCCGCGTTCATACTTCGCCGTCACCGCCAGTGCCAGCGTCAATTCGACGCCGTCGCCGCCGATGCGCAATGTATAAACGCGGCCTGAGCAATCTTCTCAGGGCCATTGTTTTTTTGTGTTATGTGACTTCTTTAGGGGTTTTCTATCAACCATGTTATCCCTGAAAATGTCTTTAATATAGCCAAATTTAGCATGAAACTCACCAACTGGTACATGCGGACGGCCTGTGGAAGTTTGCGAAAAGGACTATGATTCGCGTCTATTTTGTAGTTCCCTTTTGCCACTTGGGATCGAAATTTATTGTGATCACGTAGAAGTTGAAGTCTCACATCGTCTGTCATGTGCCCACCACAGTTTTCCGTGATTACATCAAAATCGGACGATGGTTTTATTAGGAGTGCTGAAAGGCGATATTAGATGCTTTGAAAGACCAGGAAACTCTGGAGATACAGGATGAGGAAACGGGACGACAAACACTGGAGAGAACATACGTATTCCAATCGCACAGAATACAAGAACAAGGCAGACGACCACAATAGCAATTTGGACTGCAAGTGGCTTATATCGCACGCCATCATATGTGTCCAGCACTGAATACATTGATAAACGAGTATATGCAGCCTCTTCTTATAGCATTAGCAACGAGTGAAATAAGGTCTACTTACTCAAGTGGAAGGCTTTTATACTGGCATGACAGATATGGAAGATTTAGATATGCTCACTGGGTAATCTTCATTTTGAACATACGGGTTGTGTGCACTTATGGCGAATTTTCGCGCGGCCGCGCGCGACGAGCGGCTCGGCGGGTGCGAGTACCAGTGGCAGGGCATGGCAGCAAGCGAGTGTGGCATGGGTGGAGGAGGCAGGGTGGCATGGGTGCAGGAGGCAGTGTGGCATGGGTGGAAGTGCAAAAATAATAAAGCCACGCTCTGCCGGGCTCCGAAGGGCAATCGACTCGGCAAGTCATACTGATGGTGCCGCGAGTGCAACGCCGCGAAGCGATTTTCTGTCATGGGTGCACACACCCAAGCATATGTGTTCGAGCCTCACCGCATTTTGATAGCTCTTCGACCGCCTTCATACTTTGCGGCTGGGGCGTCGGAGGCGGCGCCAGATGGTGGGGAGGGCAAGGATGCGGGTGCATGCCCTCTGCCTTTGACGCGCTTACTACACCCCAGCGCCTCAGCAGAAGTGCATCCTTTGCAGTTATGGAAAAGGCTATCAGCTCACAGATGAAAGCGAAGTAGCTCAATTGTAGCGAAAAGACAAGTTAAGTGTATCGAGTATCTATAAGTTAGGACAGAAAGTATATTCTTCTCTAGAGGCTGGAATAATGGAAGCACTGAAGAAACTACTCGCTCCTTACGAGGCTCTTATTTCAGCCTGGAAGGTCCATCATAACCTTTAAAACTCATTTTCTGGTGCGGTTTGCTTAAACAAGTTCTCATGGCATAGTTCACCAGTTGGGCTATCGCACAGTACCGCGCGATCAACACAATAGAATTATGTGGTTACCTTTTTGCTGAACTCCCTTTTTTACAAATAGGTGGTAGATATTAACCGATATCGATGATATCACCGCTGTGGAAGGTCACAATTTTCCAGAGGTTCACATGATTTAGCGGTCCATGCCTTTTGTTACAATGATTCGACCATCAATTTTCAGGAATGACATGGGTGAATCCTTTAATCACGAACTCCTCGGCTGAATTGGTCACTATTAGGAGTTTAGATAGTTTAGGGATGGTCAATTCTGGATCCAGCAGCATAAAGTGGTAGCCATTTGTCCGTTTGCTGAACATCCATTACATACTGGTGGTAGATCCATATGCCACTTATCGATGCTTATCAGACATGCACCACTATTTGGGATTTTCCATAGTCGAACGGTCGATACTCAGTATTGCTGCTGGCACCGCATGAGAGAATGAATCGCCTGCTTAGCTAGCTACAAATCTAAATCGTGTCTTGATCATCCACGTATAACACAGTATCAAAATGCATGCAACATTATTTGGAACGCTGGGCAATTTAGCGGTCGATACATCGGCAGCAGATCGGAACATGAACAAAATATGTTCAACCAATGGTAGTGAGCGTCAGACGCATTTACAATAGCAGTCGCATAGTAGAAGTAAGCAATGTACCGGATTTTATCCCTTCCACTTCCTAATGGCTCTTATCAGCCCCTGTGGGCCACTATCAGTTCCGATTGCAATACCTGTGAAAGTGAATATCCCACTGTTGGCCAGAAGAGCGAAACAGATTCAGAGACATTGGCCTTTTGACGCTCCTTGCCGAATCTTATCAAACGTTATCAATCTGGATCACCCACCAATGATGTGTCCGTTCCACCCCTCAAAACACTTATGAATGTGAGCGCTATAGAATCGACCCGAAAGGCGAACGAAAATGGCGACATTGGCCTTTCGAGGTTCCTTATCGAATCTGATCAACCGTTATCAGTTTGGATCACCCACCATTGATGTGCCCGTCCCACCCCTCAAAACACCTATGAGTGTGAGCGCTCTAGGATCGACCCGAAAGGCGAAACGAATTTGGCGACATTGGCCTTTCGAGGCTCCTTATCAGCCCTTATCAGCTGCTATCGCTTTCGGTCCACCACCACTGAGACCCCTTACCACTCACTATATCATATCTGAAAACCAGGATCCCATCTTTGCTGCGACGCGAGATATGATTTTCCGGTCAAACACACACACACACACACACAAACACACACGCACACACACCAACAGACACACTTAGCCGATTATATATAGTAGGAAGATACTGTTTAATGAATTTTTTGGATATGAGTCGAATTAGTGTTCGAGCGAGGATCGCAACGATAAATCCATACCCTCACGCGACGCGTGTCGCGCGCGCACCTTATCGGGCGCTCTGGCGCGCTTTATCTCCGCGGAGTTGAGAAACATCAAAGTTTCTAGCGTGTTATTTGGCGTTCGTATGCGACAATCATTGGTGCTGATGTTGTTGGAGTGGAGGATCGCTCGTCCGTTGGTGTTATTTTTGCCTAGGCTTTTGCCTAAGCCTTAGCTGGAAGAAGAACCACTACCTTCATCTGTGGCTTAGATAAGGGGATACATCAAACTGTACGAACTAATAAGAAGTATTGTTCTATTCCCTAAGATAGAAAACGCTATCCAACGAAGAGATATGAGTCTTAGGGGAGCCCTGGGCGAATGAAACACTTTTCACGCAACAAACCTCTTTTTGCATAAGGATATTGTTTCACTCACCCGAAGCACTTTCTCCTTCCTAGGCTCGTGTTGAAGTTCACACCTCTTCCCCTTGACAAGGAAGAAACAAGCTTCACTTAGATTGAAAGTGAGTTTCAACTTACGTCAGGGAGTAGGGAGGAGTTTCGAGATGAAGAGTTTCCTATCTGCAAGAGGGGATTTTTGACGCTAGGAACGGTTCTTTCACCTCGTACCTCCTTTCTCTTCCTCCACCCCGTACCAAACTCGTCATAATGACTAATATAACTGCCAGTGAAATGTGTCAATAGCAGCAGTTCGTCAAATAGTAATTCAAGCAAAGCATTGGAAGCGCGCACAGCACTACGGCCACTGCTGGCAGCGAGCCAGAGAGACTGCGCACGAAACGCGCCGCGTGAGGGTGTGGATTTATTGATAAGATCTCGAGCGAGTAGTTGCTTAATCGGCTGTGGCACCACTAAGTTCAGCAGAAGGTGATCCCGCCAAGTTGTCTGTTTATTTGCACTATATCCCCACCTTTGACGGGAAGCTAATTAAAGCCATCAACCTGAAGTGGAACGTGCCAGGTGCTATGATTCTCGTCATATTCATTAGGAGGCAGGCTTTCGCTCCATGCCCTATGCTTTTCCCTGAGAAGCTGATCTAGTCTTGGGTAATTGTGCTTAAAGGCACATTCCAGGATTAGGGGAACATTGCAGTCCTTTCACATGACCTAATAGTTCCCTAAACGTGCAGGGAGGCTGTGCACATATCGAAGGCGATGATGAGTCATCGCAGCGCGCGGAGCTCTCGAAGCCAGCTCTACCGCACCCTGGAGCTCGGGCGCGCCCATTCTAGACGTGATTGCTGGCAATGACGGTGGCAATGATGGCAACAACGTGGCAAATGAGGCCTACGATTTGTGTGATAATATAAGATAAGGAAGAGATGCCAATGGTAAAGGAGACATTGACATGAGGGAACAGGTGAAATCCTAGAGTTCCTTCTGATACCAGCCAGCGGGAACTGATTCAAAGGCTCGTTTTCACGCGGAAATCTCGTTCAAGGTCAGATGAGAGGAGGTCTTATTTTTGCCCTTTTCGGAGACTTTTTTTCGGATTTTTCATAGTCGGCGTATTCCTCACCATCTCGGATTTCATAGCTTAGCGCTTTAACCCGCTCAAGGTAATCCTGGAATATGCCTTTAATGGTTTGATCGCCTGTTCATCGCACGTCTCTCATTGTCAGAGGTTACATAACATGTTTTCACAACTGATGGAGGGATGGAAGAGGCAGGGGGGGGGGCAAATATGACACGCGCAAAAGTGATAACACCTGATAAAGGTTAATAAGAAGCTGGAAAAGTAATTCGAATTGGAATTCGTGGGCTCTCTCACGATCATCATGCATAGTTTGGCAATATGGCATGATTCGAATTCGTGGCTCTCGACATGATCATCATAATACTGTAGTGCGGTTGGATGATTCGCGTCCCAGAGTGAAGCCGTGTTCGGCGGCCGGCACATGAAGTTGAGGTCGTCGCTGCCGGTGCCGGCGTCAGAATCATGTGTCCGTCGACTAAAGAAGTGAGTTCGAGTCGGGACTCTTAATGTGGGGTCGCTGACCGGCAAGTCCAAGGAGGTGGCCGACCTAATTAAACGCAGGAGCATCCAGGTCCTATACCTTCAGCAAACACGCTGGAAAAAGGCTGAGACTGAGGAGATCGGTGATGGAACTCTTCTATAATGCAGGAGACACTAAAGGAAATGGCGAAGCCATAGCCGTCGTGAAGTCCCTGAAGGACTGTGTCTCTGCAGTGAACACGATTAACGACCGAATCATGGCTGCAAGGACAGACACGAAGGAGGGGTACTGGACCGTAATTACCATCTACACACCTCAAGATGGCTACCCCGAAGTGGACAAAGACGAGTTTTTCTGAGTCTCGATACCATCAGATCATTCCTGGAAAACTAGCTCACCATAGCGGGAGACCTTTCCTGTCACTGCCGAGTCATGTCGGGAGTGACAGGAGAGGACTAGAGAGAGTGCACGGGGTAAGGGAACTGGGACAAGGAATGCTGAGGGAGAAAGGGTGATAGACTTGGCCACAGCTCACGACCAGGCTAGCTGTAGCACGTTCTTCGCGAAACGAGGAGCTCAGAAGGTAACTTGTAGCAGCGGGGGAGTCAGACGAAAATAGACCATGTGTTCGTACGAAGGCCGTTTCTCAAAAGTGTAAAGGTCATCAAGGTACTACCTGATGAGAAAATGGTCGCCCAGCACAGCCCTCTCCTAGCGGCCGTTGCCAGAGAGATTCCTTGTAAGACAAAGCTAAGAAATGAGCAGAGGATATGATGGTGGAAGCTACACAGAGTGGAGAGGGATGATCTGAAAAGCAGGTTAATGGGGGCTGGATTTCAGACCCCCGGTCTGGTTCAGGAGACCTGGGATAGTGCCCACAAGGTCATCCTACGGTGCACGAAGGAGACACGGGGCGAAACCCGAAGTGGCTTCAGAGGAAATAAAGCGGCTTGGATGCGGAACGAAGAGGTTCAGCGAGTGGTGAAACGGAAGGAGGAAACATAGAAACGCTAGCAGAAAACGCGAAGCTAAGGAAATCTAGTCACCTATAAAAGTTGCAGGAGGCTTACCAAGGGCACCATAGTCAAAGCCAAGAACACGGAAATGGATTACTTGTACGAGAAGTTAGAAAGCAGAGAGGCGGAGAAGTTTGTCTTCAGCCTGCCAAAGCCAGAATCGAGCCACCGAAGACATAGGGTGGTAAAGCCATAAAAGGAAGTGCCGGTGTCATCCTAAGAAAGTCAGCAGAGATAGAGAGGAGGTGGCAGAAGGTCTTTAATGGGTTTATGAATGAGTTCTCCTTTAACGAAATCCCAGAGAGGAAGGCCACAGCTGACCCAATATTAGCTTGGACGAATGAAGAGGTCCATCCCATGCTAGGGAGAATGAAAACTGGGAAGGCGGTTGGTTTGGGTGGGAAACCGATAGTTGTATGGAGCGCTGGGAGAACACGGGATAAAGTGGCTCATTCAATCCCTTATTACCGTAACTGTCGAAGGAAGGATTCTAAATAGCTGGAGGACCAGTACGATCGCCCCAGTCTTCAAGCAGAAGGAAGATGCACTGGGCTGCTTCAATTACAGCGGGATCGAGTTGACAGCACATACCATGAAGGTGTACGAGAGGCTGATCGATTCAAGACGAGGGGGGGGGAACTCATCTACAACTCTCAAGAACAGTTCGGGTTTAAGCCTGGAAAATCTACAACTGACGCCATCTTCACCGCCAGGCGGGTGATGAAGAGGTATCGAGAAAAGCGACGACCATGTAACTTTGAGAAAGCCTTCGACCGCCTCGCGAAGCCAGTGCTCCAGAACGCGCTCCGAAAACTCCATGTACCGGAAAGGTTGATCGCTCTAATAAAGGATTTGCACGACGGAGCCAGGGCAGCGATACCTACGCACGGGCTGTCAAATGAAGTAGATATTACGGTAGGCATCAAGATCGACCCGGAACCCCTTCTTCTTCCTCATCACTCTAGATATGATGGTGAAAGACTCGATCGAGGGACGAAAGACCATCCTTTACGCCGACTACATAGCTCTGATAGCGGACAGTAGAGGAGAATTCAAGCAAAAGGGCAGGAATGGCAGGACAGGTCGGCAGAGTATGGACACCGACTGAACGTCAGGAACACTAAGTTCATAAGCCACGAAGAATGTAGAGAACTGATGGTGGACTGCCATGGGGAGACCATCGAAAGGTAGAAAACTTTCGGTACCTCGGTAGTGATCTAGTGGCTGATGGTACGGTGGACCAGGCGGTGAAGGTCCGAGTAAACGCGGCATGAATAAAATGGAGGGAGTTCTCTGGGATTCTGTGCGATCGACTGCTACAGGACGCTCGAAGGCAAAGTGCACTCAGCGGTAGTAAGGACCGCAATGCTGCACGGGAGCGAATGCTGAGCAATAACAAAGGTTCATGACAGACAACTGTACGCGGCGAGAATGTTGAGATGGGCTTGCGTATGGGGGCGGCTGGACAAGGTCAGGAACGGGACGTGAGAGCGATCATGCACACAGCCCCTGTCCAGATAAAGTTGGGGGAGCAGCGGCTGTTATGGTATGGCCACGTACTAAGAGGACCAGAGAATCATTTCACAAAGAAAGCACTAGAGTTCGGAGGGCAAGGGAAGCGACCACGCGGAGCTCCAAAGAAGAGTTGGAGGGACGACATCAAGAGCGATCTCACTGAAGTGAAATCAGCGGTGGAGAAGAAAAAGAAGGTACCGGGCCAGCGTCGATAAACACAGAGCGCAACGGGGCCTTATGCATGCATCGCGTCGTATGTAATCAGGTCCCAAAGTGATTGCAGTGTCTGACGCCTGGATCAAGGCACACTGCAACGCCATCTCTCTGACCTAGTGCATACATCTCTACCGTCCAATCCCAAGGCAATGTATATAGTGGCGGAACTTGCATTTTTGTGGGAATGTGGAACTGTAGAAAAAACACTAGATACGTATCGATTGGAAAAATTAAGAGAGTTTCTGTGGGAATATGGAATCGTGGGATCGGGGTCGTGATAGCATATAAACGCAAGCCGCACTTCGTTGGTCATTTCTGGACCACAGTTCTCCGTGATCACACCAACATCAGATGATGGTCTTATGGCTAGTGCTGAAATGCATTTTCAATGCTCGAAGCAGAAAATGCAAGGAAACTATCAGGTAAGGGTCAGAGTCGCGACCTTGACTATCAGAAGACAAGGCGATTCGTAAGAACCTTGGCCTAGTCGATACGTATCGTTTCCTTTGCGTCTGATCGCCTAAATCGCTAACTGCGTATACGGTCAATCCTTCAGGTGTTTTAGGAAGGAACGCAGGCATTTCAGGACCACATTCGTACCCAATGACGCGATTAAAGCGCCATAACTTAAAGCAACACAAGACCTTGCCATCAGTACAGGTCGGTTGTGCCCCGGCTCAGACGCTGGGAACATTGGGACAAACGGCAGTAACACGGTTCTGTGTTGCAGGTGCGTTGCGTCATTGTCCGATATGAACGCACCGTTAGCGGCAACCTCAGAAAGCATGATATTGGAAATTGGTGATGTACGAAGGCCTCTCTGAATACAACTAAGCTGCGAACTTCAAACGTACAAAACTTCAACGTACGTATGCCAGTGGCGCACAAAACGAGCGTCACAACGACAGTTATTCCTATCCACGACATGGCGACTCTGGCAGGACTCGAATTTGTAGTCTTCTGCTGCCTGCAATTTTCTACTTCGCTCGGGATGAAACTCAAATCACACTAGGATACCATCTCCCCAACTCTTCCAATTCTCTCTAGTCAGTTCATAACGGACGACAGAGTCACGTCAACGATGGAAACATCGCCACAAGGAGATTATTACCGAACTCACCAGAACAGATTCAGTGCGAAACAAGAGAAAGCCCCGAATAATTTGGCAATGATTCTTGGCGAACGCTTGCTCGTGCACCCCAAAAATAAACACTGCCATATGTGCTCAATGAAAAGGAGATATTGACCCACTACTCCACATTCAACACAACAATCTACCGATAGTAACCAAACAAATAACAATTTTTAAAAAGGGACAAGAAGTTATACCGAAGACAACCATTGGCTCCTCCCCTCGCATTTAAATATCGAGGCATGGACTTATAATAGCATCAAAGGAATGTTAGCGAAGGACAACAACTTCTGCTTAATCATCATCGAAGAGCTGTCGGGATGTTATGCGTGAACGACAGGTCTATGGCAAAATGTGCTATGCAAGTCATCACTGAGCGAAGAATCCACTCAAAGAGGGTGTGAAAACTCAAGGCAACTTGTGAAATGCACACCACAAGGATTAATATCGGCTGCGCACTTCCACTTTAGCAACCCTATAATCGACATCAACTGCACAGTTAGATGCCTGGGCGAAACTTCATCAGTGTAGCTCAAGGGAAGGCTCAACTTTGTTAACAAGTATATTTATGTAGAGTTCTCTGAATAAGTGCCTCCTCATTATCCAGCACCGATTAAATCCAAATTCCTTGAGCGACTTTTTCTCAGAAATTTTGAGCAATTTCCCAATTATGTTTAGTTTTTTCTCCTATGTGAAAACAATTACTGCATTGCTTTTTGCGACATTTTTCTCAACTGTTTAGTGACGGAATACCTGGAACATTACCGCAACTTGTTCGCCGCTTCTTGAATTGAACAACTGAAATTCAATAAGACATGTAGCATTACCAAAGTTTTGTTTTCTGGCGGAAAGGTCTTGTAAGCCTACTTCTCTCAATCAATAAGATGTTTTGAATGTTGTAAGGGAAATTTTCTGTCTTCTCAAAATTATTGAGTTCACACTCATTCCCAATAAGAGAAGATATGTTTTCTTTTTCAAGACAAAATTGCCTTTCTTTCCTGCTCTTATTAAAAACTTGAAGAACGTCGAGAATAGCTTTGAATATTCTTCAATAAACGTTCACCAACATTCTTCTTCACAGCAACGATAATAATTTCTATCTGCATAGGTATCCAAAATGAGTAACAGTCAAGTGATGAAAGTGAAATAATAGCGAAAGAAATGTCACAGAATGCCTCACGTGAGACTAGAAATGAGGCCACCTCACTCCAGAAAGAGGTATCTACAGAGTAGGGACATGAGCAACACCGCGGAGGTAGTAAGAAATAAAAGTGCACCCCAATCCCACGGTGCGAGGATCAAATTCCTCATCAATGCCCACCAGACCAACTGAGCATTTAATCCTTGCGGGGTCGGTAAATAGGTTTCAGATTAGTCTGAGAGAGCACTGACTTGTACATCGGCAGGCCCTTGCAAATTGTTGTATGGGCCAAATGCATTCGCCTGCCAAAACGATCCTGAATGTAACTGGAATGCGCGGCGCATTCCACAGGAAGGATTGGTTAGCACCAAAAACTTTATCCTTTTTTTCGAGTAACAGTTTGAAATCGAAGAATACCAAGCGTCTTCCATGATAGACGCATAAAAGACTCTGACTGAATGACTACATTCCAATTGAAGAGGTCGTGCATGGAACCTTCTTCGTATGAAGGCATAAGCCAGCAACTTTACAATGGTAAAACCGTACTGGTGCTACCCTGATTTGGTCATGTGCCAAAGGGCGTGTCCGCAGCCTCTTCTCGTGATTTTACCTAGATGAGTACTCTTGAAGCACTAAAATGTCAGAAAAATTCGGCCTGATAAGACTCCACTTGTGAGCTTAAATCGAGTGTTTCGTCTTCTTTCCAAGTGAGATATCGAGCGAAGAGGTAGAGAGGGGGACACCCAAAAACCGAGCACAACCTGACTCTCTTCGAGATCCTTCCATTCTGCCCCTTTCCCAAGATGATCCGCACGTAACTGTAAAATGGTGACACACAACTTTGTACATTCCTCATTTTATGTATCCCTTTTGTCTAAGAATTTTATATGAACATACTTCGCTCCGTCTTTTTACTTTCAGATCTCGAGAAGATACGATGAGAATGGAACGCTGGATGGAAGCCAATAAGAGGGCCGAGAACGCAAGAAGGGAGAAGGATGACGTCAAGGGTTTGCCAACATCGGGGGTCCTATCGATACCGTTATCATCTCCACATCGTTGTGATATCTGAGTGTCGGTAAACGGACAAATGTGCGGCGGTAGTCACTGCCGCGACGCTTGAGCTCACGCGTCGCGGCCTCCATCATGATGCGCGCTGGCATGCTTATGAGCTCTAGGTCTTCTTATCTCATCGGGGGAGGCTCTTCGTGAGCAGCACATGAAATCTTCTTCTACTACGGTGTGTGTAAAAGAATGACTCCTAACTCGCCGCTAAAGCGGCGAGCCAAGAGCCTAGCGCGCTTTGCGCGCATTGCAAGGGAAGGAAGCCTCGACGTGTGGGCTAATATGGGCCGTTGCCAAATATCGTTGATGAGTTTATGACATCGGTGAGAAGAAGGCGACCCTTGTCGTCACAGAATGTATACTCAAGTGTATATTTCCACCTAAGCCTGCAAGGGAAGGAAGCCCCGACGTGGGGCTAATATGGGGTGTCGCGAAATATCGTTGTTGAGCTAGTATCGGTGAGACGGAAGCAACTCTGCATTCGCCGCTAAAGCGGGCCGGCCCCACAACAACGGGAACCGAAGGCTCCCGCAATTACTAAATTGGCGATTTGGAACCCCAATCGCAATGACCACGGATCATCCTCCTCTACTTCACCGTTGCCCCACAGTATCCTCCGTCTCGTCGGACTATCCGATGAGACAACGTTGGCTTCCGTACCAATCATGCGTAGTACACTCTGCGAGTATCTCGCCACGTGCACTCTCTTACGCGGAGTGCGCAGACGGAGCGACGAAACGGGAGAAAACCTGTGCCCACTGATGACGAACCGCGACGCGAGCTCACGTGTTGCGGTAGTGAGTACCACCGCACATTTGTCCGTTTACCATTACCCGTGATCTCTCATCCTCGAATGTTACGTTCTGTATCTTATAGATAAATTATCTATGTTTACCGCGGCGTCTTTGTTGTACTCTGTCACACCAGTCGAAGGTGAAGTAGTTGAGTTCAATTGGAATCGTGCATGGATAGGCTGGCTACTCCGGAAGAACCGACCGAAGGCAACGGCTGCACCTTTGTACTTAAAGACAGTGATAGGGGTAATGTGGGTAATGGGAACTCCTAAAGTGGGTCACGCAAATGAAAGCTAGGGTCTAAAAAGACTATGTGTGGCGAAATTTCCGATGAAAAAAAAAGTGCCCCGAGCTTTATAAGAGCCGTCTTCTTCAGCAACCCCCACCTTTTTATTCCAGCCCGCCCTTTTTTCGAGACGACCCGCCCCTTTCGAGAATGAACGGCGGCGAGGAGTTTTATTTCTCGGGTTTTTGACCATTTCATTCCATTTTTCCTTCCTTCACTTTCGCACAACTGAGCACGTCCACCTTCATATCTGATGACCATTCCATATCGGGCCCGAATCGCCCCTGACACTATCAGTTTTTAAGATATCAGAAAATTAAGACTGGGAGGTCAGAGGGTATGTTCAAGTCAATAAGAGAAGAGGGACCGGTCTGGTCACGGTCAGAGTGCGGCACTGCGGAAGATATATAGTCTGCAGGCTTTCTCGAGGCTCTATCCACAATATTGTATAATAATAATTGTAAAAATAATTGTATAAAAGTGTCCCCTTCAACAGCTACCACTTGTTTTATGGCAGCCCTCCCGTGTTTTCAGGGCGATCCGCACCTTTTGACAATAAACTGCGGGAAGAGGGTATAATTTCTCGGGTTTCTGACCGTTTCATTCGGTTCTTTCTTCACTTCCGTACTATTGAGCACCTCAACCTTCTTATTGAATGATCCTTCCATATACGGCCCAAATTACCTCTATCACTGCCTTTAATTTATGTCCTGACACGATTCCGCGTCCTCAACTTATTGTTAGAATAAGACACAGAGCCGCTCGGAAAACGTAATCACTTAGGAGGGACCCAGCTTCACAAGGAACTCCCAGCTCGCCCGCATCTTGCCGCAGTGTGGAATCCTCTCCTCACGAGGTATATGCCATTAGAACAGAGAGTTCACGTGGTCATCTATCCAGGCGCGCATAACCCGCATCATCGCGTCGCAAATCGAAGCCGCAAAGCGAATTTTCCGCCCTAATGGTCTACACACAGTCTTTACGATATGCACCTTCTTACACCACTTCTTATCACACATCATTCATAGTATACCACCGCTCTTCATCATGTCGCATTGAAATGTATTGGTTTTCTTCAAGTATTTTTATCACTGGTAAGGCAGTGCTCAGAGTTTGTCATCGCGGTTGCGTTTTGTGCAGTCAGACGATTAGCGACTGGGAAAAATGAATAAGATACAAATTGATTGAACGATTAGATGATTAGGCGATCAGGTACTAGAACGGTCAATATGCGTCTCAACTGGGTGAATAGCACGCTTGATCGCCTGAATCGCGAACTCCGAACAATGCCTAACACTGGCATAGACATTATTATCTTTTTTTGCTAACCAGTTGGGCTGGCGCACACTACTACGCGTCACACATGGAAGCATGCTACATGGGCACGTGTGTCGAACTCTCTCACCCCGCCACACTCACTCTGGCCACTCACCCATGTCCGTAGGCCCTAATTGACTGTACCTCAAACTTGGGTAATTGAACCACAGGGTGGACAGAAAGACATACCAAGCTCCTGGTTTATATATAGGGTATGATTATCACAATATATAACTGGTGATCACTAATCTATATTTCTACGCTGTCTTGCGAATTCTTATCTTATCGATGGATCACATGTACCTTCAATCTTGATCTCACCTGGGGGAATCATGGGTGCAACGACCAGATAAGCCGGTTAGTCTTATCTGGTTGTTGCACCCATGATTCTGCCCTTCATACTCTGCGACACCGGCAACGACGGCGGCAAAATCATGTGCGCGCAGCCGACAACAGCGTCACTCTAACAACGCGTTTTGTTTTTAACGCTCGACCAAACTATACTACAGTTCAATGAATGGAGAGAGCCCGCGAAAG
Source organism: Trichostrongylus colubriformis (assembly GCA_963978905.1). Taxonomy (NCBI): domain Eukaryota; kingdom Metazoa; phylum Nematoda; class Chromadorea; order Rhabditida; family Trichostrongylidae; genus Trichostrongylus; species Trichostrongylus colubriformis. Next base: position 3,512,559 of record OZ022259.1, read on the forward strand.
CCTGTGGCGAGAGCGCGCGCAATGTTGCCACATTTTGGCACCATGCCAAGACGCTCGTTAAGATTCAAAACATGTCGCACATTTCCGCGTGCTCTCATTCCGATCATCAAACTATAGTACTGTTCGGTCAAGCTTTATAAACAGAGCGCATCATCAGAATGCCGCCGTTGTCGGCTGTGAGCACATGATTCTGGCGCCGCCGCCATTGCCGCACAGTATGAAGGCAGCCTCAGCTCTTCGCTTGAAGGCGTATTCCGCGATAATCAAACTTGCAACTCACCCTCTTGAAGCGGATAGATCCTCGGGTCGAGCTTCTTCCGATCCCACCCACCCACTCCGACCACACCTGGGACACTGGACGGAGCTTTTTCCAACCTGGCGTTTACGTGGGTGTGTGATTTATGCGATGAGACAAAGAAGAAATGTCAGTAGTTAAGGAAACATTTACATGGGGAAAGAGGTGATACCTCAGGGTTTCTCGTGCCACCATCCAAAGAGAACTGACTCAAGGACTCTTTCACGCGGTAGTCACGTGCAAGGCCAAATGACAGGAGGCTTTATTTTGCCATCACCGGGACTTCTTTCAAATTTTTCTTTATTGGCGTATTCCTTAGCAACTCCTATTTCATAAATCACGTCTAAACCCATTCAAGGTGAGGCCGCGTTCACGGTTTGCGGTGCCAGCGGTAGGGCGTGGCTGAATGTCTCTGCGTCTCTGCCTGTGCCACCTTTCTCGTTGTCTGCGTCGTCCCTGCACCTTCCCGTGCTACTCTGCTGCCTCGCTGGCTGTGAACGCAGCCACGCCCTGCCGGCGTCAAGTATGAACGCTGTCTAATCGCGGAGTGTGCCTCCAAGAACCGTGTTAATTCATGAGGACATGCATTGTCTATCGAGCATTAAAAAATTTAAAACATGAGTTTATTCAAATTAGTTTTAAGGGATTTTTCTATGTCAAAATTTCGCAAAGTCCTGTTTTCGAATGCGGCACTTCCTTTTCTTGTCGGTCTTCCATTTCGCCAATCACATTTTTTTTAGGTTTGCCACACTCTGACAGCGTTTCACCGGGTGTGTACCATTTTACGCCAAGATAATTTCCTCTGCAAAAGTATGAGTGAACCTTATCGTTGCAGGACCAGTATCTGAGTTCACTCAGATGCAGCCAGCTCACAGAAAGTTGCAGTGCACTTGTGGCCGCCATGCATGTGGGGCCACATGTGCTGCGGCTTCGTTCGGCCTCATTCATACTTTGAACCGGCAGGGCGTGGCTGCGCTCACAAGCAGCGAAGTACACTAGCACGGGGAGGTACAGAGATGACGCAGGCAATGAGACAGGGTGACATGGGCGGAGACGCAGGAAGACGCAGCCACGCTTTGCCGCCGGCACCGCAAAGTATGAACGCGGCTTTCGCGGCCACACTTCGTCTTGAAAACCAAGCAGATCTTACTGTGGGTAATAGTGGCAAACAACACTTGTGCTTCCACTGTTGCATGTGATCACTCCGCATCCTACCGTTGTGGTTTTGTCCCAGAAAATCTTAAAAATTTAGAAATAGCACATTGAAAAATCTCTGTTGCATTCTCAAACCTTTTCTCTTGTTAGCCTAACACCTGACTTTGTGGCTCGTGCTCTACAAAATTTCACCCCCATATAGCGCTCAGAATTCACAAGTGGAACAGCTGTGGCCGTCAAATTACGGAAGCTCACGTGGTCTTAAAATTGCTGAACTAACCTGTGTTGCATGCCCGATTTCATGGGTCCACTCATCTATGTCTTTCTGGACGCCGAACTCTCGAACCTCATCGGCCCACAAGAACACAGCTTGCTGAAGAAGTACAACGATTGAACAATACCAAAGTGTATTCCAAATTTTAACTAATCACTGCCACACTGCACCGCTGACATATCGATTGATGCTGCGCGTGTCTGTGACGTGGAACGGTCATATGCAGCACATGACGCGTTCATTTTGGGAATCGACTCATCCGAGGGTCTTCGTTGGAACTGTACAGTCTCTATTGCTTCCATTTAGCAAGAACATATTCTTAGCACAATAAGAGGAGCAATGCCCTCCAGCCCCTGTGGGGAGAAATTAGTCTTCACAGTAGCAAGCTTTCTTTGAGTGCAGTAACGAATCATTCATTATGATAGTTATTAACCTGATCTCCAGAAGCGGTGGTGCTACAGTAATGAGGTGGGGGTGAGGGCAACTTGTTAAATGCTGAACTACCATGCCTTAACAGAGCTGACATGTCAGTAACGTACCGCAGAAGACATGTATAGACATGCCTCGTGAAGCTCATTTTACGCTTAAATTTCGCGTTGAGGCAGGTTAATGTCAGTAGACAGAGTCCCCCCCCCCTGCCCCTCCCGCTCCCCCACCCTCTCATAAACCTCGCTAGGTCGCCGCTATAGCACGCTGTGAGAAACTTCCGCATGGAGAGACTGATCTAAAATAATAATCCATACATACATGAGTACATGAAACGTACTATGACTGAATCCATGAATTCGAGCTCTCCTCCTGATGCATAAAGGTTTTCTCCGAGTCCTTCCCATTGTGAGTGTTTCATACGACATTGTGCTATGCGAGCCCATTTCAGTGCAGATTTCTCCAGCGAACAGTTGTACTTCTTAAAATCTACTGCCATTGCCAAGGAAGGAAAAAATTGTGCCATATTCTCTGTCTGGAATCTTCAAACAGCCTCTTCACTTTGTTCGAACGCTGATCGAGTTGATCGACTTATCTTTTTAAGGCTGTATAACTAGTAACCTTCTCAGTAAACATTCAGATAAGGCGCGAGGCACACCGCGATGACGTCTTTTACTCCTCATCGGATTGAACCACTCTAACTACATCCTTGCTCCTAATTGGCCAGCTGGGCCACAAGGGCGGGGCCAGCCGGATGGGCGCATGTAGCGCCATGATGGCCCACTTTGGAGGTGCGGGCTGCAAAATCATCTAAGGATTTACTGCCCCAAGAGGGGAAGTCGACTAATCTGATTAACACGTGGTGTACCCTTAACCCATTCGCGACCGCGCCGGTTTCGGCCGGGGCCTTGCTGTCAGCCATATATGGCTGTCATGGTCCCACGGGCCACTTTTCTTGATTTTCTTTGTAGTTCATGTTTTTTTTGTTTTTTTTTTTCGTTTTTTTCGTCAATGTAGTTAGGGGAGGTGCCTATTCACCCTCCTGCTCTTATGCAAGCCATGTGCCGGAGGAAGGGGGCCTGTACCCTTATAGAGACCCCTCAAAAAGCAAAAAAAAAGTTTGCACTGAAACTTTGCCCAGGGGGGTTATTCGGTTTTCTGGTTGCGAATATGACATCCGTTCTACCAAATAACCCCCCTAGGCAAAGTTTCAGCGAATTTGGTGAAAACTAGTTGTTGCACCAACATGGTACAATTGCACCAATTTGGCGGAAACGACAAAAACGGATGTCATATTCGCAATCAGCACCCCTAATAACCCCCCCTGGAGAAGTTTCAGTGCAAACTTTTTTTTGCTTTTGGGGGGTTTCTATAAGGGTACAGGCCCCCTTCCTCCGGCCCATGGCTTGCACAAGAGCAGGAGGGTGCAGGCAGTTGTTTGACCCAAAAATCTTTCCTGAATGTCAAAGGGTGTAAGCAGGAGGTCCATAAGGTCTGTCAGTCACCGGTGGCTGACATGGGCACGAATGGGTAAACGACACCGGGAGCGGTAAGGAGAAAGTGAGAGCTATGAACACTTGTTCTCTGGAGCAATCCTCCCTCTTCCAAAGAGGCGCCGCTCGAGACCTTATTACCGTCCCGCAGCACAGCGAGTCGTTATGCTGTTCATCCGCTGGGAGAGTTGCTGACAAGGACGGGATGCCGCTCCCAGCTGGCCTCAGCTCTCGCCCATCTGCAATCCACCACCAACTAGTGACACAGAGGGCGCAAAAGAGAAGGGAGTTTTCGGGTTCCTATTTCTCGAGTTTTTCGTCGTTTTATTTCGTTATTTCTCCACTGTGACATTGCTGGAACTCCCTTCTTTCATATTCCACAACCTGCCATATTTACCTCTCCCGGTGTCTTTCACGCGGTCTCATTTGCGCGCATGCTTTTATAGCTGTACGCTGCAAAACGATAATCACTTTTATACCCTTCAATACGCGTACGCGATATGTAGTCAGTTTACCACGAGAGATTGGCCTTCACCCCCCATCATTCACCTGTAAGGCCACATTCCATATAGTGCTATGTGGAAGCCACGGATGTGGTCGAAACGCCACTACCATACCGTTTCACGAGAAAATCACAGGTGGCGACCGCACGATATCGGGTATCGCGCCATATCAACGGGAGGGGGTCAACTTGCTGAAAGTTGAAAAGTAACATGCTTTTACATGTCTGATGTGTCAGTGACGTGTCGTAGATATTACGTCACACCTATGATCTTGTAAAGTCATGTCACTACGCAACGATCAACAAATTGTCCCTCCCCCTCCCCCAGCTCTTCCATTGAAAGCAGCGTTAGCGGTAATTCCATTATTTCATTCCTTGCGATCTCTGGTACTGACAGGTGGACGTTTTCACCATGAAAGCTTAGGCAGTGTTCATAGTTCACGATTCAGGCGATCGCGTGCTTTACGCGATCGCGTGATCGCCTGAATCACCCAATCAATATGTATCTTTTTCCTTCCGCCTGATTCGCGTGACCGCCTGAATCGTGAACTATGAACACTGCCTTACACGTCAAGCACCACGTCATTCCGATCGATACGGCTCTAATACGATACGATAAGCATCATTCTCTTATCATGCTCATTACTCTACACCTCAGTCATTCTTCGACAAAGTAGACCCTAGGAGGCGGCATGGATTTATCCAAGGCGTCAGGTCTTATCCGTCACGCCGTCACTACAGCTCGGAAGCGCGCTTTTCAACGGGGATGTCACCATGAGGCCGCGTTCATACTTTGCGCGCCGGCAGCGATGGCGTGAAAATCATATACCCGCCGCCGTCACCGCCGGTGCCAGCCAATTCGACGCCGTCGCCGCCGATGCGCAAAGTATGAACGCGGCCTGAGCAATCTTCTCAGGGCAATGGTTTCTGTGTACGTGACTTCTTTAGGGATTTTCTATCTATTTCTATTTATTACATGAGGTCAACCCATGTGATAATGAAGTTAAAAACCAACAACCATGTTATCCTTAATACTGTCTTTAATATAGCATCAAATTTAGCATGAAACTCACCAACTGGTACATGCGGACGGCCTGTGGAAGTTTGCGAAAAGGACTATGTTTCGCGTCTATTTTGTAGTTCCCTTTTGCCACTTGGGATCGAAATTTGTTATGATCACGTAGAAGTTGGAGCCTCACATCGTCCGTCATGTGCCCACCACAGCTTTCCGTGATTACATCAAAATCGGACGATGGTTTTATTAGGAGTGCTGAAAGGCGATATTAGATGCTTTGAAAGACCAGGAAACGCTGGAGATGCAGGATGAGGAAACGGGACGACAAACACTGGAGGGAACATACGTATTCCAATCGCACAGAATACAAGAACAAGGCAGACGACGACAATAGCAATTTGGACTGCAAGTGGCTTATATCGCACGCCATCATATGTGTCCAGCACTGAATACATTGATAAACGAGTATATGCAGCCTCTTCTTATAGCATTACCAACGAGTGAAATAAGTTTACCTACTCGAGTGGAAGGCTTTTATACTGGCATGACAGATATAGAAGATTTAGATATGTTTACTGGGTAATCTTCATTTTGAGCATACGGGTTGTGTGCACTTATGACGGATTTTCGCGCGGCCGCGCGCGACGAGCGGCTCGGCGGGTGGAGTACCAGTGGCAGGGCATGGCAGCCTTCAAGCGAGACAGTGTGCCATGGGTGGAGGAAGCAGGGTGGCATGGGTGCAGGAGGCATCGCGAAGCGATTTTCTCTCATAAATGCACATACCCGAGCATACGTGATAGAGCCTCACCAAATTTCGCCAACTCTTCAGCAGCCTTTATACTTTGCGGCTGGGGCGTTAGAGGCGCCGCCAGATGGCGGGCAGGGCAAGGATGCGGGTGCATGCCCTCTGCTTTTGACACGCCTATTACACCCCAGCGCCTCAGCAGAAGTGCATCTTTTGCAGTTATGGAAAAGGCTGTCAGCTCATAGTTGAAAGCGAAGTAGCTCAAATGTAGCGAAGAGACAAGTTAAGTGTATCGAGTATCTATTAGTTAGCACTGACAGTATATTCTTTTCTAGAGGCTGGAAGAATGGAAACAACTGAAGAAACTACTCGCTCATTACGAGGCTCTTGTTTCCGCCCGAAAGGTCCATCGTAACCTTTAAAATACATTTCCCGGTGCGGTTTGCTTATACAAGTTCTCATGGCATAGTCCATACAAATTAATGAATTTTTATGGATATGAGTCGAATTAGTGTCCGAGCGAGTAGTTGCTTAATCGGCTGTGGCACCACTAAGTTCAGCAGAAAGCGATCCTGCCAAATTGTCGATTAATTTACACTATATCCCCACCTTGACGGGAAGCTAAGTAAAGCCATCATCCTGAAGTGGAACGTGCCAGGTGCTATGATTCTCGTCATATTCATTAGGAGGCAAGCTTTCGCTCCATGCCCTATGCTTTTCCCTGAGAAGCTGATCTATGTAGTCTTGGGCTATTGTGCTTAATGGTTTGATCGCCTGTTCATAGCACGTCTCTCATTGTCAGAGGTTACAGAACATGTTTTCACAACTGATGGAGGGATGGAAGAGGCAGGGGGGGGGGCAAATATGACACGCGGCCAAAAGTGAGAACACCTGATAAAGGTTAATAAGAAGCTGGGAAAGTAATTTGAATTGAAATTCGTGGGATCTCTCACGATCATCATGCATAGTTTGGCAATATAACAAGATTCGAATTCGTGGCTCTCGACATGATCATCATAATACTGTAGTGTGGTTGGATGATTCGCGTCCCAGAGTGAAGCCGTGTTCGGCGGCGGGCACATGAGCTTGAGGTCGTCGCTGCCGGTGCCGGTGTCAAAATCATGTGTCCGTCGACTAAAGACGTTAGTTCGAGTCGGGACTCCTAATGTGGGGTCGCTGACCGGCAAGTCCGGGGAGGTGGCTGACCTAATGAAACGCAGGAGCATCCAGGTCCTATACCTTCAGCAAACACGCTGGAAAAAGGCTAAGACTGAGGAGATCGGTGATGGAACTCTTCTATAATGCAGGAGACACTAAAGGAAATGGCGAAGCCATAGCCGTCGTAAAGTCCCTGAAGGACTGTGTCTCTGCAGTTAACACGATTAACGACGAATCATGGCTGCAAGGATAGACACGATGGAGGGATACTGGACGGTAATACCATCTACACACCTCAAGATGGCTGCCCCGAAGTTGACAAAGACGAGTTTTTTCTGAGTCTCGATACCATCAGATCATTCCTGGAAAACTAGCTCACCATAGCGGGAGACCTTTCCTGTCACTGCCGAGTCATGTCGGGAGTGACAGGAGAGGACTAGAGAGAGTGCACGGGGTAAGGGAACTGGGACAAGGAATGCTGAGGGAGAAAGGGTGATTGACTTGGCCACAGCCCACGACCAGGCTAGCTGTAGCCCGTTCTTCGCGAAACGGGGAGCTCAGAAGGTAACCTGCAGCAGCGGGGGAGGCAAACGAAAATAGACCATGTACTCGTACGAAGACCGTTTCTCAAAAGTGTAAAGGTCATCAAGGTACTACCTGATGAGAAAATGGTCGCCCAGCACAGCCCTCTCCTAGCGGCCGTTGCCAGAGAGATTCCTCGTAAGACAAAGCTTAGAAATGAGCAGAGGATATGATGGTGGAAGCTACACAGAGTGGAGAGGGATGACCTGAGAAGCAGGTTAATGGGGACTGGACTTCAGACCCCCAGTCTGGTTCAGGAGACCTGGGATAGTGCCCACAAGGTCATCCTACGGTGCACGAAGGAGACACGGGCGAAACCCGAGGTGGCTTCAGAGGAAATAAAGCGGCTTGAATGCGGAACGAAGAGGTTCAGCGAGTGGTGAAACGGAAAGGAAACATAGAAACGCTAGCAGAAAACGCGAAGCTGAGGAAATCTAGTGACCTATAAATGTTGCAGTAGGCTTACCAAGGGCACCATAGTCAAAGCCAAGAACACGGAAATGGATTACTTGTACGAGAAGTTAGAAAGCAGAGAGGCGGAGAAGTTCGTTTTCAGCCTGCCAGAGCCAGAATCGAGCCACCAAAGAGATAGGGTGGTAAAGGTCATAAAAAGCAGCGCCGGTGTCCTCCTAAGGAAGTCAGCAGAGGTAAAGAGGAGGTGGCAGGAGTACTGTGATGGGTTTATGAACAAGTTCTCCTTCAACAAAAGCCCAGAGAGAAAGGCCACGGCTGACCCAATTATAGCTTTGACGAATGAAGAGGTCCATCTCATGCTAGGGAGGATGAAAACTGGGAAGGCGGTTGGTTTGGTGGGATACCGACTTGCATGGAGCGCTGGGAGAATACGGGATAAAGTGGCTCATTCAATTCCTCATTACCGTAACGGTCGAAGGAGGGATTCTAGATGGCTGGAGGACAAATACGATCGCCCCCATCTTCAAGCAGAGGGAAGATGCAATGGGCTGCTCCGATTACCGCGGGATCAAGTTGACAGCACATATCATGAAGCTGTACGAGAGGCTGATCGATTGAAAGCGGGGCAGCTCATCTTAAACCCTTAGGAACAGTTCGGGCTTGTGCCTGGAAAATCTACAACCGACGCCATCTTCATCGCCAGGCAGGTGATGAAGAGGTATCGAGAAAAGCGACGACCATGTTACTTGAGAAGGCCTTCGACCGCCTCCCGAGGCCAGTGCTCTAGAACGTGCTTCGAAAACTCCACGTACCGGGAAGGTTGATCGCTCTTATAAAGGATTTGTACGATGGAGCCATGGCAACGATACGTACTCCGCATTGGTTGTCGAATGAAGTAGATATTATGGTAGGGGTGCATCAAGGATCGGCCCTGAGCCCCTTCCCCTTCCTCCTCTTTCTAGATGTGATGGTGAAGGACTTGATCAAGGGACGAAAGATCATCGTGTACGCCGACTACATAGCACCAGTAGAGAAGAACATCAGGTAAAAGGGCAGAAATGGCAGGACAGGCTGGCAGAGAATGGACTGCGACTCAAGACTAAGTTCATAATCTCCAAAGTACGCCGAGAAGCGATGGCGGACTGCCATGGGGAGACCATCGAAAGGGTGGAAGACTTCCGGTACCTCGGTAGTGATCTAGCGGCTGGTGGTGGGGTGGACCAGGCGGAGAAGGTCCAAATAAACGTTGCATGGATAAAATGGAGGGAGTTCTCTGTAATTCTATGCGATCGATGGTGCTCTATGTCGTCCAGGGGCAAAGTGTACCGAGCGGCATAAGGCCTGCAATGCTGTACGGAAGCGAATGCTGGACCTTTAAAAGATACATGACAGACAATTGCACGCGGCTGAAATCAGAATGTTGGGATGGGCATGCGGATGGACGCGACTGGACAAGGTCAGAAAGGAGGATTTATCATTTTACAAGGAAAGCACCAGAGTTCGCAGCACAAGGGAGGCGACCACACGGAGCCCTAAAGAAGAGATGGAGGGACATCATCAAGAGCGATCTCACCGAAGTGAAAGCAACGGTGGAGATAGGAGGAAGTGGCGACGTTTGACAGGAACAACGGACCCCGCGACGGCGCGGAACTAACGCCAGGGAATGAAGAAGCTACCAGTGTTAGCGCCCATTCGCCGCCGTAGTCGGCGTCGTTGGGCATAGATAAACGCAGCCTTGCGCACGCGTGTCGTATATAGTTGGGCTCCAAAGCGATTGCAATGTTTGACGTCTGGAATAAGCCACACTACAACGCGAATTCTCTCACCTAATGCACACATCTCCACCACCCAGCTCCCAGGGCAGCGTTTATAGTGGGAAAAGTCGCATTTTAGTGAGATTGTGGAAATGTGGAACAAGACTAGATACGTATCGATCAGAAGAGTTAAGGGACTTGCGTTTCTGTGGAAACACGAAATCGCGGAATCTCTATTTCTTTAATTCCTCCGACCAGACAAAGTCTGGAAATCGTCGCGTATCTGGTCCGCTAGTGCGCACACGCATTTCCGCAAAAACGCCAATTTCACGCCTCACGATCGACATCCTACGTATTTTTAACTAATTCTACATCACTTCAAAAACGCAATTCTACCACTATGAACGCTGCCTTGGGATCACTGCAGCAATGTTCGTAAAGATAGACAATTACCAAGTTCAAAGCGGTTGTGAAGTGCTTCGCTGTCACATATTGACGTCTTTTTCTGAACTCATTCTACTGCAACTCAACCACGCCATTATTCTTCACTTCGGGTTCCAATATGTGATACTACTTAACCTTCTTTATCCACCTACAATAGTAACTTAGGTGAAGGAATAAACTCAAGTAAAATATACAAGAGAAACTGAAAGAAACGATACATGCTTGGACGAATTCACCGCCGGCGATGCCAAAAAGCCGCTCGACTGCGAGTTCGGCGAGTATAAACGCAACGACACTAATTTTTCGATAGCCTTAATATCTCATGACGTCATTTATTAACATCTCGTATTATAACACAAATGACTAATAGTATAATCACAATTTTCGCAGCAATACCTACTTATAGTACTTTCTTGAAGAGTCCAAAAAGAGACACATATAGAAAACGTAACAAAAAAGGAAAAAAAAATATCATGATGGGGTTGGGAAAGGAAGAAAGGACGCGGGGCGGCGCATCATACACATATGAGAGAGACAAAGAACCAATTACTGATTATCCAATCATATCGTACACATACATATCGCGACATATAACATATTTTTATATAGCTATTACATATGTAAAACGTGATAAATGATAATTCGATGACAAAGAATAACAAGAAGATTAAACGGAAGGATTATGAAAACTGTGGATGATGATGATGATGACAATGATTATGCTGATGATCTGATAATAAAAGGTGTCAACAATGTGGCGCCTGCGCCTTTGTTCCAGCAGACATGCATTCTAGTGTGTGGGTTGGCACGGAAACATTTCTTCAGTTGTCAACGCACAAATCCCGCCCACAGAAAAGGTGGGCGTAGTCTTTGAACAGGCGATCAGTATGACATTACAACTTGGCAAACAGAGATCACTAAGGACGGCTCAAAAAGAGAGAGGGGAGGGGGGGGGGGGGGGTGGGGGCAAAAACGACATCGGGCGAAGGTCTGAGATATCTGTGATTGGGCGTGAAACTTCATGATACGGACAAGATTTAATGTATCGGATTACAGACGATTACGGTAGCGAATGTAAGTATACAACAGATACGAGACGGCTGTATGCGACACGGCGGACACGCTACGAGGCAATCTAGTAGACCCGGTTTCACGACGTTACCTACTACCATACACAAATTTAATGATAGTGATAGTTAATGATAGTCAATGATAGCTAATACAACGAGACTATAGACGAATCCATAACAACGCACTCACTAACATCACTGGAAGTACGACGTTAGAAGTACAGCGCTCAGAAAGAATAGCTAGCCTTCATATTTTGCGGCGCTGCTGCTGGCCGCGACTCAAGCTGTGACACCGGCACAGACGCATGCAAGCCGATGCCGGCGTCAGCCCCGCGAAGTATGAACGCAACTGTACGGTGGATGAAAGTAATGACAGGAGCCGGTAAAACTGATGTCTAGATGAACGGCGACTTTTGACAAAGCCATAACCTCTTCTCTGACGATGAATACAATACACCTAAGCGACAAGAATGGGGACGAAAGACAGTTCTGCGACTTTTGCCAGATATGGCCATGGGTGGGCAAGCAATGGGAGACTTGTCGCCTAGGTGGATCAGAGTTGTTCATCACCGCTGGCTGGTGTGAGCTCATTTGGTGATGTTCGCACGATCCTTGGCGGTGGATTCCTTATGATCGGCGATTCTTCCTCTAGTGTTTGCTGAGAACTGATGTCTGGGCTTGACTTGCGGATACCAAACCAACGGGCAAACTTCTCCAGACGGCCTTCCTTAAATAGTGGTGTTATCTGTTGAAATTCTATGTGCAATTGTGATAAATATTTATGCTTCGGCGCAATCGAGACGCTACAACCCTTGAAACCCAAGCTTACCATACTTTCTTAATTTAGCTTAACACTACAGCTTAGGTGTGTGCACTTATGACGAAAAATCGCTCCGCGGTGTCGCACTCGCGGCGCGATTAGTACGACTTGCCAAATTGATGGCCCCTGAGAGCCCCGCAGAGCATGGCTGCGTCACCTCTGCACTTCACCCATGCCACACTGCCTCCTGCACCTATGCCGCACTGCCTCGCTCAAAGGCTGCCATGCCCCGCTACCGGTACTCGCACCCGCCGAGCCGCTCGTCGCGCGCGAAAATCCGTCATAAGTGCACACACCCCTACAGCTCCAGTGGGCGTCACTAGCAAAGGTTAGAGCGGGTGTGGCGTTGTGATGGCGCAGCGAGGGGGGCAGAAAGGGGCTAACTACGTAAAGAAACTGTCCCAAGAGGTTGGGTCGCATATAATCACCAGGTATGCCTTAAACTCAAATGAACCCACCTTCAACACATCCATATCGGACAGCGTATGACGTCGCGTTGGATCTCGTGCAGCGGGTCGATTACGTAGGCGGATTTTCTGCTGACAACGAGCTTCCGGAAGCACACCAAGCACTTGTGGACGTTGGCGCGGTGATGCTGACGCGTTGCGTGCACATGGACTTGGATCACTGAAACTATGAATGGGTTGGGCTAAGGTAGGAGTTCAGGACGACTTGCTGACGGAGCCTGGGTGCAGAATTTACCTTGACGCATAGTCCGATGAAGAAGCAGCGCATGCGACCGCTAGAGGAGCTGTGAGCGGAGCTGAACTCGTCGTTGAATAGTCCGAAGTGCACGAAAGTGCATCAGTCATATCTTTTGTCGGCGAACACATCTAAAGGGGAGGAATCATCGAAACACCAACAAATTAACACAAATTAGCTTGAAGCTTTGGGAAATCGCAGATTTTTAGAAGCGTTTAAACGTTAACTAGACTGCATTCATACTCTGCGTCGCAATCGTAGGACGTCAGCGACACACCCGCAACGCAACCTCCATGGTCAAAGTTGAAGTGCTCGCTGAGCGCAAACGTGCCAGCTATGAGACAGACAAGTGAGTCGCGCGCGTCGCCTTCACTTACACTCGCGTCGAAAAGTATGAATGCAATTTCAGCCATCCAAAGGTGAGGTGATAGCAAAAACACACATGAGAAGGAGAATAAGGAATGTCTGCCTCTCGCGCTTGATGCGATTATTAGTACAAAAGCGGACAAAAACCTTTGGCGGTGGCTCCGATTGAGTGCTCGATGGTGGTTCCGAAATTGGTGCCGATGTCTCTGTAGGATGAACGTGGACAGTACTGGTTGGATGTGACGTGGTCAACGTCAATGGTAATGGATCCATCCAGTTCTGACGTCGTTGCATTTTTCGGATCTTTTCACGGGTTTCTTCGCTCAGTACCTGGAAAAACGTGGATCTGTGATGTGTGGCGGACGTACGCAGCACACGACGCGTTCGTTTGTTGGCAGGGCAGGCTATTGGCAGTATTTACTGAGGAAAAGAATATGGTGGAACAATCGAATGAACAGCCGTGTGCGTCAGACAACCTAACCCAGAACCTCCAAACCTACCTCTAACGCTGGACTATTGACCATATTGAGATGTTGCGTGTGATTGGCTAGAGCGTCAATTCCACTCGAATCATCTGCAGCGGCTGCTGATCCAGCTATGAAGATACGCCGTGCCGAGTAGATATCCTGTAACAGCCAAGTGAGTCCAAGTGTATACAATAATGGTATGCTTTATGTACCTGCTGCCGTTTACGCCGTGCCTGTGCTTCACCCACATCGGATGAGGTGCTGGTACCAGGGTCAGTACGACTTGTATCCGGGATGCTTCCAAGACTCGATTCAATCGAAGGGCTTTGTTCCAGAGCACTAGATGATGTTGCTGCCAATGGAGATACTAGCTGACGTGACATGATCTCCGCATCGATATCCCGTTCCTGAACCAATCAATAATACATCAGTTTCACAAAAATGTGGTTGGAGAATCCTCTTGCGCTCCGCTTACCTGGTAGTTCCCACAAAAAGCACTTTCAACACCGGTGTGCTGTGGTGGTGGCACGGAAGATGGCTGATGATGGACGGCATTGGTGGTATAGGCGCCACCGGCTCGCGGATTCATGGCTGCTGGGGCGGTCGATTCGATTTTCAATTTCGATTTTGACTTATCCCGTCGTGAGTTCCGCCGCAGAATGTTTTTGATCTGAAATCAATCAATACGATAGGAATGCACCAACTAAATAAAAACTATTGGTTGATCCCATATTTACCGTACCTTGCCTCCCTTGCCCTCGCTCATCATGGCGGCTGCTTGTTCCTCGTTGGCCTTCCGAATCAGATTATGCATATCGTTAAAGGACGCGGCCGATACTCCCGACGGGACTCCGACACCATATTGAGGCTGTTCTACAGCGGCGGTTCCTGCAACTTTCATCTTCATTGAGCATAATACTGCGGTCAGAACTCAAAGAAAGAGTATATATTTGGCCGATTGTTAGAAATTAATGTAGTTGTGACCAAAATAGATAAATTTGCTAATTTGTGAAGAAAAAAAAAACGAAATAGAACGGTCGAAACTTGAGCAAATGAACACCATTTTGTGTTGAACTCTGTTGCGGACGAGTTTTCCCATGCGCCCAGTCACTGAGGTATCGATCGGTGATGGGGTTTCAGAACAATTGGTGTTACAACCACTTTTCTTCATTCTACATCATTTTAACCCTTACAATCGTTTTCTAACACTCAGTTTAGTGACTTCCAACCCGTCTCGAAGCTTTGCAGTTGCAGTTTGCAATACGTGCAGTTCACTGACCTCAAAGATATTTGATGGATCGAGGTATTACTCGTCATTAAAATCGATACCATCACTTTCCAATCATTCAAACCAGTAACACAGTTGAAGTACGACGGGGTCACATCATCGTGAGCCCCGTTCATATTTTGCAGTGTCGGCGGCAGGGCGTGACTGCGTGTCTCTAACGTCTACACCTATGCCACCCTATCTCATAGTCTACGTCTTCTCTGCACCGTGCCACTCTGCCTCGCTGCCCATGAACGAAGCCACGCTCTGTCGGCGCAAAGTATGAACGCGGCCCAAGTCCCCGCTAGTGTTTGATGAGCCCCACAAAATTTTATCTCCGTGTCAAACAGCAAAAGAGTTGCATGTCGAAGATGTAATTTTACGTGCCTTATTGATCGAGCACTCGAAAACAAATAATTCACTAATTATAGGTGAAGGCTGAGAAAATTGGCGGCTACAGATCAGGACTGTCGAGAAGGACAGGTCCAGGAAGCTTACACTTGTTGAGCCAGGTTTTAAGTATATGTCACTGACCAAAGTAAGTAACCTTTTTATGGGTAAGTTTACCGCATAATACATTCAAACAGATTAAATCATTTCCTTCCCATTCTCAAACGCGCCACATATTTTACTCCCTGCGGCATTTGAATGCGAACTGTCTTTTACAATTACTTATGGGAACCAATCAATGCACAGGTTAGTGCTCTCATCCTTCCATGCTAGTCTGGCACCAATGCACAGACCTGAGATGGAACAGGTAAGTTAGGCAAGCACTGATCTGAGATTTGATCCCTCGACCATGCGAGTAAGAGCGGCACCACCGCCACCACACCTCCTCCGCTCGCCTATTATCATTGTAATTATGAGGTGAAAGTTCGTTCACCAAACGATCACACCCAAACGACTAGCTGATTCTATCAAAAATCGCATCAAATATGTGAAATGAAGGCGAACACCAAAGAAAATCTGGATTTTTTCCTTATGTGTGGCTGATTCAAGCTCTTGTACAGTGAGTCGAAAAATCGATGATTGATTAGAAAACTTGGCTTTGAAAAAAATTACCAGTCTCGGATGGATGCTGCTCGGGAACGCTATCATCCGCTGTTGATGTGTCATCGAACATCCAATCGTGCTGAAAGTGCTCGAGACCAATTACCGATTCTTTTCCTGTGAGATGAAGAAAAAATGGAGTAATTGGGAAAGTTTTATTTATCAGTCTGTTGACTGAATATCGACTATTTTTTTAAATGTTATCGATCAATTTTTGTTATACAAAACTTCTTGTGGATGAACTGGATCTCAACCTCATGATTCCAACACAGATTGCGTTAGGGCCGCAAACCAAAGGCGCGTAGGCCGCCGTCAGACTTTGCGATTTTGCGACATCGCACATTCGTACGCGATACTGCGACTTTGTGATTGTGTAATGCCGCAACTTTGCGTGCGCAGTCGCGACACCGCAAAATCGCAGAATCACAAAACCGCAGAATCGCAATATCGCGAAGTCTGACGGCGACCTAAGGGCGCCACTTGCAACATGCTCAGCAAAATGAACCCCAAATGAGAGTCCGTGCACACTGGGACAAGCATGAGTCGAAAAATATTCAAAAGGGGCTCGTAACCAATTCAACAGACAGGGTGGGGGCTTATATGTGCCATGACGCGGCTGTGGCCGAAGGCGGAAGCGAAAAGTGGGAGCGTTGAATAAAATTATTACGCATTTATTAGAGCTATGTCCCCGTTGTTGGTGCCTAATATAAATTCATTCAAAGGGGGGGGGGGGGGGAGGGGTCTTTTACGGAGAACAAGCGGATCCACTGACTCAAGTGCTCAATGCGTCCCCACTTGTCCAAATTTAAATGAGATTCGATACATGCATAGTTAAGTCAATATTCAACATCTGAATTTAAATTTAATTCATAAGAACTTAATAAATATTCCAACTCACATAGTGTATCAGCGTTTCGATAATCTTGCATTGATCACTCATATGCGTCACCATTGTCGCCATGTTGTCATCTGATGGTCGCACTATCGACGGACCGAACATTAACGCCAAATTACGGGTTTCCATCTGAAAAAATCATGAGCCTGAATGATTAGCAACCATATAAACACTTTTATTTATTTATTTTTAGCGCTAAAAATGTGCTAGTATCGACGCATCAAGAATTTTATGCAATAAGAAAAAAAGAATAAGAAAATGACGAGCCATGCCCACCAACTCATACTTTACAAACCACGCCCACAAGGCGTCAAAGGGCTCACAGGTTTCCTTGCAAGACTAATTTCGAAACAAAATTGAATATAAGCGAAATTAGACCATCTCTCATTCATATTTCCCTTACAGATTATTTAGATCTGCAACTCACCTTATTCACTTCACTATTCTTCGTAATTTCAGCCAAATGGTAGATCAGATACCGTAGCGTGGCATAATGATGTCGTGGTAACTTTCGTAACTAAAAACATTTGACACTGATCCATGGACTTATCCGTTCCCGATCGATAAAATCGATAACTCACCAAATTTCTCAATTTGTGCAACCGATTGTGATGGTTCGCTATCCGATTGGCGTCAATAAAGAACGGATAGAGTTTGTCAGTGAGAAGAGGTTCAGGTAACTTTCGTAGAAACATCTTCAAGAAACTCGAAACCACATTCACATCACGCCATCGCGGATCACTCAAGTCCAACTGAAATCGCGTTTTGAGTTTTCCCCACAAAATGGAGTCGATTTCATAAATTTACTCCAGAAGAAAAATAAATAATAAGAATAAAATAGATAATAAGAATGAGACCATTATCAGAGATTCCCTGACTGTATGGCCCCAAGCTGGTCCTATAATATTCGGATAAAAACAAAAGTGTTGTGGACTTCGCCTTTCAGCAGTGAAGACAAAAATCACGCCTCTTACTCTCAGCTACCTACAACGCCAGTTCTCTAAGGGTTCCCTATACTATATACTATGAATCACAGAAAAAGAAAAATAACATTAAGGGGCACCAGGAGGGGTAAGGAGAATGTGAGAAATGGGAATACATGTTCTCCGGAAGCAAACCTTCCTCTGCGGAAGAGGTGATGTGTAGCGAATCTCGCATAACGAAAGCGCGGCTTGGAGCCTTATCACGATGCCGCCGCACACGAGTGGTCTTGGAGTCCTTCAGCCGGGCAAGTTGCCGGAGGAGGTGGGACAAGGTTCGCGGCCGGCTGATTTCGCCTCTCCGCCCGTCTGCAGTCTACCCTGGCTAGGGACGCAGAGGAGCGCGACGGGGAGGGGGATTTCGTGCCCTTATTATTTCTCCGCTTTTTTTTTGCCGTTTTGTTCCGTTTTTTCTCTTCTGTTACACTAGTGAGCACCCCTACTTTTATATTCCAAAATCTGTCAAGTTCACTCCTTTTGCCTTTGATGACTCTTCAAGAACATCTCCTCATAGATAGGCAAGAAAAGAGAAACAGGTGCCATACAAATGAGCGGGGGGGGGGGCAATTAGTTAAACCGTATCGTCCCTTACACGAGTTGCAATGGTGAGTTCACAGGATTACTGACGTCTACGGTACATTATTAACACGCGAATCGTGTAAAGACGTGTTACCACTCAACATTCAGCAAGAGTCCCCCCCTTCTCTTCCACATGAGCATATCCATGAAATACAACATATGAAATAAATATCGAAAAAATTATAGAGACGAATGTGCCTTGACGAAATATATTGGGTAGTCTTAAAAGTTTTTTCGTATTTTCAAATACCGCTTTCTCCCTCCAAACTGCTTTCCAGCAATCTCTTCTGTACATACACACGTAGTACAAGTCCACACGCATCTATAGGTATTATTGTCTTCCATCTCCCGGATAACCTTTTTCGGCAAAATAAACATATCAGTGGTCAGCCTCATTTCCAATACAAAAATTATAAAAAATTTTTTCTTTGAATGGCGCTAGACAGGGAAAGGAAAAGGTGATATCCGATGGAGCAAGATGAGGGCTATAAGGTGGATGGGGCAGCAATTTTTATCCGAGCTCGAGAATTTTTTGGCGAGTCATTTTTTCACTAGTGATAAAAATTTTTTTGAATTTTTCCTTTTAAAAAATTTTCGGGCTTGGATAAATTGCTGCCTTATAGCCCTGATCTTGCTCCATCGGATTATCACCTTTTCCTTTCCCTGTCTAACGCCATTCAAAGAAAAAAAAATTGGAACAACAATACCTATAGATGTGTGTGGACTTGTACTACATATATATGTACAGAAGAAATTTTCTGGAAACCAGTTTTGGGGGAAAAAGCGGTATTTAAAAATACGAAAAGACTTTTTAGACTACCTAATATATTGATCAAGGAATATGGATGAAATTGATTGAACTAAATAACTCACATTTTCTAAAGACATTGCTTCTAGACCATGACTAAACATCTCCTTGAGTGCATTTACCGCTGCAGTGTTCCCAGGTATACGGTAGATACCTACCGTATCCAGACCATGTGCCTCGACAACACTTACGCAAATTTGCACACATAGAGGTACGAGCTGTAATTGGCGTCGATTTACTCGTACTTTTTTCGACAACATTTCGATAAAACTAGCTCCTAATTCTAGTCAAGGCAGCTGTGTACGAAAAGCAAACGTATCATCGTTATTCGACAGAATGGACTTAAATGCACACCCCATGATTATCAGTTTAGCTGACTTCCCTCTTTGGGCATTCTTTGAGTAATTTTCCGGACTGCATCTCTTTACTGCACCACGTTGCTACACCCATTAATCCCACTCTAACCACGCCCTTTTAACTCAGCTGACCAATAAAAGAGCTTGAGTGGGTGTGGCAAGCGTGACCAAGCAATTGTAGCGCCGTGATGGCGCGTCGTGGCCCAGTTAAAAGGGTGCAACCTGATTGCGTACCCAAAGATCTTCTGCTCAAGAAGGTAAGTCATCCAATATAATTATCGATCCATTTCTCAAAGGGACTTACATCATCAGGACCCGATGTTGGGCAGTCGGCCAAGCGAACGCCAAGCACATTTTGGGCTGAAGCCACTGAGCTGATTCCGGAGACAGTGCTGGCACTGATGCCACTGGGAGGACCTCCAACACTACCGCTGGCTCCTCCGCCAGTACCACTACTAGCCTGCTTGACGGCTTTCGTCTTCTTCCATTTACGGCCTGATTTCGGTGTTGAAGGCTCTAAAATCAAGGTCTTTACAAGGAGAGAGGGGAAAGAATTATCGGACTGGGGCCATAAAACGGACCTCCGTTCTCGCCTGAACTGCTATCTTTGCTTGTTCCAGGCTGGGCACAGTGATCGTTAGGCATGGTGCGTTTCGACGACACCGGTGATTGCATTTGCGAGGTTTTCGCTTTATACCTGAAGAGAAGGCGTAAGGAAAGACTCGAGGACGACTTTCACACCTACACACCTCTATTAGGCCCTGTACTTACCTGTGCATTATCAGCTGGTTGGTGGCTGAAGCGGTGTGTCCATTGCGTTCGGATGGCGTCGAGGAGGACGAGGCCAGCGAAGCGGCCTGAAAACTCGTCATTCACTGAACAAGAACCGAATTGGTCCAATTAAGGGGAGGGGGAGGGCGAAAACGGGGACGAGATTGAAGAGGGTCACACGTGAAGGAGAGACAAGTGGGTGCCAGAGAAGAGAATACGATCAAGACCGAGAACAGGATGAAATTGAAAAGTGTCTATACGAGATTGAAATGATAATCTTTGATGTAATCGTTTTGGCTAAAAAAGGGTAGAGGGTCAAGCGTTGTATGAGAAATTCTCATGGGAGGCATATTTCAGACTGAAAGAGGGAGAGGCAGGTAGTGTATTTTGAAAATTTCCGACTAATTCTCACCGATCACCATATTTGAACGTAGTGATTTTTAGGCCGATGAGGTAGTCTCTAGAAAAGGGTGTGTCAATCGATATTCACAATTTGCATTAGTCATGTAGTAATGCCATGATTATCAATTGACAACTTTATTCCAGTAGTTTTTTTAGGGAGACCGTCACAGAAGACCATTATTAGCAGTCACGGAAGGAAGGGGGAGATCGTATTTCTCAGAAACTTCGCTCATGACCCTCGATGGGAGAGGTCATGTGTAAATCGGTCGCGAGAATCGCTACGTTGGGCATGTAACACTTCAGCCGACAGGACCCTATGAACAGCAAAGCTACCTCAGAAGATATGGTAAAAAGCATGCCATATAAGTAATCTTTTACTTGCTGCAAAGCTCGTTCCTCCTCAATACATCCCGCCGAGCTATTATTCCCCCCCCCCCCTCAACGCTCACGGCACGCAGTTTTCCCAATAATGTTCAAGTGTATGTCCTTTTTTCCATCGAACCTGTCGATGCAACGTCGGGGGGGGGGGGGGGAAGGGGAATGCAGCGGTTTTTATCGAAATCAAACAAAGAATCCTTCCACCTTACGTATCAGGATTCTCACTGACGCACAAGAAAAGCTGCAAAGAAGAGCACCATTCTTCTCACGTTTTAGATAAGAATCCTCTCCTTTTTAAAAACTTAAGTCCAACGAAAAAGTTAAGTCCAACGACACGAACACAGGTGTTGCTTGCACGGTGATCGTGCCGTCTCCGCTTTGAAAAAGAAGAATCTTGGACTCCTCTGTGCAAGGATTCTTTCCAAGATAGCGCAGTCACATACAGGATGAGGAACTCTGAAAGGGATTGTAATTTGGGTGGAAAAGGGGTTCTAAGATAGGCAGTTTGGAGGGGTTCCATGTTTCAATATTTCACGCAACGCCACGTTTGACTCAGAATAGCAGTCGATCTTGAGTAGTGACTGCTTCCTTATGATCTGCACCTAAAAAATTACTTCTTCGCCTGTTTAGCAATTCTAATATTGGAGTAAGCCATGCACTCCTGTTCCATTCACATCGTAGCGTCAATTGAGGGAAGGACGGGGTTAGTCAAATAAAAATCTATTTTTGACAGCTGCTGAGCTTTTGCTCACAACTCGGCATAGTTGTTAAAACCTGATGTTTTTTGCCTTTCAAACGGCTCTGATACATCACTGTCAAACCCAGAAAAGTGGGAGGTTTGTCTTATTTTAATTTGAACCCCTGACCATACGCGTTGTCACCTTCGCCATGTTCAGCAACGGATCATTCATGAAGAGTGAGCTGGTGTATGACTACAATGAATAACCATGCAGCACAATGTTTACGGAACCTTCAGAATGAACAAATAAACAAGAGAATCACTGAATAATAATCAAACCCCCAGATAATCAACCATACTCGTAACCGCTACCTGGCTTTTCCGACAGCTGCCTGGCGGGTGCGCATTTACTCTCAGATTCGACCTTTACCGACATTGAAGGACACCTATCGACGTCACAGTGTATGAGGTGTGGGACATGGTCTACACGGCCGTTGAGGGTTAACAATAGGTCAGCGGATAATGATGATGATCGACGACAACGCCGCCGCCGCGTGCGTGTGTATGAATAATTGCTGTCACCGGCGGCGAGCATGCGCATCCACTAATCTGCACCAAAGTGCATTCTGTTATGAGGGATAGGAATTACTGTCTGAAGCCGATAAATTCTAAGCTTTAAAGAATGAAAAACCAACAAAACGACAGACATAGAAGTATAAGGAAGCGGAATTACTGTCTGGAGCCGATAAATTCTAAGCTTTACAGTATGAAAAACCAACAACAGACGGCGAAAAACCAACAGCAGACATACATCACAAATCAGCCACCCGTACACTATCAGGATGAAGGTCAAGCGTTCCCAAGGAAATCATCTGTAACGGAAATTATACTCTACATGAAACGGGAAATTTACTAAAAAAAAGGTTTTCAAGAAAAATCCCTAGCGGTTCGGTAAAAAGTACTGGGATGCAGCGAACTGTTTCCCGGTTCTTTTTACCAACCTGCAAGAGACATGCTGCTAATAAAAAGGATGAATGTATGCTCATTCTAAAGGGAGGGGAAGGGGGGGGGGGGGCGATGGGTTCCAACGACTAGGAGTTTCTTTTTTAAAAGTTTAACCGAATGAGAACATGATGTATGATCCAAGACATGATAGGAGCACTACAAGTACTCGACACTTTTACGAACTATCAGTCTGATCACATACATCACTATTAAAAAAAATCAGACTTCAAGTCAAAGTTCTAATATGACAGGACAAGATCATCAACCACACTACTGAATCAAGCTCTCAAGCATATGCCATGCCGACCTGATCAAATAACTCTCCGCGAACGATCCGAATCGATTCAGCCGATTATGGAAGTTAAGTCGCAAGACAAATTATGTTGGATGGCAATGTTCGAGAAGAGTTGAAAAGAATCAAGATCAATATATGCTTCAGATTTGGTGATACATAAGAATCGGGAGAGAGAACAAGGGCAAGGGGAAAAGTAGCCAATGGAGTGAATTACTTTCAACGTTCTCCTTGCATGTAAGACAGTTGTTTGAACCATAAGGCGCTCCCTTTCCCTAAGTTTAGTGGAACAGCATGCTGCCAAATTGTCGTCTCTCCTATTTGAATGACTTCCAAAATTTTATCAGCGATTTCGAGTGATCAGAATCTTTAAAAGATTTCGAGTTTGTGAATAGAGAGAAGTTGGTAAAAGTTCTGCAAGACAAGGAACTCGCTTAAGAAATGAATAAAACGATTGTCCTGAAAAGTGGAAAACGGTAAAGGAGCCATCAATCGGATGGTATCAGGAATTCGAAAATCTAAAGAGCTCGCTTACAAAAAGCTCAGAAGTGTGAATTTCAATTCAGCTGATACTTCCATTGATGCATGTTCAAACGTGCTCTAGCAGATCTAAGGTGAAGTACGATTAAGTAAAATATAGTTCTGAAGTATTCGTGTAGTTCCAAATCTGTTCTTGAGATCTATATAAAAATTTTTTTCGTATTTACTGAAAAAGAATTCAACAATTTCGATGTGATATAATCTATCGAACTTCTCTTTGTTTCTCAGTCAGCCAAGTAGTGCCATTATAAAGAATCAAAAAACAGAACTTACTTGGTGGCCATTAAGTACAAGAATAACAACAAAATTCAAAAAATATGCTCGGAAAAGCCAAAAAATGAGCGCGCCAGATTGTGCCCATACAAGTTATCTTTCACAAGTACATTATCAAAGAGAAATGAATCTGGGGACGTAGAGGGTTCAGAACTCTGTAGAATCCCAACGCTTGCAAAAGCAAGAAGTTTCGAATCTGATTTGAGTAGACCTACCCAACAAAGAAAAACGCCATAGCGGGCAGGAAACCGGATTCATTGTGATTGGAAACACGGCAATTTCGTGTGTAATGTGTAAAACTGCTTGCGTGTGGAAAACGACCAATGAACAACGAAGGGGACGTGGAGAAAGAAGAGAATGAAGGGGACAATTGCATGTTTAAGCAAATTACACACAACAAAACACTTTGTTTCCTTTGTCACACATATGCACCTACAACGAAAAACTAGGAATTCCCAAAAGCCCGAAGTGGGTAGGCGGTCGACATGGGGACGTCCTCCTGCCTAACCATGAGACGGAAGGTAATGGACCTTTTGCGGTAAGAGACTCAAGTTCCCTGATTTTTCACACCTCGTACAAATCGTCACACAACGTATCATCAATTACGATATGTCTGCATAATTTACTATGGGAACAAAGTGAAAACGCCGCATCAGTCGGTGCCTGGTGACAATAAAAACTTTTACGAGGAAGAATACTACCAATCGTGGTCTTCAGATCGATAACGGTAGGCTCTGTTAGGCAATACCGTATCTCTGAACTACAGGATTCAGGGTGAAGCCTTGCGCTGATGAAACCTGTCAAGAAATATGACCCCCATCATTCATCACCAATTCCGTCAATCAAAAACCATAGTGTTGTCACTCTAATATAAAATATGATTATCGAGTAACAACCTTTTCTTGGAAACACATCATCGGCCCAAAAAACCGAAAAAATTGACCCTAAGACCCCTGGACGTATTTTCAGGAAAAATACGATCAATCCCCGATAGCATCTCCACCCATATGTGGCTCACTGTTACGAATATCGAAAAAAGACCGGATGACTCTCTCCAATGCTCCTAAGGCATCTGTATATCACAAGGGTAAGGTAATCAGTAAGGGGAAGGAACTAGTAAACTTAAAGTGAATAGGGTGAACCACCCCATGAAAGCGAAGAGACAAGAGGATCGATTACGGTGCCCCTTTCATGTAGTCTTAACTGTGCAGTTGTCAACTCGACATACCCTACCAATATATGCCCCCCCCCTCATTAATGCAGCTGGTAACGGCACCAAACAATAGGTATATTAAACTGAACAATACGTCACTCATCTCCGGTTCCAGAGACCACTTTTTGGCGCATCTCTTCATGTTTTTAACCCATCAACCCATCGAACATGGTTCGATCCGGTCACTTCTGAATCCAAGTCCCCCCCCCATACCGTAAACTCAACGTACATCATCCTGGTCGTAAAAATTTCAGGCTATAACGAAGACAGACAGCCCTAACAGGCCACAGCAGGCAGTCAGTCAGTCAGCAGTCAGCTAGCCAACACACCACTCGGGCGCCTGCATGTCATCATCACCCACCACCACCACCACTTCAAGTGGCCGACAATAAAACCCACTTGAGTTTCGTGGTGTCGGTCACAGCGCTGCGCCAATATTCCTCTCGTAAATTTGTCGACGACAAATCACAGATCAAATCAAATCATCTAATCATCATGTCCGTTAATCCTATCGTAAACTGCGCTAGAAAATTGTGGCAACTGTGATGGATCTTCATTGAGTATTACCCCCATCCCCCCTCTCCCTCAAAAAAAAAAAAAAAAAGAACTATTCAGGTATCAAAGAAGAGCTTGGACGCAATTACGTACAGGGAGCGACACCTATAATGAGATCTCTGGAACTTTCATTGAGAGACGGAATCATTCGAAAGAATGCGTAATGTACACAACATGTTACAGGAGCAGATCGTACAAGGAGGATACCCAAACAGAAGCAGTTCCTGCTTATCAAAATATCAAAAGTAAACAAGCAGACCTAATGAAACAACAAATTACCACATGAAACTGTCACCATGACCCCTCCCCCATGCTGTCAGTCATAATGAAGTTCGCGCGGGGGTCGCACGCACACGCACACATACACATACAAACGTCTGATTCAATACGACGACGAGGAAGAAGAGCGAGATATGGGCGGGGCTTGTTTATACATACTCAGAGCGCCGCGCAACTGCCTCAATCACGCCATGTATACTCAGCAAGTTGGTCGGTCGTCATTCATGACGCGATCGCCATCGTGTATTTCCGGTCTCGGAACAGATATGTGACGACAACGCCGGCGGCGAACCGTTGTTTGGGGTTGTTGCTGGTGCGTGGGCGGATGTGAAGCCGTTGAGCTGACGACTTTGGTGATGTGAGCAGTCAGCGTAAGGCCACTGATCAAAAACTCAACAACCAACCGGGATGCGCCATGTCTCAGATTACCACCCAGAGACTAGGGTGATTTGGAACTTGCCCTAATCTGAGGCATAATTGAACGACCATAATTTTCCAACATGCGAGGACATCACACCTAATCGACAGCCGGGAACTGGGATGCGTCATGTCTCCGACAGCCACACAAAGGCGTAGAGTGCTTTTGAACTTGCCCATACTAGGGCATGACCCTTCAACTTTTATTCTGTCGCTGATACCAAATTCAACACCTGTTCGTTGATTATAACGGGTTCGCTGGAAGAGAGATAAAGCCAGATGCCCGAGCGGATAAATCACTCGCAAATTTAAGAAATAAATGTAAAAGACGTGCTAAAGAAGGTGAAGACGCCATTCCCAGTCCTGAACAACCTCTGCAGTTTTCCTGAGCTTTTCCTCCTGCGTCCTTTTCCAGACTAGCCTACATAAAGGACTTCCGTCACATCCCTCCAGCATTCTCTCCACTTCTAAGTGCTTCTCAGACCACCTAGGGAGGGACATATGGACTGGATGCAGCCGACCTTCAGCAATCCACCATTTTTCGCCATCAAATCAGGCAATAATTAATATACGCATGGTTGAACCGGCATATTCGAAAAGTGTGTGCCCGTAGCAGCCTGAGGGCGTTTCCATTAGAATCGTCACAGTGCATGGGCATGGCTTCAGCGTGCCAAGGACGTACACGCTCATTACGTGCGGCGATCATTAGCACTCACGCATGATGCGTAGCGCAAGCAACAACTTTCCCTCCGTAATACGCTCTGCGCGGGGAAGGCCATTAGCAATGGCCATGGCGGCGATGATGTAGAAGAACCATCACGTGCAAAAATTGTAGCGAATTAATTGCGCTACGACAAGCCACTTTACGGCTGCGCACCCGAAAACTCGTCCTAATCGATCTATGATCAAAGGCGGTCACGGGCGATTTGTTGAAAGCCGGTTACTACAGGGTTCACGAAAAGTGACTGCTCTGACCGTCGTGGATACGGGTGTCCAGGAAGCGCCACCGTGGAAAGCTCCCAGGCAAATAGTTCTACACATGGACCAAGGAATCAAGAAGACAAAGCAACTATTTCGCTCACTCTGATCGATTATCGATTTTTTTCAGACATCAAAACTACAGCTAGGACTGGTCTATTCAGTGTTTTTTGTTTTAAATAAAATGGTGCCTGTGAACGGTTGGCATCGGTAAACAACTCAAACAAATAAAAAAGAAACAAAATTCAGGCGGAAAGATTTTCAATGAAACTAAGCAGAGTGGAGCATAAAAATGGAGCAGAATTCAAAAATAATAAAGCAAAGGGAGCGACAAGGATTCAGCAAGGGTTGAGGAATATCTTGAAGAGAGAGGGAGGGGGAGGGGGCGAATTCCACAAGTACCTCAACGGACCATCTATAGCTATCACCCGAAGACCTTCTGGAGCATTGGGAATTCAGTTTAGTGTACCAACAACAACATCAAGCTTCGGGAAAGGGAGCCATATCATTTATGTCGGCTTACATCGTGTTCCTCAGAAAATTTCCTTCAACCCAATGTTAGTTTCGACCTACAATATGCATATGATAAGCCCTTCCCTAGTCAATTCACATCAGTGTGGGAATGAGGGAGGGACAGAGTCAAAAAACACGCTAAGTGATGTTCGAAAGCTGGTACTGTTGAAAATGTTCGAAAATATGTTGGTCTGTGTGAAGTGGTGAGTTTGTTTGGGAGGAGGGAGAAACTAGTCAGCGACTGAATGAAGTCCCCCTACCCCGCGCAAACTACCCGATCGGGGCAGCGCCACGACACGATGAAAGGGGTGTCGCGGGTAGTAGTTGAGGAAACGGAGAGGGGCAATTTGAATGCAAAGGACGACGAGGGAGCGCGAGCCAAGCCGGATGGACGCGCATGGTGAGCTCTTGCTTAGGTAGCCGAGGTATCACATGAATACCAGGTTAGAATTCCAGAATGGGAGATTTCTGCTTCTGACGCATGGGTTACCATTTCCCATTACTAACGAGGCCAAGTTCACGTATGGATAATGGCCCATGAATCCGATTGCTAACCGTGTATCCCACAACCTTGACTGTATGTCCCTAGTACCAGCCCTTTATTCGTGTATCCCCTCATCAACCGGAGTCGGAACGGCTGGCCAGTGAGGATAAAGAGAGATGTGGGTGGGGCATCGATTTCGAGTTTTGTCGACTGCTGGCTGTGTCCCCCTCCAAACCAACACACACCACACCGCCTTTCAGTGGCTGGCTGACGATGCCGATGCCAATGGGATAAATAAACCAAGGCCAGTCGGATGACAATCTAAACAAGATCGCGTAACGGCTGTTACTGCAGTTGATTTCGACACGGCCGGCACATGTGGCCACCACGGGGGGTAACGACAGAGTTGAAGAACGAAAAAAAGGTACACACACACACACAAACAGCTGATATAGAACCATCCAAGACAGCAACAGGTGAATTGCAACACAAATACAGCAATTTTCGAAGACATCTAGTAATAAAGCCAAGCATACTAGTACATGACGACTAGTATTGCCCCATTGCCCATAATAAAATCCCATACCGAAAAAATGGGACCCATCAAAGATGACGTCAGGTGAACATCATGGTACAACTTACTAACATATTAACCACGTTCCACAGGCAACAAAAGTGACAGCCGTGCATACTCGTACGTAACGTCTAGCCACGCCCACTTGTCCAAACTGCCCTACCGCCGATAACAACATCCTCTGAGTTCTCTAGCTTAAGACAGTCACCGACATGATGCACGTAGTCACCAAAGCAGCATGTGAAAGGACCATGCATTCTTGGACATCCTGGCTAGCTCCGCCCACGACCATTCTATGTACAATCAAAGTTCCGAGAAAACCCCTTCGGATAAGTGATTTTGCAGGCACAATACTGCAGTGACGATTCAGAAAGGTCTCATAATGTACAAAAATCAGATAGAAGACCCGATTCAAAAACATAAAGCAGGAAGGGACCACACTGTGTTAGATTTTGAGAGGTTTAACTGCATTATTTAAAATTTCTACCGCCAGTACTAGTTTCACCGAAGCAGCAGGTGAAAGGACCATGAATTCTCGGACATACTGGCTAGCCCCGCCCAGATGCCCACGACCGTCATCGTCAAAATTTGAATATGAAAAAAAAACTATCTAGCATAAAACCTCAATTAGGAAGTTCTTCAGAAATCAGAGCATTAGGATCAGGACGACGGAAACGGTTGGTTTTGGCAAGAAAACGAGTAGTTCTGTAGTCTCCGCAGTTCCGTTAAAAACACAGCGAGTAATTTGAAAACACCATTTATCCAAGAGGTGCGTAAAAAATAGTTATGCAAACTGAAATTCGCAGTCTTGGATGGGACAGTGACCGTCATGAGTGACCGTTCAGCTTGGCCAAAGTCCAAAAGCCTCAGCTCTGGTTCAGTTGGCCACTAGCTGTGGTGCTACGAACGAACATAGAGCCTAATTGTGCCTACACGACGTTCTTCTGCGCCAGGACGAGTAGCTAAGGCAAGTTCTACATGGGTAGGGGTTAAGCGACCATCAGAATCTATTCAAATGACGCCAAACAACCATTGCTCATTCATGATCAAGTTCACTAGATGACATCAGTCGGATGACGACTGCCGGATGGACGACTAGATGGCCTCAGCACGACATTCACACCCGCACGACGTCACAAAGACGTTCAACAACGGAAGTGCTAAGCATGGCTGAGCAGATGTACGTCAGTACGCAGTGAGGCACTCTGCTATGAAAACGTACTTCCGTCGCAGAGCTGCCGAAACAGCCCTCACTGCCGATGATGAACCCTACTGCACGACTCTTCGATTACGACAATCTCCCCACCGTAACCATATTGAAGAAAAAACTGGCAACCAACTTTCAAAGCAAACCTGTGCCTTTATGACGAAAAACTGGCATAACTCCGAGCAAAAGGGATTCCCAGCAACAAAAAGTGGGCGGAGTCTCAAAATGGGCGGGAGTCCGCGCGTTGAGTCCGCATAGCTCAATCTTGTTATGGTATTTCCTTATAACAATCTTGGCCGAGCCATTTGC
Organism: Trichostrongylus colubriformis; assembly: GCA_963978905.1. NCBI lineage: Eukaryota > Metazoa > Nematoda > Chromadorea > Rhabditida > Trichostrongylidae > Trichostrongylus > Trichostrongylus colubriformis. Next base: position 3,543,045 of record OZ022259.1, read on the forward strand.
AAATGAATTTTCATATTAAATCAGTAGATCAATTATACATTTGAAAAGAATTGGACTACTCGAAATAAAGGTTTTCCGACAAAAGGGGTGGAGTCTACGTGTGGGCGGGGCTTGCACAGACCCATTTGAACTTTTTCTTGTCAAATCTTTTCACATGTTTCATCCAACCTTATTCTACCACACAGCTTCCATAATAAAACCTAAGACCTCGTTGAGGCCTTTTTGTTGTTCAGCTGTAGGCAAGCAAACTAAGGCTTCTCGACAGCGCTCATTGGAGAGCTGTGACGTGGGAGCGATGTTGGGAGCACGCATTCAACCACCTGCAGAACTGTGGGCGTTCAACACACACACACACACATGTGACAAAGTGAGCCCAAACATAGAGGGTACAGTGCGTGGGCGTTAGTTAGCATAGTTACTGGCTGTATGTCTAAAAATAGCACACAACAGCTTCGTTATAGTGCATTCTCATACATTCCCCCTCAACAGCTGTTGTTTATGAACTGAATATACGGTGGTGGTGGTTCACACAATCACCTGCAGGTTCGACGGGGGCACAACAAGAGGAAATCGTTAAATAAATCAAAAAAGAAAATCTGCCGGTTCTTTATGCCTCTACGGATCGTTTGCATGGTGATGGAAAACCAGCTTTGACTTGCAGAACAGTGCAGTCTCGCCGATTCCCAGCAAGTGAGGAGGGAGAGAAGGCCGTAAAAAGGGTCAAAGAGGCGATCCAAAGATCTAAATGGTGGACAAGAAATGAGGAACAGGATCAAGTAAAGTGAGAAAGGATACTGGCTCAGAGGGGATGCCACGTGAAGGTACACAAGTAGGAGAGTTAGGGTGAAACTGTAGGATCGATATCAATCGATAATGTCAATAGACAATATGAAAAGGACAATTTAAAGACTCGTTTAGAAAAATTCGCACATCGCTAATCGATTGGGAAATGGGGAGAGGGGGCAGGATCCTATTGCTTCCATAATTTCTCCTCTACTATCATTTTTCTCACACAGCAATGGAAAGGGTGGAAAAAACACCTGATCCGCAAACAACCGGCCACTGAAAAAATCGATAACCAGGCGAATAAAATCGATACGAGTGCATAGAGATATAGTAAAGAGTTCTTTGAATACAACACAGCCTTTGGAGTACTGCGTTTTAGGAAGCTGACAACTTGACCAGGAATCAACTGGCACTCGTGGAAGGACAACCAACTGTAAAAAATGTTGTGGCACTGGCCAGCATGACAATAATCGATCTACCGAACTGATCAAAATCAATAAAACCAATCAATTAACTAAACAATCAAAGAATGGCGGGACGCAGCAGTACATGACTTTCCCAACTTGAGCTACATTACGATATTACGCATAAGAATGCTAGGAGGTTATTGTTCGAGTTTCCGAGCCCTACCGTAACCATGCTGCTTATCTATACGGTATAGACCGGTGGTGCAACTCGTTCACGCTGAAACCCCGAGCTCTTCCGCTCGCCCGAATGACCACGTGACCACGGGCGAAAGTCTCTCGGGGCGAACGGGTCCGTCAGCACGCGTCGGGGAATGATATATGATAATAAAGACCCAGTGACGACATGTCGACGGCCATAGTAGCCGAGCGCAGAGATCACATGGCCTGGGTGAACTCGTCCAGGTTAACGCTGATCCGGATAAGACTTCGCGCAGTTGAACATGTACGTTACGCACTAATGGAACCGGATATCCCCTTGAGAATCAGTTAAGACGGCCTGAGAATCCTGGGAACGTCAGAATCTCGACGACGACGAGCCAAAGGACATGCCGGTACCCACACAGACGATGATGTCAAGGCGCGGTGGAGTTTTAATGGACATGCTACAACGACGACGACGACGGCCAGACATACACATACATGATCAGCAGACAACGCGGTGGCAAGCAGGCAGAATTAAGCGAGTCGAATCGATAGGCAGTGGCGGCGCCGTCAGTGCTGCCCGCTCCCTCCGGCAGCGGCAGCCCTCCGCCCTCACTCCTCACAGTCCTCACATCCACATACATCCACATCCATACGTTTAGCCGCGTGGATATCCATGAATATGCTGCACAAGGGTGTGGGCACGATCTCGCCTTCTTATGGTTTGCCGACAGAAAACGAGACAATGAAAATGTCCCCTCCTCCGCTCAGCGTCCACTCTGTGAGAATCAGTCGTGATCAAGTGGAAATGGCTTGGGAAATAATTTCTGCTTGGTCTTTAAACAGGGACTCGAAGATACTGAGGACTGAGGTCATTGCATAGAGTAATCGATTTAAATAATCAATGAAGAATTGATAGTTGATTTTTCCGATTTTCGCTAGTTCTTTCTTTGGAGCAGCAATAAATTGCTAATGGTTCAAAAACGATTCCTCGTACAGCTCTCCAACACGGTTCAAAAGATTTCGAAGATTCGGAACATTGGAAAGATCAACCGATTGAATAGATCAATGAAAATCAATTATCGATTCTCCTGGTTTTTGCAAGCCCTTGTTCTAGGAGCTTAGCCAGCCATCTATTGGAAGTGGCTGAGAAAGAAATCCCTTCAAAAGTGTGGGTGAATCTTTAACAATGCTGAGGAACAAGTAGGTTAATGGAAAAACACCGGTGCACAGATAGATGTTTAAAGATAGATGTTTAAAAATCAACAATCGATTTGTTACAACTCGAATGACCGAAAAATTCTCTCTGAATCACATCAGTCAGATGTCAAATAGAATAAAAACTCAAGTTAGTGAAAAACTATCAACAAGATCCGGTGGATAAATCAGTGGTCACACGAACATTATTTTTTCCTGATTGGAACCGAAAAATCGATAATCGATTGTCTGGAAAGGAACAGCCAGCATTCTTTAAAAAAAATAGTGGTTGATGTCGCGGAAGTAAAACAATTTGAAGATTTCTAAATCAGGAGAAAAGACCACCGGAAATGCAACGATAACCGACTAAGAAAAAAAAAATTAATGTCACACACTTAAATGAACGATGTGTTATCGATTTTTCTTAATGTTAGATAATCGCGATATTCAAAGGACAACTGGCTTCTAGCATATCAAGTCCGCGAGACAGCTCAAAGGATCAGCCCTGAGCAAATCTACTTAACCGAATTAACTAACAGTTTCTCGACTACGAAGCATGGGAGTTGCCCCTCCCTAGTTATGACAGGTTCAGACGAAAGCAGTTTAAAGTTGAAACTTTTCAACTTTTTTCCAGGCTTCAAAGTAAAATGCAATTTTGCAACGCTTTGTGTTGCTATCGATTTCAGTGATTAGTGATCAACAGGGAATTGCGAAAAATCGATAACTGATTAGCGCAAAGGGAAAATCATTAGTTCTTAATGGAAAAATATCGTATTCAATACTAAATACGTCCTCTGCTTAAGTGCTTGAGGTGAAGGAGAGGGAAGAGCCATGGGAGGGGCATTTCGTTGAATGTTTCCAGTAACATGTCTTTACACAACTGACATGTCAGTAGCGTAACCTACGTCATTAGAAATCCTGTAAAACTGACTTTGCGCTAATCAGTATTCGTGTAGAGGCATGTTACTGTTTGACATCCAACGAGTTGTCCCCTCCCCCTCCCCCACCCTGTCTTCATTTTGAGGTTGCTATCTATCAATTCTTGTCGCCTTAGCTCGGTCTTCTTTTGCTCTTCGATCGCTACCATTCATAGCCTTCAGGCATATGCTTACACACCGAAATATGTATATGTGAGCCATTAAACGCGTGTTGCACATGCGGGTATCGTGTGTGAGTCATGCGCGGGTAACTCGATTAGGGCGGAGCCCGACGTCTCATTTGACTCCGCCCGTCCTTGCGGCGGCATCTTCTTGCTTCTCAGTAGCCACGACGGAAAAGTCCACGCGGAGAGAGAACATGGCAAGCTACACGATGAACTGGGCCGAGTAAAGTAAATCAGGCGGAGAGCGCACGGAAATTGAGGGGCTCACATCTCAATGCTTGTCCCCCCTTAAATTCTTCAGCAACACACATGTTTTCTGCAGGTGCAGAAGTACATCGAAATGAATGACTGATTGTGCAAAGAGCAACAAAAAGGAAGAGGAATGCGCGCGGCGCGGAGGAAGTGAGCGCGAGAAGAGCACGAAGAACGAAATAACACGCCATCATCAGTCAGTCTGCAGCAATTATATTAGGACTGAGGCGACTGCAGCAAGCCAGCCAGCCGGCCAGCCATCCAGCCTGCGCTGCGCCTGCTAAGTTTCTTCGTCCCCAAGCACATAGGCCTTAGAGGCCAAAAGTTCAGAGCGGGGTCAAGCACAGATTAGGAAATCTTCGAGAAGGGTTGTATTTTTTCTTCGAAATTTTCGAGAAATCCTTGACGACGATTATTTTCTTGGAAATTCTCGACAACTCATGACGACGATCACAGCTTTTAATGATTTTTGCGCAGATCACGTTGCCTAAGTCGTACTCGATCGATAATCACACTTTGTACAAGGTTACATTACTACGATAATCGAATATTTTTGAGATGCTTTTCAAGTATATCAACAGAATCGGTGATAGAAGAGAGAAGAAGGGGGGGTGGTGGTTAAATGGTGCAAGCGTCGTCCGCAGAAGGGGGGGGGGGGGTGGGGGTTGGGTCGTAAGCACGTTTTTTCCGAAAAATGTCTCAATGACGCTTGACTCTAGTTCCAGAAGAATAGTAAGCTATCATTATTTCCACAGAAATCAGAAGATATGCCAAAGGAAAGGTACGGTAGAATGGGCCATCCCCTCTCTTATGAATTCGCTCAATTATCGATTATGCCCGCCACAGGAAAGAATGGAAGGTAGATCGATGACAGTGGACCTAGAATCCATGCAGAAGCTTCAAAATTGTTGAATTCGAAAAAAAATCCAAACCGACATGCAGATTAACATCAAATCAGAAGTGTGGCAGCACCCTAATGACTAATCGCTGGTCAAATCAACGACAAAAATGTCCGGTGTCTCAATAATAAAATCGTATACACATTATATAAAAACAAATTTAACCCGATAGCCATAATCGATGATCGATCGATAAGAAGGTCATAGCTGTGAGAAAGACCGTTAAAGAGAGATCGATAGGTGACAGCAAACAAGGAAAAGCAGAAAAACGAAATCGCAAATTCGAGTGAGACAGGAAAAATAGGAAACATAAATGAAAATTCCAAAAAAAAAAAGACCGAAAAACCGCAACGAAAAAAGACTCACTGAACATGAGCTATGCAGTTGTGGCGATATTGTACCCTCGGCACATGATTGAAGTGTGGCGATCCACGACAGCATGTCAGCTTCGCTGAAAAAGATCAATATTCTTTCCAGCTGATCAATACGATCAATAATATCACGTGAGTTTTTCGGATGAAAACCATTTCCACAGAATTGTAAGTATTTAAAACTATGGAGTACGGAGCCTTTCTTAACCAGCAAATCGAAGTTTCATAATGCGATGCAAACTATACGCATCGACTGCTTAGATGAGCTCCACTAATAAGGGGGGACAGCATGTTCAATGTTGGATGTCAAACGGTAATATGCCTTTAAATGAGTTTTGAATACTGACACCACATAGCAAGATCATACAAGCATTCCATCTACGACACTTTATTGACACATCAATCATTTTAGGACATATTTCTGTTCACCATTTAAAGACACCGGAAGAGGTAAATTCGGCAGATTGGTGGAATATGAAAGCAGTGTAACAGTAGAGAACGAACGAAATAAAATGGAGAAAAAACTGAGAAATGAGAACCCAAATCCCCTTTTTCGTGTCCCACTGCGTCACTAGCCGAGGTGGACTGCAGACGAGCTAAAGGCCAAATCAATCAACCGTGACCGCAGTCCCGCCCTCGCCTGCAACTCGCCTCGCTGCAGGACTGCGGAGTGACACGCCGTGCTGCGGGATTGTGGTAAGACCAAAGGCCGCGTTTCCGATGCGAATTTCGCTACACATGACCTCTTCTAAAGTGGGAGATTTTTCATAGAGCCTGTATTCCCAATTCTCACTTTCTCCTTATCCCTGCCGGTGCTAACTAATTGTCCCCCCTCCCCTCCCTCCTCCTTGATAAAGCATCCTTCGGAAATTTATCACTGAATGGATATCTTACACGATCCTGTAGACCTGGGAATTCGAACACGGAACCTCACGACTGCTCACAAAAAAAAAAGACTCTCAAATCGGACGTTTTCGAACTTTTGGTTCATTAGCCACTGACGAATGTCACAAATGTGGGTCGTCCTTCAACCCCCACTGGCAAACACATCAAATCATCTTAACTACGACGATTTCTCGACCGATGACCATCACAATTCCTGAAAGCCATCCATATGTGACATGGATGGATCTCGGCATGAACCCGAAGAGTGCGTGTTCAAAGACCATTTCGACCCGATTGTTGTCGTATTCGTGACGATTCCATGACGTCATCGTAAATTCATTTCACCGCTTCAAATACTTTGACAATGTGGAGCTGACTGCAGGAAGCTTTGGCAAAACGGCGCCCACAATGCCATCATTAGGCCGACAACGCCGCTACCTGTCACGGGGTACCGAGGCGTCAAGCGTGCGTTGCAATGGGTGCGAGCTAGGAGTGTCGTATCTAGTTCGGTCCTAACGTAACTAGGCCGCGTTCATACTTTGCAAAGCTGGCGGCACGGCGTGGCTGCATGTCTCTGGTCTCTGCCTATGCCATCCTGCCTCGTTGCCTGCGTCGTCTCTGCACCTCCCCCTGCCACTTTGCCTCGTTGTCTATGAACGCGATCACTACATCACTAATATTATCGTATAATCGCTTCGAGACCAAACTACACACGGCGCCCCTGCTCGCACGTATCGCGTCGCACGCAGCGGTAGAATCCCGAGCAGGGGTACATACCCATAGCTCCACCTGGAAAATTAACAGAGTAGCGCTCTGTTTGACTTCCTGCTCTGTCTAAAGAGAAGAAAGCGCCTTATCGTTACTTTGTGGCCCTACCTGAATCGATAACTGATACGTGTCATATCACACATAGTCGAGAAAATTCGCAAATCTTAAAATAGCAGGAACAATGCTGCAGAATGGATTGAAGGAACGCTTCGTGGGAAGCTCCTATTTTGCAGGAAGCTTTTTTGTAAACCCCGCGAGCTTAGTTTCGTGGCAAGAAAAAATTAGGTAGGGAGGAACCGCAGGAGTATCTCGATAAAGTGATTGGGACGAAGAGTAGATTATGCATTTGTGGTAGTGTTTAATTCATAACTTTCTCAACCGTTACGGTAGGGTAATACAAAGGTATGTGATCCACTCAAGGGAAACCCCGCCCACCCAATCCACTGGTTACTGAGCCGAGATCTATGGTTCGAAAAATCCATGTAAAGACATTGGGTGAGTTGCATCTCGAAAGCGCCGTGTTAACACTCTCATATCTAATGTACGTAGACTGAATTCGAACCCGAGGGAGTACTTCGTGGGGATACCCTTTTCACATTATTAGCTGTATAAAAAAGAAATCGCAGAAAGCAATCACAACACCTCTAGAGATGATCAGAACGAGGAGTAGATTTCACAGTTGTGATAAGATTAGTACCCTAATCTTCAAAATAATCTTTGAGGCGGTCTAACCCTGTGTTAAGTGGTTACATTTGGGGAAAACTCTGCCCATTTAATCCAGCAGACGAGACTTTATTTGAGAGAAAAAAAGAGAAGGTGAAACATTCCCAAACAAAGCGTCATGTGGCGCTTTTTCTGGAAATGACTCACTGTAATCACAAACTTTCACATAGAATGGAGCTGTGTGGGAGACACAAATGATATGACTGCAGGTGTGGGAGTTTCATAAGCTTTCTGTCGCCATGCCACTTTTTTTCGTAATAATCCAGGGTTCGATACAAGAAGGAATAGAGCGATAGGGGGATGAGCTGACATGGTCCTCAGTCACGGCATCCATTCAGGATCACCAAACCTTTCAAATCACAGGGTACTGGGAGCTGAGTGAATCAGGGGCGTTCATGAGCAGAATATTCTCAGTTCTATAAGATAGCAACAGAGGAGTGTGTACTCTTATGTCAGGATTTCGCACCGCGGCATGTCGCAAGCGAAGCGATGCGCCGCGAGCTGAAGGCGTCGTGTTGTTGGGTCTCAAAGCGATTACAAGTCAATTGTGTATGACGCTGAAAGCATCACCGTAAGACTCAACCTATACTAACGCGCACAGCTCGCACACACCGCGTCGCACGCCGCTCGTCGTGGTGCGAAATCCTGACATAAGGGTATATACCCGCAACAAAGAATCAGGGTGGATCAAGGGTGGGGGGTGGGGAGAGAAAGAGCTGCGAAACATTTTTGAACATATAAATTGGCTCATGTTCACTTTGCTACTCCCCGCATCTGATGCGTATTCCCAATCACACAGACCGGCTACAAATCATGAAAAGTATGAATCGCCCATTACCGTCGATTATTCTTCAATATGTCACGCAGTTCTACCCCATTTATTTTATTCTTATCAAACGCATACGATGGACCGCTATACTCCTTTCAAATGCAAAAACCGGCGCTAGGTACCTTGCGCAAGTAGCGAATTGTAGTGACATGACAATAACCTGGCTCTAATCGTCTTACAGTAGCGCTCAAAAGTCTTCGGCGAAATGGTCTTTCACTTGGGTTTTTTCACTTGTAACTTTTTTGCAACTGCACCGATTTAAGAGAAATTTTAGTATGTTGTACTCAGAGACACTGCATACTTAATATACTATTTTGGCGCGCAACGGTGTAGGTTACGTGGTTATATGAAATTTTTTAATTTTGGCATGCCATCGCTATGCCGTCCCGCTGTGCCGCTGTCATCAAAAGTCGTGGTCTTTCTACAAAATATTAATGTTCTCTGAGGCTTGCTCTTTTTGTTTTTGTATAGAAAGCCGTTTTTCTTGAACAAGCCTCTTACTTTTTTTGGGTGGTCTTGTAGTAAATTCTTGTAAAAAATCATGAAAAGTGGCAAGCGGCGCTCAAGTAGTAGGAAATGTTGACAATAGGTTCAGGCACCACATTTTAAAATTTTGTCAAATTTGGTCAAGTAGAAAAAAAGTTATGACAAAAAAGTTTTGGCCGAAGACTTTTGAGCGCTACTGTATGTGTCCATAACCAGCGCATCTGTGAGTTGAGAGCACGGTCAAGCAAAAGCTGAGGGATGCCCAAGAGGGGAGATATTCGACTTCGAAGAAAAGGGGTAAAAGATTAGTCGATGAATCTTCAACGACCCTCACCCATTTCAATTATTTTGGAGGCGTCAAGTTATGTCTAAAAGTAACCAATCAATCGATAGTCACAATTCGCATTGGGCAGTTCTAAACTTAGAATACTAACAATACCAGTCTTGAAGGGGGAAGGATCGTATCGTGTCAGGGTCGGTTAAGGGTTTGGAGGAGGTCGTACTTCAAAACATTCTCCCTAGCGGGGTGTACACGGTAATGTAATGGGACCGTCTAACGGAATAGCTAATGCTGATCTGGTATGATTTACCCTTACCTATAAGACTGCTCTGTGAACTGGGCTTCCTCCCATGAAACCAACGCACAAGGCAATACTTCCACCCACTGCGTCACATTTAAAGGAATCGTCCGGAAAAATGAGTTTTTCTCTTACCCATTATTTATGTTGTATGTGCCCAATGTGGGCCGCATGCAAAGTTTCATGCGAAAAAGTGAGAATTTGGCAAAGATACAGCTCCGCAAATTCATGGCCGGGTGGGCGGGGCCTTAGAGTAAAAGCCCCATCCCGTTGTCCGCCGCGGTTGGAACGGAGAGCGGGACTCTTTACGTAACTACTGTTCTTACAATGCGTCTCCGACCGCGGCGGGCCACGGGGTGGGCACTTGCACGGAGGTCCCGCCCTTCCGGCCGAGAAGTCGGTGAGCTGTATCGTAGCCGAATTCTCATTTTTCCGCGTGAAACTTTACATGCGACCCTATTAGGCAAACACATCATGAACATAAACTCATTCTTCCGTGGACAATTCCTTTAAGCATTCAAAAATAAAACGAAGATAAATGGGGAACCGAGAAATGAATTCAGTGGGCTAGTTCCATAATTAAAAGCCAGTGAATACCACCAACCAGTCGCATCCACTACTGGCTGGCGCGGTAATTATCGCTTGCCACTAATGAAAGGAAAGCCCTTTAACGTTTACGTTAACTATAGGTAATTAGTTCAGAAATTCACAACAGGTGGTGGTGGCCTTCACGAGTCGCATCACTGAACTGATGCTGAGAGGCAGTGAGCTAATGGAAAGGTACGGTAGAAATGCTTTGCAGCCTGCAATTGCGACGGGAAAGGAATGAGTGGGAGAAGGAGCAAGAAGAAGGCGGAGCCGTAGGAAAAAGTGAGGGGGCACGGAAAAGCAATTAAGGGTAACACCTCCGCAGAGAGTACAAGTATTATGTATTACATATTCGATGAAAGCAGGCGCTTAAGGATCAAATGGCACTGATATTAGGCATACCAAAGCCTTATTTTTGCCGGTTTCTCACTCGTTACGGTAGCATCACCTGCCGTATGCATAATGTTAAGTAGTGTTCAAAGCTCGCAATTCAGTGGAAAGAAGACGCGTTTCGGTTCGACGACCAGGTAGGCAATAAAATAATCAATACGCATATTTTCCATTATGCTTGATCGCCCAGTTAGCACGTAATCGTGGTGTTGTATTAATGACGAGGGGAGGGGGGAAGGTTGGGGAATCTGGCGAAAGTAATAAAATAAGCCTTACATTACTACCATGTCAATAATGTACCGTAAATGTCACATAGTAATGTATGTGCATGTACTGATTTAATTTTGATTTATTTTCATTTATTACATGTATGATCCTGTAAGGCTAATGTTTCATGTGAGTACCTGTTACCGTTCAACTTTCAACAAATTGCCCCCCCCACAAATAAAATCCTCATTTGGTGGGAGTATATTCCGGCAGGACAACTGTTACAAGTCGAGTCCCCGCTATTCTAAATTTTTTTGCGGAAGCGTCATTGTTTCAATGAAACACGCAAGTACACCAATTTCTTGCCCCAAGGAGTTGTCCCCCTCTCCAAATTATTATAGACTTATACGAAAAATATAGTCCACAGCACAACGAGATGTTCAGGAACAGCTGTTCATAACACAAACACTTAATGAGGCACTTCTGAGTTTCACTAGGCAGGTTGCTGAATTGAACTGAGCCCAAAAACGCCGCTAAAATTCAGTAGTCAGCCTCTTGCACGTATCGAAAAAGAACAATTAATGGCACATAAGTGGCTGAAGTGGCGACAATGCTCGAATTTTCTGTCCGCGAAGCTATAGTCCACTTCGGAGGACCTGATAGGGCGTGGCTTACGGACTTGGGTGAGTGGCGACAGTGAAAGTACGTGGCGATAGTGACAGTGTGTGGCGGGGTGAGAGAGTTTGCTACACCCTCATTCAAGTCCGTAGGCCACGCCCTATCAGGCGCTCCGAAATGGACTGTACATCCATTCGTGATGAGTCAGGAGGAACCTCAGAAACGCCACGAAATTGGAATTGCTGCCTTTCTACCCACTACACCAGGGCAGTTTAAATGGCAACCGCTTTACGGCGCTTCGAAATCCGGTTAGTAAAGCCTTTAGCACAGAAATTGTGATTTCGACGAAATGGTCAAAATAGTATACCAGTCAATAATACCCACTACCCAGGGCAGTTCAACCCATAACGGACGGTGCGCCACATGGCCACGCAACCCATAACGGACGGCGGCGTTTTTGCGCCGTTTTTTAATCAAATCTTTCACCAATTTTTAAATTGAGTCATTTTTGTAACCTTTTTATGCAGTTGCTACTGATAAAAAGGTCATCACTGTGTAGTGGTATCACCTCATGCTGTTATACGCGGTACTTCTCTCTTCCTATTACTGCAAAAAAGTTATGCATTTCGAGTAGTAAGATGAGCGCGAGGGTTTCCAAATGGGAAACGGAGTCTACGGATTCTAATGGATTATTGATTGCAACTAAAAACAATTGTTGTCATTTGTTTGTACAACTAGAAAGGATTGCATTTGAAGTAGTGTATACGTGTATAATTGTTTTTTTGGAAATATTACAAAACTAGATTTAAATGTTGGGAGTAACCATGTGGCGCACCGTCCGTTATGGGTTAAATGGCAACCGCTTTACGGCGCTTCGAAATCCGGTTAGTAAAGCCTTTAGCATAGAAATTGTGATTTCGACGAAATGGTCAAAACTAATCTACTAGTCAATAAATCAATACCTATCCAACTCGAAGAGGTGCTCGGCACGAGTTTGAGTGACCAATCGGATGACGTGCTTTGTTCGGCTCATCGCTAGCCACTCGTACGCGATGTCAATGATCGACGAATGCACATCGACACGGGCGCATGGTGGAAGATGAATGAGCTGCAATCAGGCAGTAGGTCCTGAGTGGAAGCAAACACGGTTCATTTAGATTGGAACACGATGCGAAAAATATACCGCCAAAACAAATAACAATCGAAAATAAGAAAAATATGTGGTGCATCCGAAATAAACAGGATAACAACCTGGAATGACGCAGTTGGCAAAAGATCGCATAGAAATGGAAGATTTCACTCGACACGATCGCCACATAACAGAATAGCCGCTCCGCGACCGCGCGCATTTACGAACTATCAGGCGCGCAATAAGCACTCCGAAATGACCGCGAAAAATTGCCAACAAAATTCTTAAAAATTAGCAACAAAATTTTAGTTTAACTATGCATATGAGAAGCGAGTGCTACACCTAGAGACAGTGGATTGTAAGCACGAGCAGACTGGACACAGAAATTTAGATGTAATGGCGATTATGTGGTTGCAACCGTAATCACGTACAATGCGCTCATCTTAAGCACGAAATACAGAAAGTGCGGGTGCGAATTTTCCAACAAAATTCCAGGTACTCTAAAAATCAGCTCACTTGTTTTATCTGAGCTCACACCGGCAAATAAACGGAGCAGTGTCACCCATTCAAGATAGCGCTCTTTTTGAATACGTGTAAATAGGCGCACTGTCCGTTATCACGACGACGGCATAATCGACGGCTGCGTCCAAAAAGTGTGTACGCGAACGGCTCAAGCCATGATGCGCCCTATTTTTGCCAGCTGTGTTCAATTACGAAGAAATATGAAGAAAAGGGAAATTTACTTTCAATTTGCCAAACCTAAATTAATTAATAGAAAAAGGCTATAGCCAATTTTCCGTATCGATACAAACCTTCTCCCCGGTCTTCTCTGCAGTCGTCGTCCGAGGCTCCTGTGGGCACAGATAGAGGCTTTGGTCTATCAGAACCGCCCAGCATTCTTCCCATAACCGTCGCTTACCGGTTTTACCCAAAGCTAACTCCTAAAAACGGTAACCTTTACGCAACGAATATGGTCTATAGAATCGGGTCTCACCAGTAGATGGCTCGGAAAAAATGGCGGCGCTATGTGGTTCATTTTAGGAATAGGGGCGGTATTTTAGGGTAGAGTATGAACGAAGAATTGATTGTGAGTGAGGGGTATGTTTGTGGATTTTAGGAAACCAGGTGAGCTTCGCGATCTACATCGCGTTACGGGGTACCGGTGCGAAGCATGCTGTGGGCAAAATGATATAAACAGGTGAGCTTCGCGACTTACAACGCCTTACGGGGTACGGTGCGGAGCGGGCTGTGGGCAAAATGATGTAAAAGAATTTTCGCAGCAATGTGGTTTGGCGGCATTCAGAAGATGTTACATTTGTGCTGAGGGGTAGTCCATTAACAGCCTTCGCTACAAAGGCTCATCATAGCAGTACAGTAGGTATCGATATGCATGCAATAAGCTCTACAGAATGTAAGCCTCTGCAATTGCGTCCATCCACTGGTGTGGTCCATCACATTGCCCGGCCCTTCGTACGAAAACCGACAATTACGATCCATGGCACGTGATGCTGCAGTTTTTCATCTTCTGCGACTGTAATCATTGAATGGGATCCCATTGCCTGTTTTCAGCTCTTTGCTTAGAGATCTATGATTTCGATCGATGTCGACCAATCGGACTTTATTAAAGTTCTGCAACAGCATCGCCTACTGGTGTGGCTCGCTGATCATTTTCCAGAATTTCATCTTCTATGAGGGTACTCACTCAATGGTATGGTCCATAAGACGTTTCCAGCCTTTCACACGAAAACCGATATTTCCAACCAATATCCTGATGACGCCCGTCTGCCGATCAGTTAACATTATTTTTGTCACTCTGGCAGCTTCGAATTACTTGAGCTTTCTCCGGCGCTCTAGACCGCTCTGGAGCGGTGTTATATTTTTTATGAGTGAGCACGATAATGTTGATTGCACCTTCCGCCCATTGTAGGCGGGCCTCCACCCACCTCAATAACGTGCAACACCGCCTAGACATCGCTGATCTCCATCGATTTTTTCGCAGTCTCTGGGCTGCTCCTGAGGCAACTTATAAACGCCCACAGTAAACACCACCTACGTGGAGCGTGCTCCGCCAACTGAAGGCGGGTATTCTTCATCTGCTACATACACCCTTAACCCATTTTGGCCTATCTTTTCCCGACTCCTGGACTTTTTTGGAAGAAATTACAGCAAATTGTAGAATTTTGCATCTAAACACCGAACATTTTAACGTACGCCACGCCCACAGTGGGGGAGTCTGACATAATCCATATGCTAACTGTTGATCTCTTGGCAAGACCCACCCAAGCCTAACTTGACCTGACTTCTCCGCTTCTTCTTCAGGTAGCACTGAGTTTCCGGTGCACAGACAGACAACATGACAGACACACCAAACTCCTGGTTCATATATAGGATAGATTCATTATCTGCTACATACACCGTTCACTCACTTTGGCCCACCTATCCCGACTCCTGGGTTCTTTTGGAACGAATTGTAGAGTTTCGCTTCCGAACACCGAACATTTTAACGCAGGCCCCGTCCACAGTGTCCACAGTGGGCGAAGTCTGACATAGTCCAGTGAGTAGTATGCAGTACATATAGACACCTCCTGCACAAAATACAATATTTTCAACCAATATCGATCGGTGACGCATGATGTTGTAGTATTTCAACCTTCATGAGTGCACTTAATCAATAATATGGTCCATAAGCCGCTTCCAGCCTTCACACAAACACTGATATTTTCAATCAACACCGTAGCGAAGGCTCCGCCCAGGTGGTCATTTGGCATTATTTATGTCACTTGGGCCGTTACACATTACTTCGATTTTTCCCGGTTCCTAGATCGATGTTTGATGAGCGAATATGACTTCGACTGCTCGCTCCGCCCATTGTGGGTGGGTCGCCACTCACTTCAGATATGCTGAACACAGCTCAGATCTCCCTGACCTCAACCGATTTTTCCTCAGTCTCTACACTGCTCTGAAGCCGGGTTATGAACATTTGTCTCACTTGGAGCACGCTCCGCCCATTGAAGGTGGGTTCCCCCAACTCTACATATACCCGGATCTCATCTTGGTCCACCTTCTCCCGATGTCCGCTCAATGCTGAGACGAATTAAAGTATTTTGGCACTGATCCGAGGACAGTGCAGAGAACGTCATGCCTACTGTGTGCTCTCTGTACATCTTGGACCATACTCCACCCAACACAGACTTGCCCTGAACTCCCCCACTTGTTTTTCTGGTAGAACCTAGAAGCGAGCGGACAGACACACAACAGTACAAACACACCAAACTCCTGGTTTATATATAGGGTATGATCTCATCTTGGTCCCCCATCTCCCGATGTCCCGACAATTTTAATACGAATTATAATTAAAATGAGGACAATGCAGCGCACGCCCCGCCTACTATAGGCGGAGTCCCACATTGTACATGTGCGCTCTGTGCATCTTGGACCATGCCCCGACCAACCGAAACTCGACGTGACCCTGCTTTTTCTGGCAAAACCGAGAATCGAGCGGGCAGACAAACAAACCTTACAAACAAACACACCAATCTTCGGGTTTATATACAGGATGTGATTCATCGGTGATGATGTTGTAGAATTTCAACTTTTATGAGGGCACTCACTCAGCAGTATGGTCCATAAGCTGTTTCCAGCTTTCTGCAAGAAAACCGATATTCTCAATCAATATCGATCGATGATGCATGATGTTGTAGAATTTTAACTTCTATGAGGGCACACACTCAGTAGTATGGTCCATAAGCCGTTTGCAGTCTTCTGCACAAAAACCGATATTTTCAATCAATATCGATCGATGATGCATGATATTGTAAGATTTTAACTTCTATGAGGGCACTCACTCAGGAGTATGGTCCATAAGCCGTTTCCAGACTTCTGCACAAAAACCGATATTTTCAATCAATATCGATCGATGATGCATGATGTTGTAGGTTTACAACTTCTATGGGGGCACACACTCAGTAGTATGGTCCATAAGCTGTTTCCAGTCTTCTGCACAAAAACCGATATTTTCAATCAATATCGATCGATGATACATGATGTTGTAGAATTTTAACTTCTATGAGGGCACACACTCAGTAGTATGGTCCATAAGCCGTTTACAGCCCCCTGCACAAAAACCGATATTTTCAATCAATATCGATCGATGATGCATGATGTTGTAGATTTTTAACTTCTATGAGGGCACACACTCAGTAGTATGGTCCATAAGCTGTTTCCAGTCTTCTGCACAAAAACCGATATTTTCAATCAATATCGATCGATGATACATGATGTTGTAGAATTTTAACTTCTATGAGGGCACACACTCAGTAGTATGGTCCATAAGCCGTTTACAGCCCTCTGCACAAAAACCGATATTTTCAATCAATATCGATCGATGATGCATGATGTTGTAGATTTACAACTTCTATGGGGGCACACACTCAGTAGTATGGTGCATAAGCTGTTTCCAGTCTTCTGCACAAAAACCGATATTTTCAATCAATATCGATCGATGATGCATGATGTTGTAGAATTTCAACCTCTATGAGGGCACTCACGCAGCAGCATGGTCCATGAGCCGTTTCCAACCTTCTGCACAAAAACCGATGTTCTCGATCAATATCAATCGATTCAATCAATACCGACAAAGCCCATGTGCGCTCTGTACATGTCTCACCCTTCCCCACCCAACCCACGCTTGAGCCGACCTTTCCCGCTAATTTCTGAGGGTGTGTCGGGTGCCGAGTACCTCAAACTTGGGTAATTGAACCGGTCACACAGACAGACAGACAGACACATCATTACAAACACACCAAACTCCTGGTTTATATATAGGGTATGATACACGAGTGGATGTACCAGTT
The DNA here is from genome assembly GCA_963978905.1 of Trichostrongylus colubriformis. Taxonomy (NCBI): domain Eukaryota; kingdom Metazoa; phylum Nematoda; class Chromadorea; order Rhabditida; family Trichostrongylidae; genus Trichostrongylus; species Trichostrongylus colubriformis. Next base: position 3,560,314 of record OZ022259.1, read on the forward strand.
CGTCACCCCTCTGTGCTTCCCATATCCATAGAAAGCCTAAAAGGCCAAAGTTCTAGTGTTGAAAAGCAATATTCACTAATCCCATGTGATGCAAACGGTATGGAAAGGTATCCAGCCAGTCCCTAGGATAAGCCACGCGTTCCATTTCCAATCGGAATTATTGGAACTCAATGAGAAGTATGCAGATCTACGGAACGGTACCATGAGAGAAAAACCCTAAGAGGGATAGGTGACCTATTCAGATCCAATCTGGGTTTTGATTACTGCACCAGGAATACAGTAGCGATGCCAAGTACCAACTTTACTTGGTTTTGAAGGAGAAACTCCTAAAACGCTTGTGTATAACAGCGCTGCAGCCGCCCTAACCAACAGCTACACAAAAACTCGAGAAAATGTCCACTCAAGCTGTATCAAAATCGTAAGTTAACTACTTCCATGAAATCTATCACAGAAAACTCGGACGAAATTGGGCGTGGTATCAAATTGATCTGCCCACGTTTTTTATAGCTCCTGCCTTCCCCGTTTTCCTTGCTTTTTCAGCTGAAGCACTGAAATCGCCATTAACTAGCCTATTCACCCTATCACAAAATCTCGTCCAACATCTTGAAACACCAACCTGATGCCGAAGCCATCCTTGTCGGACGAGTTTACTTGCTCGAAGTACCGTTTCTGGTAGGGGATTCCGATTAAGCGGTAAGGACGTTCGCGAACGTTTCGTTCGCAATTTCACAGGCGAATTCTGAAATTTTGAAAAATCACACCCTTCAGTAGGCTAGCGACCATTTCAAGAAATCGAAATAATCTGTTTAATATAGGGAAAAACCATCAAACCATAAAATTCCATAGTCAAACTTCACTTAGTGACATATTGATAGAATAGTGGGGCGTGGGAGGGGGGCCGGGGGGGGGGGGGGAAAGGAGGGACATTATGTCGTAAGCTTAAAGGAAGCGATAGGGATAATTTGGACCGAATATGTAAGGAGCATTAAAAATGAAGGTCGAGGTGCTCAATAGTACAGAAGTAAAGAAATAAGCGAATGATCAAACGATAAACGATCAAAAACCCGGGAAATAATACCCTCCTCTCGCTGATTATTCTCAAAAGGGGCGAGTCGCCTGAAAAAATGGGCGGGTGCCATAGAGCAAGTGGTAGCTGTTGGAGAAGACGGCTCTTATAAAACCCGGAGGCCTCTTTCTCATCGGAAAACTCGCCACATATCGCGTGACCCACTTTAGGAGTTCCCATTGCCCACATTACCCCTATCACTGTCTTTAAGTAACATCCTTCAACTGACGTGACAGTCACGTACCGTAGATGCCAGACGCCCCCTTGAAGACTTTTGTTCGAGGATTGGAGCGCAGAGAAGTAGAGCGTCAAACACACAGATTGGCACAGTTACAACAGTAAAAATTCTTATGGCTTAATATAGGGTAAGAAGAAAGTATAGGAAGGAACACGGTCAAAATTACCTCCCGGGTCAAAATTAAGTTCCAATACAGAAATCGATAGGCCCAATCGATTTGTAGCAATCGATCGACCGAAAATGTGACGCTGAACTTTTCTCCGGCCTACCATGTGAAGACATATGAATCCAACTTTTTTTCCAGAAGCCCATCCCTTTTTAGTGCACCTCCCTCAACTGTAGTGTGAAGGCACGCCCAAAATCTAGGATTTCGCCACAATACCTCTACGATAAACAAATCAATAACAACAAAACAAATAGTACCTGATGACTAAACAATGCTATAAATTTCTGAATTCGATGATGTCCCTGAGGATGCTGTTGATTATGCGAGTGTGATTGGGCGGATCGTGACGATCGATCAATGGACGACAATGATCCCAATGATGATAGCTCTCTATAAAAATCATTATAAATAACAATAATCACAGCAGCAACAACAACCAATAGATACTATATCGATTAGTACTACACCTGCTGTCATCACGGCTAAATGACATCGGATGCTCGGTCTCCGGAAGACTGGTCGACGTGGCCAGCACGTACGATTTCGGACGTGCACGTCTCATTCTTGTCAATGCTGAGACTGAAAAAAAAAACAATAAAATAAAAATAACGTCACCGTCTTTGCTGGATCGATATTTTGTATAAAGACTTTTTATAGACTTAGTAATGTCACACAATTGAGTACAGTACTGACGAGAGCGGAGGGGCAATCTGTTGAATGTCGACCAGTAACATAACATTACATATCTGTGTCATGTCTTAAATAAATAAATAAATAAATGAATAAATAAATAAATAAATAAATAAATGTCTGCGAGTTAATAACGTACCAATGATGTCATATATCAGACTATAAGAGATTTTCTACTCTCATTTACAGATTTCATTCTTGTAAGATTTTCTTTTCCTTTCTTCTTTTCATTTTTCTTTGTTTTTTTCTGTTTTGCTGCTATCAGGAACTTATTTATTAGGTTGTTTTAAAAGTCCTGTAAGATTTTTCCAAAAAAATCAATAACTCTTGTTTACTTCGAGGCAGATCTAGGCGGTTCAGGAATATGGTAGAACGTTCTCTAAGCTTTCTATTAGGTCTGCGCAGAATAAATGGCCAAAACGGAACTTTTTTTTTAAAACGCCATAACTTCGCTCAGACACAACTTTATTTGTCGAAATAAAAACCATTCGAATCTACACAACCTTGCCAACGTTCTGGTAAAGAAAATATGCCATCATGATCACATTCTGGATTGCGAAAATTAATGAAGTCAACGATGGCATTTTCAACATGCACTGTTTCGGCGAACTCCTTCTGACGCAGGTTTGCATCGAGAACCGGGAAAAAGTGGTAATTCGTCAGGGATAGGTCTGGGGAATAAGGGGGGTGAGGGAGAGTCTCGATCAGTTTCTGCCGGGTGACTTGCGAACTGTGTGGTTTTGCGTTGTTTTGCGCACCCAGTAAAAAATGATGCAGTTAGGCATCGAGCCTCTCCCTCACCCCGCTTATTCCCCAGACCTATCCCTCACGGCTTATCACTTTTTCCGGGTTCTCGATGCAAACTGCGGCAGAAAAATTATGCACGGTAAAAATGCCATCCTTGACTTAATTGATTCTCGCAATCCAGAATTTGATCATGATGACATATTTTCTTTGCCAGATCGTTGGCGAAATTCTGTAGATTCGAATGGTTCTTATTTCAACAAGTAAGCTTGTGTCTGAGCGAAGTTATGGTCAGTTATGTTTTGGCCATTTATTCTGCACAGACCTAATAGTAAAATATATATTGACCCACCAGATTCCGTAAAGAGAGCTACAGTGTCCGTAGTCGATACCCACCCAACCCGCGGTGTCGTCTATTATGAGTGGTCTTGGGGCAGCAAAGCGACGGAAGCTTGCCACTCCATCAAGGCTGCATTGGGCAAGGGATGCGTGAGCTACGAGACCGTGCGCCGCTGGTTCATCAGCTTCAGCAACGGCGAGATTGACATGGAAGACAAGCCATTCACGGGACGCCCACATGCATTCGACGACGAGACGCTGCTCTCCGCCGTTCGCGCCGATCCTGAAACCACCATGCGCGAGCTGGCGGAGAGGAATGGATAAGCACCCATAACCGTAAATCGTCGCCTCCACGAGCTCGGTTATCGGAGAGTGCTGTCGCGATGGACCTCATGCCCTGACGGATGCTCACGAAAGGGCCCGTGTGAGCATCTGTCAATCGCTGCTGTTCCGCCCACATCGCAACGACTTTCTCGTCTATCTGGCTACGGGCGATGAAAGCTGGGACATGTACGATACCAACGCACCCCGCGCCTTTTGGCTGCTACGTGACGCCGAGCAGCCAGCGCAGCCCATGTTCGACCTTCATCCGAAGAAGATTCTACTCTGCTGCTTCTGGACGCGGAAGGAATGCTTTTCCAAGAGGTGCTGGCACAAGTCGAGACAGTCCTCGCTTCCATATACACCCACCAGCTCCAGTAGATCGCCGTCGCTATTCGAGAAAAGCGCGAGAAAAGGTCCACGGTCACCCTCTTTCATGGCAACGCCCACCTATACGTCGCGAAGTGTACCCAGGCCAAGCTACGGGAGCCCGGCTGGAATGTGCTGCCCCACCCACCATACTCTCCAGACATTGCCCCTTCTGACTATCACCTTACCCATTCTCTTGAATCCTTCCTGGCCAAGAGAGAATTCGTTGATTATGACTTGCTTGCGAAGGCGATCGCTGACTTCTTCGACTCTCAGAACCCAGAGTTCTGGGAGAAGGGAATCAACGATTTTCCTATAAAGTGGCAGAGGGTTGTCGATAGCAATGGTGAATACGTTGTTGCTTAATTGTTGTTTGTTGGAAGAAAAAATAATAAAATGTGATGATCGAAAAAATCCTGCAAGACTTTTGGGACAACCTAATATATTCACATCTCAGATTTGGCCAATAGTCAAAAAAAAAGAAAATTTTCGAATGGAAGAATGAAATGAGGATTCGGAATCAGCCTATTCTGGCGTTGAAAATCAAATAGAAAATTTCTGAAATTAAGAAATAAAATATGGATTCGAAATAAGACTATTTTGGCATTGACTGCGCGGTACCACCTTCGGTTTGTGATCCCAGCGGTACTCGTCAACTTCGATAGGCTCTGAGGTTGCACTAACTCATAAACACAGCACTCAGAATTGCTCTTCCTGTCCTCTAGAAACATCGCGATTGAATGAAGTGCCCAATACGCAAAACTCCTTTCCTCAGGTCGCACCCACAACACCGCAATCATGGGGCAGTGTGAACGCAGCCACTGGCACGGGCATTGCAGTACCAGTGAAATCCAGAAACGAATGTAATGCGCAAGCTTAGGTGAGTGAACGGGGAGGGGTGCTCTCTCCCCGAAAGCTGGCCACTGAAGAGTAAAAACCTGGTACAAAAGGAATTCAGGAAATGAAATCCCAACCTGCAAAGCAACAGAAAATCGATGGTCCATCATTACTGAACAACCAGTAATCGAATGAACCAATACAGTAGCGGATACGTGACCGCATTGACACCAATGTTATAGCGCATATTACAATCTATCGTGCTCAATGTACATACATAATCGGATTACGCCATGTCGTCGGCATCATTTACATAGTATCAACTGTTCAAGTATTCGTATATGAGTCAGATGGAAAAAGGCATAAGCATAGTTTGGATTGGGTTGTTGCGCCATGCAACAGCTAACACCCAGGTTTGTAGACAGGATTGGTAGCTGGCGATGAAGCACGATATGCAAAAAGATCCGCCGCGACGGAGAGCGAACCCACGATCTCGCACCCATATGTAGGTCCGGGACAGTACCAGTGACTGGCGACCCATCAGCCATCGAAAAGTCAACGCCTCCATTCGTTCACGTAAACCTGGCATAGAAAAATGTAGGGGAGGGGGTCGGAGATCATTTTTGCGGCATTTTCTCGAAAGTTCCTTTGCAGATGACCATAACAGGTGAAGCAACCAACCCGGATATGTCTAGCGCATCCGCACGGGATCATTAGGTTTCTCACAAGGTTATCTACCCCCTTTCATGGACAACATCCACTCAACCAAGGTTAGGCATACATCGTATACATACAATGCACTTCATATCAATGCAACATTCCACTTGACCACTTGAGGTCAGAGCGCAGAGAAATATAACGTCAGAGACGGACAGACATCCGTAAGGAAGTAAGCAATTCAGAGGCCATATATGGAATAAAGAATAGAAACTAACGAGGTCAGTTTACATCTTCGTATAACAATCGAGAAATCCAATCGATAACCGATCGAATGGTGGAATAACTAAAAACGTGAAAATATCACTGTAGAAACGTTGCGTTAACGCATATTAACCGGTAGTGACTGTCAAAAGGAATAACACATAGTTAAAAACGTTATAGTTATAATTCAGCACGCGGTGTCCATTTGTTCTTTCATCATTCACCACTTATCAGCTGATCTGAGTCATCACGGCGCCTTCGGCGACTTTCCCATAGTCTTCAGAGCATCACGATGACCCAAATCAGTTGATAAGGCTCTCAGTCAACATTTTGGCCAAATTCAAAAAAGTCTTGCCCCCCTGTTTACGAGTTACCCAACCAACATCACCTGCTCGGCTTAAGCGCGGCTACCCATTGGCCCGTCGTAGAGTCATTTGAATGACCGCGGCTCACAGGCAGCTTAACATCTCATTACGAGCTGATAATTACCACCGATAATTAACGGTTCCATTACCAGAGCAGCTAATTAGATATTCATTGATCAGTTTTATAGAATGCGCATGATACATTAAGAATCACACTAGGTCGTGAGATGATACCCCATTGGTATAATGGATCGTAATAATGGAAATCGCTATTGAATACAACTAAATTGGGAAGAAAATTAAGAAAAATGTCACCAACTGATCAGCATTAGGCAACTACATTATTCTCAACGATGTCGATTTTCCATTCAAAACATTCTTATTTGAAGGAGAGATAACTGCCGATACCTATTCCGAATTACACGTCCCGCCCACCCTCAAACCACGCCCTTCGACCGGTGTTAAAATAATAGTGTATCCCTTCTCTTGCAGAACATGTAGCGGCATGACCAAATGTATAAATCATATGATATGTGCAAGCACCACAATGACGAAAAGTGAAAACTACAACAGTCACATTCGCTTCTTACCAATCCGGAGAGCTCTTTACCTTCTGGGCGTGGCTAGTGTGGGTTCCAGCTGGTGTGGTCTTATGATGACGCACCTTCAGTGTGCAACAATGGAGCATTCGCGTCAGTTACCAAAGACTTACTTGTAAGTTGACTTGTCTATCGTGAGGTGTACCTTGAAGTTAACCTCGCACATTACTAGGATTTCCCTTACATAGGAATCGACGATCAAATGCACATGTTCATAGCAAACTTACTAGCCTTCGAGATACCGTAACTTCTCAGCTAAAAAAGTCTGAACGTTCGCTGTTATGATTCCACTATGACTCATTCCAACAACCTGACTGTTTTTCGCTTTGGAAATGACACTCCCTAGCTACGTGTCCTACCTCAGTGAATGTGATACTTCCATGAATCATAGTTCTAGAAGCAATAAAGGCCGCGTCAAAAACTTTCGCACTTTTCTTCTAATAGAGAGGGACCGGTCCAAATTTAAAGTTTCCGAAAAATCGAATCATCGACGATGGAAGGTGTTCGAAGGATTCAGCGGTATTAGGGGAACCGGTCGTGAGAAGTCTGGCGGACAAAAACAATCTCAAACTGAACGGGTGTAAGGACCGACGAGTTCTTCTGTATACGGTATACATCCAGTATATACTATGCATAGTAAAAGCATTGAAGTAGCACAGAATGAGCGCAGAAGCAGCAGCTCCGAGTGTGAAACTATAAGCCTACCCACTGCTGCAATAATAAAACTATAAACTCGACTTTAAACACTAAACGACCATTCGCTGGATCGGAGGAGCGTTTTCTGTTTCAATCAATCGTGTCTGCTCAGTTTTCGAGACCTATGATACTTGTCCAAAAATTGCAATACAATTTATAAAATCACATTCCATGTCAGCAGCAATGGGCATTCGTGAATCAGCACAGGTGGAAAATTGTTGAGGGCGCCTGGGTGTCCCAAGGGGCATCCTTCATTGCTTCTGCTATTACCCAGTAAATAATCTCTTTTGAACAAATGAGAGATGTGCTTTTGAAGGCAAAGCTGGCGCTATTGGCAAGAAAGTGGTGCTTCAAGCTGAACCTGGGCAGTCAACCAATAGGCAGCAGCCGAGTGGCGATACGATGTCAGTGGCTGACCGTCTGGGGCGTGATACTTCACGCCCCGCCCACATCACCAACAAGATCTTCACGTTCAAAACAACCTCAGAAAAAAATCATTTTTGTGACGTAATATTAGTGAAATAAGATACTAAAATGGAAACATCAAAATACAAAACATTACGAAATATTATGAAATGGAAAATACTGAATTGAAATGAGTAAATATAAAAAACAATGTGAAAAAAGCCTGAGTGAGCATTTTTAGATACAGCAAAAAGGAGGGTGAGCTTCTCGCCACTACAATACCAGTGAGTTTACTTAGAGACCAGAGTGATGCAGAAGTCTGATAATTCTCATTAACTCTGCGGATATATGGATATGGTTATATGCGGATATTGTGAGCTCAGAATAGCTTCTCATCGTAATTAGTTCCTAACATACGTTTCCTGGGCGGAAATGATATGTTGATGTGGAATGAGAGGCAGAAAGTAACTCATGCGTAACACAATCACAAGAAAAACCCATCAGAAGTCTGAATGTTTAGCTGAAAACATGTCACTGAAAAGGGCATCCTTTCGTGACTGAGCAAGGGTGACCAACCAAGTTGAAGCAACAGAACAAGCTTCTGGTTCGAAGGTTCCCGACCGCTCATTAATCCCACAGCTATGATAATGAGGGAGGGGCAAATTTTTGAATGTGAACAGTAACAGGACTTTGTGGCCAATAACGTCAAGAACGCACTTTAGATGTCTATACATGTATGATCTTGTAGAACTACGATACTCTTCAACATCCAACTAAAAACATGTTACCTAACGCGTTGACCCCCCTATTAGTATTGCACCCAAATCCTCTACACTTTTGAGCTGTGCTTGATTAATCAATCTGACCACTCTCCAACCATTTCCTATCAACAGAGCTTCATGGGTCAGAAAACTGGAAGATGATTCTTGGTCTTTTCGAAAAAGGCAAATTTTACGATAATCAGATTAGACAACTTATCTTTTGAGGACGTAAACACTATTCGGATCGCACCCTTCTTGCGCCACCATGATGCGCCATCACGGCGCTGTACCTGCTCGCCCCCCCCCGCTAACCACGCCCTTCAGCACATATGACCAAGCGAGTCCAAGTGGGCGTGACTAGCATGAGTTCGAACGGATACATTGCAGTGAAGACGCATCATAGCAAAAAAAAATGTGCAACGGTATAGCTACCCAAGACAGGATCTACTGACTCAAGGAACGTAAGCCGAGTGATCTCGTTATACCGAGACGAGGTGTGCCACAAGAATACAATGAGTGGCTTTTTCAAATAAGTTAGAGATGGTGGGTGTATCTTCTCACTTCTCCCTAACCAAACGGATAAAACGAGGATGTGGCGGAGCTAGGGGGAAAGGAGCAAAACCGTGAAGCTAAATTGCCTAGATTATAAAAAATGAAATGAGGTGCTATTCTGCGATGGAAATAAGGATATTCTTGTAAACGATGACGCCATATAGAGATAGGAATTCTTTCCACACATCAACTATGACGAAAAAACCAATTGAAAAGCGATAAAACGAAACAGGAAGCATCCCCCTTTTATAAATAGCAAAGGGCAGATCCTATGATGAATGACACCCACCTCAAGAGCCAGAGAACGCAGAGCGAACCCGTTCAGTCCAGCCCAACATAAAATTTTTAATCATTTCATCTAACGGGTATTCACTTAGAAAAACCAGAGATCCCGCCCCGCCATTATGCGGAATACTGTAGAGATTCAAAATGAACTGGACTGATTGATTCATCACCGCCCAAGATCTTATCAAGTCGCCAGAAAAAAAAAACGCTCTCGAAGTGATCGACGTGAACAAAAAAGCACGCTGAAATCTGGCTCACAGCCAAGTTTCAGTGTGCAGTCCACCTCCGCACTTGCGCCGGTGGTGGACATTCGCGTTCATCACGAAGAGGATCGTGTGAAGAGAAATTCAACACCGTCGCCACACGGACACAACCCCAGTCAGTCAACCAGCCAGCACGCTAGTCGACTAAGTATTCAGCGATACGCAGTGAAATGGTTGCTCGATCAATGGGCAAGTAGAATATCAGTAGTATGAAGTGCGCAAATTTGATTATAAGGGTAAGCGATAAGCTAAGCTGTCAAGCCAACCCGCTAAGATGTAAAAAAAACATAAAATTCCATGTCAGAAAGAGAGCGTGAGAGGTGAAGAGAGAGGACAGAGGACAGAGAAAGGAAGAGATACCGCTAGAGACAGTCAGAGACAACGCTAATGGGGGAACGGGGAACAGAGGGCGGGGGGGGGGGCAGCGAAAAACAATGGGCGCCAAGAGAAAATATTGGATATCAAGGAAATCTTCGAAGCGACAGTCACCTCACCTATTATGCTGCTTAATTTGTCTGCTTCAAAACATAGGTGAAGGTAGTGCAGAGAGAAAAAGCGCCAATTCCGGTCTACGCAGGCCTAGGGATCCATTCCTTTCGCTACCGAAGGTCTTTCGGTAAGTGCAATCCAGATACCACTACGACTACGCAAGGAAATCGTATCCTTTAAGACACAGCAAACACTTTTAAGTGTCTGAGGACCCTTTCTTGTGCATCAAATGAATAACAGATAAATAAATGAATAACATAAGGTTCTGAATATGTATTGAACAATGTCAGACTTGCAAAATTTATTCCAAAAGACTAGAAAGACTTTCACAAATTTCACAAACAGTATTTTGTCAGACTTTTTAAGTCTTTTGGAATAAATTTTGCAAGTCTCACATTGTTCAAGACATATTCAGATCGACATGAGGCTTCGGGACAAGACAGTGCTCAACAAATATTTGACGAAATTCTGTAGGTACATGTTTCAGGCATTAACAATCATCCAGATGAAGTGCGTAGCAAACCCCACACCCGACTTTCTCACCTCATTTATCTCAGCTCTCAGCTGAATGAACAACGCCTACCTGGCTGGTCCCTGAGGACATAATGTGGTCTCGCAACGCCTGTTAATAGCTATTGAGCGTGGGCACCACTATTATGAAGTGCAATCACACATAGAATTGAGTGAGTAGTAATGCACTTGGCATAGAGCCAGAATCAACTGCTCGCTTCCTCCTTTCCAGAAGAAATTAACTATCAGAAAAAATGAAAAAGGCAGTATTTCGCAAAATACAGCCAGAATTTTTATGGAAAACAAAGGAGAAAGCACATTTATCATTAATAGAATATAAAATCATGTTAATAATAGATTTTTAATCGGTTTTAATAGAATATAAAATCAGTGAGAGAACAATAAAATATGAAAAATTCAATCCAGTTCACAATTCAAATAAATATAAACATTCGGATTCTCAGATTCCAAAAAAAAAAACATGGCAGAAGAGTCAAAACTAACAGGCCCCGAACCAGACTAACCACCCAAACTCGGAAAACTGATCCGGAATATTCTAGACTCGGAAATGATTGAAACCGGAATATTCTTGAATATGCCTTAAACTCGATCTGCCACGACCCTCACTTTCTTTATCTGGCCCCACCTTCGGCTCGCCCCTTCCCAACAATTCAGTTTGTCTGATTGTAAGCAGGCAAAGTGGGTACTTGTAATGCTAATAGCTAACAAAAATAACAATAAACAAAAACAAGATGTGATCTGATAAATTCATAATTCCGTTTTTGGAGACTGATGGCAAAACCAATTACATAAAGTAAGAGTAATATGACAGAAATGGGAGGTCGTTGCTCGACAACTCAACTCCCTCGAATCGAGCAAACATTGAAAAAACTAATGAAATGGCCTTCGAACGCGATGAAATCGAAATCGAAAAGTGGTAAAAACGTAGTGGTCGTGAATAGTGGAAGGACATTAAATGAAACTAGGCCACACCACACTTTGTCAACAACTCAACCACCCACAGATCCTTTTAAGAGTTGGTGAAACGACCTCAAAATGTTCTTTCCGCTACACTAATAGGGAGGAGGGACAACCTGTTAAATATTGAACGGTAACGTGTCGTTACATGACTTTACAAGATCACACTGTGCGTATGACACCTGTGGTACGTTTCTGACATGTCAGTCATGTAAAACATAACATCCCCCCCCCCTGTTGTACAGCACCGCGTTCTGGTTGAAGGGTTAAAGGCACACATCGCGATAATAAGATTTGCGGATTTAACTTCTTGAGGCAGTAGCTCTTTGGATATTAATCAAAACTGAATCCTTTTTGCGTCGCCTTGATGCGCTACCATATCCGCTCGGACCCACGCTAGCCACACCCATTTGTGCTTCTTATTGGTCAGATGAACTGAAAAGGCGTGGTTAGCGTGGCGCATCACGGCGGCGCAAAACTATGCAACATAAATAGCTACCCACAGACTCAAAGTCGTAAGAAGGTAAGTCAACTTATCTAATTATCGTGTGTCGTACCTTTACACGCAATTCATTATAAGAGGACCAATTAAATCGGTACAGAAATCAAAAAGTAGAGGATGGCTTCAACAGTGAGGCCTCAGCTTTTCAGTTAGACTGCCTGCTTTGAATGAGATGAACAGGTGTCTGGCTTGAAGAGCAGATATGGAGGTGGCGAGTAGGTGCGTGCCGTATTTCGCATGAATGCATCCGAATTGACTTACAATGCTCCAATGAACACACCTCGTCAAGTAACTTCATTATAGGTTCCAGCTCTCGCGCCTTTTTACCTTTTTGTAGGCAAAAAAAAGACGACTCTACATTCCTCAAGAACAGGTTGAACAGAAATTATATCGATCTTCGTGTCTCAGCTCATCGATTACTAGCACAACCTAAGGTCAGAAGCTTATTTCAACAGGGAATGGGAGTCTGTAAAGGTTACCGCACCAGAAAAGCAGCCAATAATCACAGCAACCGCGACCGATTGTGCGTGCGCTCGTACTCTGTCGCCTGATGTAGGTGTCGTGTTCAGCCAAGGACACAAAAATCTGGCTAAGACGGTGCGAACAAGCGCGTCACGTGTTACATGTGAACGCCAACATCACAGGTCCTTGTGACACCGATCGATACATTTGTATGCGGAGCATGGATAAAAACATGTTCGCGATGAATATTGAAAGAACATGGTTCATTTCGCGAGTTTTTGCTGAATTTAGCCAGTTCCTCTTCAGATTCATAATTACTTCTTTAACACTTCCTTTAGAGTAACTAATTCGTCACGCAACCTGGAACCATTCTTCCCCCTCACTATCCGCCATTGAAAATAACCATTCAGCTTGTAAATGTGATTAGCCATGATTCTGAGTAGGAATAAAGCAATAAGCAGATTTCCTCACTAAATCAGTCTAGAACGCCTGATAAAAACAAGTTTTTCCTATTAATATCCACATTGTGCTGTGCATGACACTCATCACTGTTCGTTAGTGCTCAAAGTGGCGAAAACAGCTCGAAATTTCCATGCACATAAGTATGCCCGTGGGAATTCATTAACAATAACGAAGAAGGCTGAAATAATGATCCCTCGCCATTATTTGTTTAGTTGGATTATTGTGTTTACTTAATTATTCTAGCGAACACATAATGTCTGGGTGATTAATAATAATTATCATTAACATCAAAACTAATTACTGATGCCTACTTAATGTTGGAGGGGGCATCTTGTTGAATGCTGGACAATAACACGTCATGGCTGACGTGTGAGTAATGAACAGTAGATGTCACACATACACATGTATAATCTTGTAAAGCTGATGTTACGTTTAACGCTCAACGAGTTGTCCCCCCCCCCCCCACCCTGTCCCTCAGAAATACAGCGATCGTGAAGCGGATCAAATCCAAGGAAGGCGGAGCTTAAATACATTTCGACGAGATCAATAGTGAGAAAATGTCGTGATAAAACGGTACTTTGGAATGTGTTTACGGCTCTACGTTCAAGGCTACAAATAACCACACAAGGCACCACTCAACATCGCTGAACAGGAAAAATTACAAAAAAGAGCAGGAAAAGGATAACGATGGACCCATGCAAGGCATGAAAGTGAAGCCAAACACGCCTTGGCAGCTTGCCAAGGACAACTAAACCCCTGCAAGGCGTCTGGCTATAACAAGATCACTAGCCATATGGCGTGTATAAATGGATATACGAGCTGCTGCGACATAACGAATCAATATAGGGTCATTAAGTCATCAAATGGGCGTGGTTCTATGCGGCATCAGTGCTTTTATCATATCTCATCGAATTACATGAACGGCCTATGGCTGAAAATCGATAAATCGACTTCCCTTTACCCGGATGAAGTGGCTCAATGATTTTGGCTGTGATTCCGTAGTAATCTCGACTTCGGAACAAAATAACTCCCCTGAATATTTGATTCAGTGAACGTCCAGTAAAAGGAAATCAATATATCGATTTCCACCGTAATCCAAACTCGAGCCATTACTTCAAGAACAGTGTGAGTAGCAAAGAGGAATGTTTGCTTTATATTGAATAAATGATACCACTGTATCAAAAACTGATCGATTTATCGATCAGTGCTCAACCAATAAAGTCTAGTGGGTGGTGGCAATTAGCAAATCACTAATTACGCCACTGAGCTATACAAAGCAGGAATAAAAGGAAATCGACAAATCGATCGTTACAGTATCCAAATAGTCGAAATCAAAGGATCATGAAACACATGTATTTCCTAACAGTTCATCTCTGACAAGGAACCACTTGGAGCAGCAGAGCCCATAAGGGCTTCAGTAATTTCAGCTGATACTAAAAGGCTTCAATTGAGGTCTATGGTTTCCCAGCGTGAATAAATGGGCTATTATGGAAACTAACGCAGCAGCGGGGCTAATAGGCAGGTTCTGGAAAGCGCATTTTCCGGTGGAACGCCCCCCCCCCCCTCACAACTACACCACAACATACAACGTAATGGAGTGTATGGCAGCACATAAGCTTCAGATATGACAAAAGCCAGCCTTCACTGGCTGGTTAATGCTGCCACCAACGCAGGGTCGGATTTCTCGGAGACCGGAAAACCTGCACAGGTGGCGAATGGTCGAGACCGTGACCTCAACGTGGGACAAAATGAGCACACCAGTCAGATCGGTTAGTGTGAACACCTGCACAGACGCGCTTTCAGCAGGCTGTCTACCCCTCATTCTGCCTACAATTAGCATACAGCCGTTGAGGTCAGCACAGATCATCCAGGACTGTTCAGTGATCAGAACGGACGGGAAAGTGTGCTTTGGTATTGTGCAACATTAGCTAAGCCAAAAAGCCTAGAATCTGCCTCAAAACTGCTCCTGACGAAAATTATGGAGTCAGGGTTCCAGTAGCCGCCCGCTCAAGGCTCTTACAAAGGCTGGTTTCTAATCAAATACTTCTCGCTTGTACATACCGTCTCCTCGTTACTTTTGGAAACAACAGCGGCCACTGAATATCCTTGAATAAACATCAAGAATAGCAATACCCATTTGGGGAAATCAACCTCGTAGATTTCGAATCCAACAAGCTCGCCGTCTCAAACGCATATAATCACTTCCACAAACAAGCCCGAATTTTGAACGAACACACGGCACAACCCAAAAAAAAACGCCGGATTGCGCCGTGTATTTTTGGATTGCGCCGTGTGTTCATTCAAAATTCGCGCTCCAGTTTTGCAACGATTGAAAAGCCACGCATTCGACCACCCACTCGTATCTGGGCTAGCTGGACTAGTGATTGTTATCCGGAAGCGTCCAGAGAAGCCCATGTGTGCCATCAGGCGAAATCCTCGCTTCCTAAGGCTTCGAGTGAGGCTTCCATGGTAACTATTATTGCACTAATCCTAGAAAATCCTATCAAATGAGTGGCGATTAGATAGAGTAAAGGCTGTCTAGCAGCTTGTGATATCCACAGATCCATAAAAGTGATTCATCCTGGAGCTCACACTTATTCCAGTAATCTCTTCCCCCCTACACTTCCTCTCAACATAGCCTGCTCAAACACATATTTTCAAGCTTCAAATGAATGGTCAGAAAAGAAATTGGCTTTGCTGCGCGGCTAAATACACGTACACAAAAAGAAGGCATATATAGTCCATTTCGGAGCGTCTGACAGGGCGTGGCCTACGGACTTAGCTGAACGTGTATCGATCTCTCTCACCCCGCCACATACTCTCACTCTCGCCACGTACTCTCCCTCTCGTCACTCACCCAAGTCCGTAGGCCACACCCTGTCAGGCGCTCCGAAATGGGCTGTACGTATCAAGTTGGTGCACAATCAATGGGACTTTTTATTGTTACGTTTTTCTATGGTGGAAATTGAGTTTTGACAACTAATAAGTGGAAAGCAGTCCATGATTGTGGCGGCGAAAACGCTCCCAAATAACCATTTAAAAACGTTCTTGCTAAATTTTTATAGTTGTTTGCTGAACAAAATTGCTGAAAAGAAACCGCATTAATTATGCACCATCCCAACAAGTTTATTCGCTGCAATCGTTGAGCTGTCTTAACTGGGTTATGGGTTACATCATTATAAAGTTGAGAATCCTCGATGAGATCATACTATTCTGTTCAAAAATCAATTATTCGCAGTCACCCACTTCCAAATACACACCGCCATTTTCCTTCCTATTCATATCAAAATCTAACCTATTAACAAGGAAGGCCCATCAGGTCATGGTGAGCTTTTTCAAAACGGTTTTTTGCATTTTATAGGGTCACATACATGAAGCAAAAAACCGCTCTCAAATTCGGCTAAATGGTTTTGGGGGGCCCAGAAAATGAGTGACAAAAGTTGCTCAGAAGGAAACAATTTTGACCAGTTTGCTGCAATGCTTTCCAGCTGCGGTATTCAGTGTATGCATATCAGAAGACTGCCTTTAAACCTACGCCAAAACCACTGCGATCTGGTTCAAAAATGTAGAATCACTTATGGTAACTGCTAAACAAAACAAAGAAAGCTGATAGGGGATGCACAGACTGGGGTGCTTGCAGTGGTTGGATGGCCGAATGGATAGGGGGATAGATTGGTATTGGCATGGTGGTGGGGGTGATTGTGGTTCAAGTCCCTTCTACGTTCTCTCCTTTGCATTTTCTTGATTTTCTTTGTCTAGCGCTATACTATTTGCGCACATGCAAAATGACTGCAATTTTCTTCGCTGGTGCACGAAAGTGACCTCATTTGCAAGCTTTCGGTGGTTCAAGTGTTTGGACCCTTCGGCGCCCCTAGCACGCGTGCCAGGAGTTTTCCTGCGAAACTAGTGCGATATTCGTGCTCAGGAGACTCAATTATCCCTAGATACAGAATACTATCCAAATTGAGATTTTCACCCAAACTCGAGACAGTGGGGTGGACATGGGCACACAGTCACTGCACCACTTGTACAGACGAACAACTTACAGCCTCGATTAAATGCAGTGGGGCATGTGCAGAAACATCGCATTCCAAGTGAATTGCACCTACCAACACTATGCGAAGGCAAAAGATGGCAAATATTTCCTTATATCGGCTAGCGAGCTCCTTTCGTTGAGTGCTCCTTACTATGGAAGTAGTAGTACTATTGGTCGCCCAATTTTTCGAGTTTGGGTCCAAATCGCGATTAGGCTGAAAACTCGTCATATAGGGTAGTTCGACCCCCTGAGCATGAATATCACACCTACTTTGCAGGAAAACGCCTAGTTCCCCTGTTGTGAGCGTTGGCAGGTCCAAACCAATCATTCGCTTATTACGTAAAAATAGTGAAGATAACGGTTCCCTGGTAGAATAAAAATTGATTTTGCACATGTTTTGCACGTATGGTCTTACATGAGCACAAATGGATAAAAACTAGAAAAATGCAAAAATTTGTCCTCAGTGGGGACCGAACCATCAACTATTTTCTAGGCTCCCCAAAACCATTTAGCCAAATTTGAAACCGGTTTTTTGCTCCATGTATGTGACCCTATAAAATGCAAAAAACCCTTTTGAGAAAGCTCACCATGACCTGATGGGCCTTCCGTGTAAATCCTGACTGAGGTTTCCTTGCGACCAGCACTCTTCATTTTGGGCTTTTGTCACCCACATTCGATCGAATCATAACGAGACGAATCTTATCTCCTCGACGACGCAGAATTTTTAAGCGATTGCGGGAAAATCCCCGCTAAGAGACCTGAATTCTTCAAAGTGAAACGTCCTCGAACGTCGCTCATAAATCATTACGAGGCGAATGCCGGCGTCGCCCAAAACTCGTCCCATGGGGGTCGCGTTCACATTCGCCGGCCGGACGACCGGACAACGACACTATTATGGAAATTATTAATGGTGCGTTGATGAGAGACTGAGAGACGATTACGAGGTCAACCAAATGATCCAGAAAGGGCAAGTTTCCGATGCAATTGCACGTAATTTATGAAAGACTGGTCGCAGTAAAGCATTGGCCGAATACCATATTCAGTAGTTAGTATGAGTTCTTCGACAGCCAAGGGAGCGATTCCAAAATGGACGAGTTTTCCACCATCATCAGAGGCACAAATCGCAGTAATCAGACTAGTTGATTTACCTCTTGAGACAGCAGACCAATGGGTAACTATCTAAACTGCGCTCTTTAGAGCCGCCACGATACGCCAGCACGGGTAGTGCACAGTTCAACATACGCTAATCACGCCCACTCAGCCCAGCCGGACAAAGGGCCTCAGTGGGCGCGGCTGTTTGCGAAGAGATTAGCAACATGTTTACTATCATGACGGTGCGAAAAGTGGGCAGCCTGGATGGTTACCTCAGGATCTGATGCCCCAATAAGGTAAGCCGATCAATCTGACCATCGTACGAGGATTCTCCCGTGAAAACTGCTGCTGAGGTGACACATGTACAATAAGAACTTTTCGGAACAAATGACGCTCAGTCTTGTCGTCGAGGACGACTTTTTCCGGACAAAAGAAGAAGAAGCCAAGTCGTTTCGACGAAGGAACACGGCATAATGCAGACGTAATAAAGCTGCTAGGCTAGATTCTGAGCCGTTAACGACATACGGTAGAGAAGGTGTTGATGCCGATAATTCAAAGAATAACATTACAACTACAAATTATGTCAATTGCCCGATTGCGATGCAAAACGGATACAATCTGAAATAAATCATTTCCTCAATTGGAAAACAACGGCTTTTCATCATGCGCTGACTACTCAACTACGGTAGAGAGCCCCGCCCCGTCTGAGTCAATTCACCAATTACTTAAATAGTATTAGGCATGGTATTGTGCTGTAGATGGGGGGACACTAGGTCGGCAGTTTTGAGTTTCGCCTAAGCCTGAGTGAAGGAAGCAGGAGCGAGCGAAACAATTTTCTTATGCAGCGGGAGTTTTACGAGAAGATCCACCAACCCCAAAGCTCCTCCGCTATGAGCCGAGCTGTTGTCCCCCCTATCCACCCCCACAGTACCCACATTATCACTGAATTACGGCTATCAAGAGTCTAGATCTTTGCAGTAATGTTTAATTTCGAGAGTCGGTATCTAGGTAGCGTAGCGAATGAAGGCGCCACAGTACACATGCACGGTCCATGGGATCAAACTCAGCCAATTTAGGGGATACTCCATCTCAGACCGCTCAGGCTCAACAACGGCACTGACGGTCAACTTCCTGTGTTAATACGTAGGTCAAAATACTTCAAATTACCCTGATGCCCTGACTGGTGGTTAAGCGCACGGCGTACACCAAGGAAGTTGGCTGATTCCACGTTACGCGTCTCCGAGGAAGCTCTTGTACATAGAGAAAGCAATTTTTCTTGAAGGCAATGGTGACGCGACGCGCTGAAAACTGGTGGGAGGAGTCCGCGCGGTCGCGGCGGGCAAACGGGCGGGAAGTGCAACATTCAGCACATCTATACTGATCATAGCAGGAGTGCCTTCAAGCAGCAAAAAAAAAGTATAGAAAATTCAATACAGCACATTAGCTGACAAATAATAAAAAACGCATGAAAATGAAATTGAAACGTATAGTAAATGATAATTATTATGAGAAATAATAATGAGAGATTTATCTTACTACTGCTGTTCTGTCGACATCAAGTAAGCATTTTAAGTTGGTGCGAAAAGGGAAAGTGCAGAAACCGACTGCGCAGTGCTTGAATTACGTAAAACTGGAAACTGGTAGGAACCGCACATAAAAGAATGTCTCCTCATTTTCTCTGCCGATAAGTACGGTGAGAATCTGATTAGTTCCGCGCGACAGTCTACTGCAAACCATTCCCTGCTGTTTCCAAGCATAAGCTATATCAAAATCGATAAAAATTCGAGAAAATAAATGAAAAATGCAAAAAAAATTGATAAAATTGTAAAATTAACATCGGCATCATTAATGTCTAATCATTTGATATTTCAGGTTATACATTATGCTAACAAGAAAACTGTATTTTAAAACTCGAGAAGCGTAAAAGCCGAACTTGCGGGCCTCTTAAAACAGTTCTTTCGCTCGTTGTTCAGAATGAATAAACGCATTGAAACGGGAAATTTGGAAAAAATTCTAATGTGACGGCCACACCCACCATTATGATTCAGATCGCGATGTGATTCATGTCGAGATTGCTTTGAGAAGATATGGTCGCCTGAAACCACAACATATAATGTAAATATGCATTTAATATAAACGCATAGCTAATCAATAGCATTTAGTATACATTTTAGATAGTGTTCAGAGTTCGCGATTTAGGCAACCAGACGACTCAGGCGTTTCAGTCGATCAGGCGATTAATAGGATGATTGATGCGCATCCTTTCCTTTCTGTTTAATCGCCCAATCGCCTGAATCGCAAACTCTAAACGATGATTTACCACATAAACAGTGTTAAAAGTGAAGTAAAATAGAATTTGCAGACACAAGTAGTTTTTCGTGAGGTGCATCCTTTTGGTTGAACAATAAAGCCACAACTGTCTTAGCGCTATACCAAAGCGGGCCAAGTATCGCACCGCGGTAACTAAAAGGCGCCAAGCAAGCTCACTCAGAGGAAGAATTTGAAAGGAAAACCTAGCGCGAAGGCCAATACCATCACACCTAACGATTCAGAAGAAGGTCGCTCGTAGACGGGCAAAAAGCACAGGTGATTATGAGGGCGCCGATGGAGAACGTGAACAACGTCTCATGGAAAATAGTGAATGGTAAAATTCAGTAAAATAGTTTGGAAAATTACTTAAATGGCTTCTCTTGAGAACAAGGTGCTCGACATTATGAGAAAATCCGCGTTAAGGCATGCGGGGAGTCAGAAAAGGCGTCTCAAAAGGGACGCTCCAATGTTAAACGTTTCATCCTTCATCCATCTACCACCAAGAGCAATGAAAAAAGGCGCTAATCCAATCCTTACTTTTATAGGTTGACGATGTACCGAAATAAAGTTTGTATTATAAAAATTGCACATTCGAGATAAGGGCGGGGGGGGGGAGGTGAGGGCCATGTGGTGAACGGTGAGCACTCATTTTGGAGATATGATTATACATGTAAACGGCACGTCAGACATGTAAGGTATTGTTCAGAGTTCGCGATACTCATGATCGCGCGATTCAAACGGAAGGAAAAAGATACATATCGATCAAGCAATTCAAACGGAAAGGATTAGTATAGACTAGGCGAATGATACTGCCGAAACGCGCGATCCCTCACACCGAACAGCCTATAGGCATGTTTCTGTTCAACATTCAAAAAATTGCCAGCCATATATATGGCCCCCAACTGTATTTGGAAATAATGAGGTAATTCATCAAATAAACAAATATTAAAATAATCAAGAAAACTCAACTCATATGAAAGTCTCAAACACTTAATGCTGCGAAAAAATTCAGAATCAATATTTAGGTGCAATTCCGGCGGCTTTCAACGAATAACTAACCACTTTAAATGCTTTCTGAATATGTGAAGTCTGAGAGAGAGATGGAGAGCGCAGACTATCAGACAAATGTCTTTCAGAAAAGAGAATTTCAAGCGAATCACCACCACATCACACAGTGCCGCCACCGCCGATTTCTCAAATCAACTAAGACAACGACGACGACAGCGAACACGAAACTTGTCGCTGTCTCATCACTCAGTGTAATGAGGGGGGGGGGGCTGCCGCCGCAGCAGCACTTAAACTGACAACAACTGCATGGAAAAATCACGCAAACACCAAAAATCGATATTTGATCGCTTGGGCGATCGATAAACAGCTCTTGAGTATGTCCGCCCGTTTCGCCCCCCTCCCACCCATGTAAGAATACGTTCATCAGCGAAATATTCAGACTGAAACGTTTTTTCGCTTGTTTTCACAAGGCTAGAGCACTTAGTGCAAATCCTACACCTCCTAATACCATTCAAAACAATCAGTAAAATCGATAGGTATGTTTTACGTTGTTAGCAGCGATTGATATGACAACAAAAGCACAGAAAACTGATATCAGCACCGAAAATCGATATCGATCGCGTGAGCGATCGATAAAGGACTCCACAGCACGTTCTCCTTTCTCACCTAATTTGAACTTGTGAAAACAAGTTCGTTAGTGAAACAGCACAAATCATAATATGTTTTTACAGAAGAGACGCATTGAACGCAAACCCCAACAGCTAATACCGGAGAGACAATCGATAAGTATATTTGACGTGGGGATCGGATATCTCCTCGCAAAGTATGAACAGTCAGGGCACAACGGGGTGGAGGACTCCCCGATAGAAGGTCGTACCTGCAGAGGACAGCGACAAGCACTGGAATCTAGGCTTTGAATGGGCAGGTAAGAGGCGAGATTTCTTTTTGCAGCGAACCCGCATGAGGAAATGTTTAATAAATTTTTTTGCTTCGGTTAAGAATACATGTAGAAACAAGTAGGTAGAAATAAAACACATTGCAACTGCAGTCCACCACCAGTTACTGTTACTGCACAGGTAAAAAAAAGGGGAGGGGTCGTTTTCGGTCTCTGTAAGGAGAGGGAGGGGTCGCACCGAAGGTCTAATTTCCTCGACACCACTGGGTCTTCGTAGGCAGAGGCAGTTGTTGTTGTGTCTGAGAAAGGAGATCAGCGGTGAGAAATAAGAACCGCCCCGAAACTGTCTCGCGAAAACGAGGACAAATTAGCCCGACACGTACGGAATTTATTGCCCTCGGATAGCCCTCCTATTAAGGTCAGTCCCTCAACACACGAAAGATGGGAAAACGCCGATTCCGGGACTGCAGCGGAAGCTGGGAAAAAGGGGGGGAGGGGGTGGTGGTGATGGACAGAGCTGTGAATTTGTATTTGAACTATCAGTTCTCTCAGCCATAACCAGACCTATCACTACTCATTGCAGTTTATTTCGAAAAATCAATTAAATTTGAGAAACGCATCGCTGAGGGACGTGGGCTGCTCCGTTTATCATGACAGTGGCTTCGTTTCACAGATTTCGACCGAAAAAAAAAGCCAGTGACAGATGACGCCGCGTCGCGATGTCGCAATGCCGCATGTACGAGACACAACATGTTAGCGTTGCCACAAAGCGTTATTTTTTACCGTTACATCTGCACACACTGATCTCAGGCATTCGTATCGGGACCCACCAGTGAGAGTGCTTTTTTCAATTAAGCACACAGATACACAGATCTTATAAGCATTACGTGGCCTAGGCTGCCATCAAAACCAACCGCTAGCTCCTTTGGCGTTGACTCACACAACCACGCGACCGTCGGCTGGCAGCTGCTGCCATAACATCGGCGGCGATCGCCCTTCGCATACCGGTATTATTAAAACTTTTCGCCCTTAGAATTCAAAAAATGGAATAAGAGAATAATAGTCCACAATAATAGGAAATTTAGAAACGATGAAATTCGCAGGAATTTGAAACAGGAAATTTTCTAGAGAGATTAATAATCCCAAAAAGTTTCAGCAGAATCGAAGATAAATTAATAAAAATGAAGTTATTTAGCAAAAAAAAAAGGTCCGCAGTAGTGTGGTGGGGAGGGCAACAAGTTGAATATTGAAAAGTAGCATGCCTTAACATGAATGTCAACAGCATACCATAGATGTCATGTATTATCCGACGTCTATTATCATGTAAATCAAACATTACTGTTAAGACATGTTATTGTCCGCAATTTAACGGATTGTCCCTCCCCGCCTCATTGGAATAGTACCTATAAAAGAACGCAATTTGTGGATTGCTCCAATAAAACGGAACGCACTGGAGTATGAAACAGAATTTCCGGCACAGGACGAGTTTAGAATTAGAAGTCTGGCGAGACATGGGGCTTGCTGATGGTGACTTGTGGCGCCAGCTGGCGTCACGAAACCAGCCACTCGCAGCCCTTTTGCGGCACCACAAGTGCCACAACTGCTGCGACTCACGAACGGACATAAAATGCCACTCGAAACTTGCTCCATTTTCAACCTGTTCAGTGTGTGGGGGGGGACAGCATTGAAGCAAAAGGGCAATATAGATGTATGTTGTTGTGAAGAAGGAGGCGTGACGACTGGCTGGCGCAGAGGACGAAAACCACCACAGCTTGTCCTGGGAGCCGAAGAAAAACCCGACTGGATTGCTAAATGAGACATATTGCCCTGGAGCTCGACTTTCAGAACTCGATTGCTAAGATGTCTGGCGAGAAATGCACCCAGAGGAGGAGGAAGAGGGACAATGACAAGTTCACGCAGCTGACGCTCACACTGCTCAAGCAGTCACAGTTATCATCTTGGCTGTTGACGTGATGCGTGCGAGTTAGGATCGTCGTATTGACGTGGGTTTTACCGTGCACTACACACAAAACAAGTGTGAAATGAGGTATGGGGTACAGTAATCACGTCAGAACCCCACCTTGCAACCACAACTTGCACGCCGCGACACGAACTTTCTGCCTTAAAGGAACCGGAAGGGGTCCGAAAAAAGAAGAAGAAGCAAAGAAATGTTCATCCTTCACGAACATTCAAGGTCAGAAGCGATAATCGATGGAAGAACCCGGATTCAAAAGGGCGACGCTGTGGTATGTATTCGCACCACATCCGCATCACTTCAAACTGCACACACTGACTGTCCGAGTTGTCCGCTGTAGAGATGTCATTTGTTGTCTCGTAGAGCGCAATTCATTCAATCGTGATGATGTGAAATAAGTGAAACAGCACACAGCAACATATAATTAAAACAATCAAATGAAGAATAAGCGAAAGCGTATGAGAAAAATGTGATGACAATTAAAAACTAATGAATCAACTTTCGACGTCTTGATAAGGTGTCGTGTGTGCATTACGGAAGCTGCAAGCCAGCGTTATCCCATACCGTAGACCAAAATTATCCTCCTCTCGGTGTCTTTAATGACACCTTGCCACTTCGGAGAGAATCTGCCAGTGCAAGCGCTCCCACTACCACGGTCCGGGAATAGAATCGTCAATCAGTGCTCTACTTCCAAAGCCACATAGTCTCCAAGTGTTTATCACTTCGAGGCCGGTGGACCAGGCATCAGATTCGCTTGATACACAGAAACCTCCGACCATGCCACACTGCCTCGCTTGAAGGTTGCCATGCCCTGCCACTGGCACTCGCATCCGTCGCGCCGCTCGCCGCGGGCGGCCACGCAATTCGCTGTCGTATCTGCACACACCCAGTTAACCCCTGTTGCCGAAATCGCAGAGACGGCTCAAAGAGCTATCAGGGTGCACCAGGAGTCGAGGATTCCTTTACGGGGGTATTTGACGCGTCACTGTACAGGTCAGAGAAATTCAAACGTTAGTACGTCCTCAATGAAAGCACAGTGCATGGCGCAGCCTAGTAATTTAGGAGGGGAAGCAGAGGACAGAGTCAGGCCATATGAAAACAGACACCGCTTGTAAAGTTCTAACTTCTTCTTGAGTAAAGCTACAACCACGTCAGCGTCATCCAGTTAGGTTATATGTAGTAAGTATCTGATACCCATGGGGTTGGGGAGCTATACTAATGAAGGGTATTTATTTATCTATTTATGGAAGGGTGAGGGTGCAAGAGGGGGTAATCTGTTGATGCTGATCAGTAACATGTCCTAACATGAAGCATCAGTAGCTTAGAAGTTCTGTAAATACATGTCTGATCCTGTGAAACTAATGTTACCGTTTATTCACTGCACAACATATTGTCCCCCCCCCCCCCTTTTTTTGCACCCGGGTGACGTGGTAACTCCAAGAGGAGCAATCAGTTTTCAGGGGCAAAAAAAAAACGAGGCTGGTATTCCGAGAAAATTACTTGAACACTGTAAAATGTGCACCCAAGCGTAGAGCTTCCATGCGTCCAAGGCTACCTCGCGGTACCCTACCAAGATCCATATTGTTTAGATACGACCGGAATCGAAAGAATATCGCTCGATGACATTAATTATACAGATTGCAAGTTATTGGAGCGCAGCGCTCAGCCAGTAGCAAAAAGGAGCGCCGCAGCAATCACACGAACCAACGTCGTCGTCCGCAGAGGCATCTGGTGGCCATCCTGCTTAAAAACGACCTCGTCACCTGGCGTTTGTTGGATACATTTGACGTCATTCTGTACACGGCTGGTCGCATTTGTCCACTGTACGCACAAGATGTCTCATAAATTATGCGGAGAGAGCAGGGAGGGGGGGGGGGACAGTGGTTGAAAATATGCTCTTTGTCGTCTAGACGAACTCTGGTGGTCCAGTGACGAAGGATGTCACCGTCACTTCTATGGTCTCAAGATGGAATCCAGCATGCGACCAGAAGAGATCCTCCCAAACGGCGATTAAACTCATCTAAGACCAGAGTGGGGGGAGGGGGGCAAATGTCCCGGCTTAAAAATACATCGGGTGCTGGCGAGAATTGTTCAGAACACAACGCTTTCAACTCCTCAACGATCTCGAATCAATCAGAGAATCGGGATCACGGCGTATACCACATCCGGAAGTTAGGAACAGGATCAAGCACAATGTCGACATCTTTTTTTCGAAAAATACCCCTCCCCCCCCTCCCCCCCCCCGTCCTCCCCTCCAGGACCCACTGACGAAGCTCCCCTCTCCTTCCACTGAACGAAGTTGTTGATTTTGAAAAATAAAAATGTTGTCAATAAATTAATAATATTGTAGTAACACTACCCGATACAAAGTATGGCTATCGATTGACGACCTTTCTAGATTTGGACTGGGAACATTTAGCTTGCTTCACAAAAATCACTAAAACAAGGTAGGTTTTTGAAGGATTTCTTGGGGAGGAAATTCTCCCTGAATAAGAACCCATTTTTGAATTTTTCTCTAAACATAACCTTTTTCAGAGCCCAAATACCCCTATTAAAGGTTCTACAATCCTTGCTTGACTTGGGGTTTGGATGGCTTTATGCAATCTTTTTTCATTTTTGAGAAAATGACATGGTGGGGGGGGACAGTTGTACATCAGAATATGTTAATAACAATCGGAGCGGTGTCCCATAAGTTCATCCCATGAATCGAAAACCGGTGAAAAACACTAACCATCTCAGTCCAGAAAACTAGCAAGCATCGATTTAATTATTGATCGGCGCGAGAAA
The DNA here is from genome assembly GCA_963978905.1 of Trichostrongylus colubriformis. NCBI lineage: Eukaryota > Metazoa > Nematoda > Chromadorea > Rhabditida > Trichostrongylidae > Trichostrongylus > Trichostrongylus colubriformis. The sequence continues at coordinate 3,587,437 of OZ022259.1, forward strand.
TATGGGACAGTCTTCACAGTATCAATCAACTGGTCAATATCAACAAGTAAAACCAACTCCATTCGAGCTACAAAGAGAAGACATAATCACATAAAACTATGCCGGAGACCGAAATGCGGCACGGTTGTTACAATGTCATGCAGATGACCGACGACGCATGATGTTAACGTTCACGTAATTGCGACCTTTGTGTGCGCGAATCAGCCCCACGATAGCATCGCAGTGCGCGCAACGATCGCATAGCTTAGATTAGCCATCGACATTGGGTGGGCAGTCAGCGATATGGGGGGGGGGGCAAAGGGTGGCCTCTTGCCCCTTTGTCGTCGTTGGCCTTTGGCGATAATCTGAGGCAAGGCCATGAGCCGACACATTATCACGACGATGATGAAGACCATGATAGTGATGAAAAGCTCAGCAAACATAACGGCGTCAAAAGGGCGGGGGGACGAAGCCGCCGGCCGGCTGCAAACGGCGGGCGTCACGATCATAGCGGATCATCGTGGCCCGCGCGATTCACACATTATGCGATTGCCCGCCCAATCAGTGGTCTATACATAATGGAAACTGACGCCAGTCAGCGCAAAAGAAACATCCATGTATGGCATTAATCGTCAAGTTGTTGACGAAGGAGTGTTACGAGACGTTTGCATGAAATGGAGGAATTTCGTCCAGTGAGGGGCGGAACAAGTTAAGTGATAAGGAGGGATTTCGTCTAGTGCGGGGCGGAACAAGTCAAGTGATAGCTTTCTAATTGACAGGAATCACAGATTCATCAAACTTCTAGCAATGTCCAACTTTCCGACTAGCGAGCATGGAGAAACGATCATGACTTGCCTTAAGCGTTTCTGAATGAGTGAAGGCAATCGCGAAACGAGTGAGTGCTACCCTAAGGGGGGGGGGGACATTCTATGAAATATTGATCACCTTTTATTCGATGACATGTTAATTTTGTTAACAAGTTGACACTGAACACTAACATGTCTCTGCATAATTTACAAGTCAGTAACATGCCATCAGATTTATTTTGCAAAGAATCATCTATAAAATGTGTCCCCCCCACCCCCCACCCCCCCCATCACTAGATTGAACTATCGAGTAAAACAGGACCACAAAGAATGCAAAAAAAAAAACGATTGCCATTGCCAAATCCTTCACGTTGCGTGCGCCAAACTGAAACTTGTTCAGTGGATCCGAACAGCCAAGTGCAAGCCACGAAAAAATGAGGCAATTTGTCATTCATTTGCCAGCTACGTTGATGAATAAGTTTACACGGATTTAAGGGATGAAAAATGAATTCTGCCGTCCAACCATTAATTAATCTTTGAAAAAACACTGAACTGGGACTCATGAGTTTAAGTGCAACTGGGCTTATTAATTGTATCGACTTTCAGGTGGTTCTTGAACTTTTGCAACACTGTGTTTACAAAGCGCAGAAATTGGAATTAGTACGCAGAAGAGTACGTAAACGTTCTCAAGAAATTACTTTTGAACTAAATCAACGCGAAGAATGCGCTCATATTCAGATTCACACTCGAGATCTATGCAACGCATTCACCTCACGTGACCGCGTCGCCGAGTATGAACGCAGCCTCATACACTTTAATATGGGTTGTTTTATGACTTCGAAAGGCTGAAGAAATAAAAAATTTCAAACCAAAAGTCTACTTATTCTCTTAAGAGATTACAAAGAGTAGTGACGACTCCCGAAATAATCGATTTCATGCTGGACACTTTCCGTCCTTGTGAGATAACTATTCGAATTTATGGCGGAAAGGCGAGAAATGTTGCGGGAATTCAAACAAGCTGCTCTTTTTTCCGGTTTTTCGATTTCTGTTTTGGAACAAAAAGAGATTCTCATTCTTTTCGTGTTCATGCTGATGCACTGTATCTATAAGAGTGATTCTTGGAAGAACTAAATCCATAGAATTTCCGTGACTTTTTTTTGAAACGAAAACTAAATCCTGATGGAACGAACAGCTCAACTGACGATTGCAGCAAGCTTTACGGGCACATGGGGACATACGATATGCCACTGGAGGGATTGTCATGGCACATGTGATCAACAGTAACAGTAGCAAACACTCGACATTAGCAGCTAATTGAGGTAAAGAAATCTCACATAACGACCATCTGAATGCCGATGGGGACATAAACCAACCCTAACCGTTTTGATGCTCATCCAAAACTAAAAAAATGATCATCGTTCTAATCAAATCATTCGCTACTGTTGTTCTTTCGAATGATGCCTCTGGGAGGGGCAGCTGTTCGCCGACGACAAACCGAGTGGGTTACGGCGCTAAACGTCTGTCTCACTGTGATATATAAACAGCACAACGATCAGGAAAAATAGCCCAAACATACACTCATCCATTTGGACAATGATGGAACTATTCAAATGGAAGTGGATCCAATTTTCAGTTTCCTCAAAGAACCCTTTCTCCCGAGAAGGTTCCAGAGAAAGTGATTAAACTGCAAGTAAAAAGTGAACTTCCGTGAGAGCGAAAAAGCTCAAAGTGTTCGAGGGGGTATTCAAAAAACGATCGAAAGACTACGGTAGAATCCAAAAGTGGGTCCCGACAAGACAAGCAAACCCTGATGTTGAAAAAAAAACCGTTGAATTAAATGGCCAACAAAAAACCTGCTTTCATACGGTGAACAGGGGTCAACCCTGGAGCCCTACGTGGAACAAAGCATTGCGATCAGAGATATTTTTTGTGAATTACATCCTCAAAACTCCTCCCCCTCAAATGGAATCCGATGTTGTGTTATGTATTAAAAAGTGAATTTCTGAGAGAATGTGAGTTCAAAACCTAATACAAAGTATGGCAATTGATCGATAACATTCCCAGAGAACTATAAATCGCATTCAAAACCGCTAAAAAAAAACAATAGCCCAATGAGAAATTCGGAAATTTTGTTGTCCGCATTTTCCAACAGCCGACCTTTTCAGCTCAAAATACGACCCCTCATCTTCAAGAGTCCTCAAATGATACCTTACCCTAACCCTCAATCCCCATACAATCCGTGAGATCGTCAACGAGAAATCGATACGATATGTCTGCATTTGGGTGCATTTACTGGGAGGACCATCAATTTCCAAGACCCATTACTGCCGCTGTGAAATCCTTCAGGGACAAATTTAGTGAGATCGAGGAGCCATTCAGCAATGAACTTGATAAAATGACAGCCAGGCCATATGTCGGGGTATTTTTGTAAAATTGGGGTTTTTTTGTGATAGTATCGTTCACTGATAACCAGGCCGCTAATACAAAATTACGGAGCACAACCAATTTTTTTCATAAAAGAATACGTCAAAATTTGCATCGCATATTTCTGTTCCAACCAATTTAGGCAGTACCGATAATTGAAAAATAATTAAAAACAAACATGAAATTGTACTGCTTGGACTGTTGGACTGCACTGCATGGACCAAGAGGAACAAATAATTCGAATGGGTCTTTTCTAAAGTCACGAGAAAAATCGTGCAGCTGTGAAAATTTTCCTTTTTTTCCTTTCTCTTCCACTTTTATTCCAAAAATCGGCTCGGGTCAATAAATTGTGTAAAATTGCGTACTAAAATCAAGCATGAGTTGAAAAATACTCAAGGGGGTTGCGTCTTGGGTCGGTAAAAAAAGAGTCACGTTTTTCAGAGCGTTTTTTAGGCTCTAGGCTGATGAGGTGGAATCTAAAAGGTCGTCAATCGATAATTCATGTGATTATCGATTGACCTTTTGTGAAAGGGAGGGGTCGTATGGTTGAACTGTTTTGGAAAGAGTGGCAATCTACGAAAAATTTTCAACGCAACACTCTACCCTGGTCACAAAGCCTCTTTTGTCCCCACCCCCCGCCTCTTCCAGGCCTGGAAGACCTTATGTTCATTCTGAGCCACAAAGTTAACTAAACTAGCAGACTAAGAAAATGGACATGCATGGCGAGAAATCGGAAGGAGTCATACCAAGCAGCAGATGGCCAAAGTGAGCTGCCCCGGGGCCCGCCTATTTTCGTCTGCCTTGGATTTTCACGGGGGCATGTGCGTGCTGCAACGGCAACGCGGCGTCATCAATCACACCAGTCAATGCGCCCGATCACCACCGCTCGACGATCCCTCCTCGTTTTTCTTACGAACAGATATTTTTTCTAAAAAATGAATTACGTGCTATTGAGAGGGTGATTAGCGTTGCCACATAAAACCACAGTACCCTTGTGAGCAGTGGCGGCATTTCATTGGCTGCCGACATGACGCATCATTCTGCAAACATCCCATGATCGAATTAAGGAGAAAAACATCACTGAACAGGCCTCAGACGAACCGGTGAAACACGGGAAAATCAAGACGCCCGTGTTTGTTGTTACAGTGAAAATGTTCCATTTTAAAACCCCGCCTTTTCGTTGTCTTTTCCTACCTGTCCTTTAATGTCCTCCTTTGATAATAACTGGTCAGGAATCCTTCATGCCAATTCTGTTGGAAATGAGAATGCACAAAAAAACATGATAAGACAAATTGGCAGCAGAATTGCAGGATTCTGATTAGTGCAAAAACTCCGCCCTCTAGCGAAACACCGCCTATTTTTCAGCACCGAATTGTAGCTTGGATAACAACGACTTTGAAGTACTCTCAGTAATGTGCATATCGATAAAAAATACAACTAAAGCTATCAATGCATCAAATAATTCGTGAGAAGTAACATCAAACAGCATGGTTTTGATTGCAAAGCCCCCCCCCCCCTCCCTCCCACACCTATTAAGCACCCCTTTATCAATATGAACGACTTTGACTGCGACTCATCTTTGATGGCCAGAAGGCCAGCTTCAACCATTTTTCACGCCAGTAGTAGAAGTATAACAGTGTAAAGGGGGGGGGGGTTACAGACGGGTTGCTTTCCTAAGTTCGCTGGCAAACTCCGCCCACTAGAATAATGCCAAACAAGATTTTCGGGTAGAAAGTGCCAGAAAAGACCAATTGTTGGTGCAATTTTGGCTTTTTGATGATCAGCCCACACACCTTTTTTGAAAAAGTAGCCTGTTGTAACAATGTGTTTTCTAGAAACATCACTCAAGAAATAAAAGGGGAAGAACGTTGATTCACACTTCAAAGCACCTTGATGCGAAGGAAGATCCCGAATTAGATGAAAATTCTCGAAAACCGCTAGAAAGCTGGGTAGATTCGCGAGGTAAGTGGAGAACGGAACAGCTGCCAGGTGCGTTCGTAGGACGACACCGTCGTCGGCAACCCTTTGGAAATCAGTATGGAACGATGACGTTTAGGCCGGTTAAAAACGCGGAACACGATCGTTGAGAACAGTGTTACTAACTCGATTTGACTATAAACACACCCTCATTGGAGGTAGAAATACGGTTCGGGCAAAAACCCGCCCACAAACAACTTTCGTATCGTTACGAGTGTCTCCGAAGGAAAGTCCTAATTTGACAACTCAAAGTGTTTTTATTCGTCTGATCGATGAATGACCTCAAGTTCAGCCAGGGAACATTATGCAGTCTAAAGCTCAACAAGCCCATTAATGTACCGATTATGAGGATTTGTGACATCAGGTCTAATTTTTGGCAGTGTACACACAGGAGAAAAGAACCATGTGTTCTAGACATAGGCAAACCATATATGGATCATAAAGGGAAAGCAGCCTCGAGAAGGAATAGCGTACAATGAGCCACTCACCCCGGGTGGAGAAGGTGAACGTGCATAGCTATCGGTTTTCTAGCGCCGATTAGCCAACTGGATCGCATGGTTTGGAATCAGACCTATTAACCGTTCCACCGGTTTCGAAGACATAAATATGACGGAAAAAGTCGACTTCGCAGAAAAAGAACTTGAAGCTCCGCGCTTTTGGCAAAACACCGCCCAACTTTGGGCGTCAAATTGTGGTCTGAGTGACGTATTCAAAGTACAAGGAATACAATATGGCGGTGGCTCTCGTCACATGGGAGAGTACCTTGGCTGGTTTATCATGGTGCATTACCAAACTAACCGCTACGCAAACGCGCGCGAGGCCAATCACGCCAATTTCAATTCTGAAGAAAACTGTTATGCTTGTACCGTCTATTTGCATCAGTGTCAAGTGCCACATTTGAAAGCAAAAATACCAAAAGTCTTGATGGAGAACTACATAATTAGCACAAAAAGATGGATTATGCCGTCAGCAGTTCACGGAGTGCGCCACGCATTTATAGGCTACTGAAGCGAGCGTTAAGGACTTGAAAGGTTATAAGACGACCAAGGTGAAGGCATTGGCAGGTTTATAAGTCTGTATCTGGGGCATGGCAGCATATTGCTATCATTACTAGTCGTTTAGCCATTTAGGTGTCTAAGATGTGGTATTGGGTGCCGGTGCACACAAACCATTTTCTAGACGCCAGATATTAAAAAAAAACCATTCCTCGCTCCTGTTTTACTGCTGCACTGAGTCCTTTCTTGATCAAACGTATATAACCGTATTGAAAATAGGGTTCTAATCACAGCTGAGTCTAAAGTGTCGACTGATGACCGTCTGATTACGGTATACCACATTAAGAGACGCAGAAGTTATACTGATGAGATGCTTCGCACTAAGCACTGGCTGAAAAGTTCAAAAAGTTCAAAAATCGTACTGGAACATCATACTACTTCCTTACAGCTTCAGATTCAGCAATGCATAGCCAGTTTGTAGGAAAAAGTCTTGAAGGATTTATGTTGAGGTGGGAGGGGGGGGGGGGGACTTCATTGTACGATTCCAATAGGTTCCTCCTCGAACCTGATTTTGATCGACAGAGTTTCTTCTTGGCTGTGAAAGTCACACAGCTAGCAGAATCTGACTAAGCACATCCATCATCCCTAGTGCGCCATTTCCTATGATAACAAATGAAGTTCAACGGCAGCACGGCAGTCATTGAGAACAATCAGTTGGAAATGAATTTTGCAAATCAATTATTGATCGCTGTTGATTTTGAATTTTTTTCTAGGGCTTTTCCGTTCGCTTTTGAGTGGATACCTCTTTTGGTGGCCTTCTACTGACATGAAAAACTTGGAGAACGTAATTATGGGCCGGATTCTGAGCGCCCTGATATACTTTGTGCTATTTTGTGGAGCAGGATTAGGGTAGGAGAAGATAGCCACAAAAAATATATATTGATCTGGATTTCAAACGACTGCAAGTGATTCAATAAAGGCGGAGGAATCCAGGAGCATTTGGTCGGAACTGACGACGAAGTGATAACGAAGGGGGGACAGAGTACATATGGAAACGTCACATAATCCTATCAGTGACCTATCAGTAATCACATCAAGCTTACCTCGATTGAACCACGGTATTTGAGTGTAGAAGGTGAGCAGCTTGCCGCTGAAGGTACCCACCATCATGCGTGTGTGTGGGTGTCAGTTGGTTGTACAGACGACCGGACTGCTGCAGCACATAAAAACTGTCTCGGCTAGCCTTCCAACACTAAGCAAGACGCAGAGCCAACTGCAACAAATGTCCCACTGGCCGTACAGGATTGAATGAACGCCGTCTGTGACGGACGGCGCCGCTGTGATGATGGAAAAGTCACGCCCGAAGCCACTGCCCACCCAGTTGAGACGTTGCGAAGAAATTCGAGACGACCACCACAGGACACACCAGGAACGAAGAACGAAGACGACGATGGACGCGACAACCACAGCACAAAAAGTTCGCGGAAGACACGGACAGAACACGACGAGCCTACGATCAATCCCTTCGCCAACGTGGAAAATTCTGTCGCCAACGACGTGTTTTCCCCGAATGCGAAAGTCCCATGGGAATGCGAGCGATGAAGACGTGACCATGTAATTCACAAGGATACCGCAAACTTTTCACACGCCTCTTGTCCATCTTGCCAATTCCACCACAGCGCGCCTTTCCGGGTACGCTCGTCGGACAACTGTCACAAAAACTACCGTCAAAGATCATAGGAATCAACGGCTTACTTTTGAAGGTTTGATACTACAATAATTGCACAAATATTCGTATAGCAAAGCAGGATGAGCTACCGCCGTCCGGGAATCCTGCCCTCGCTCATAGAGACTGTACAGGGTAGTATTTTTGTATCCGACTCGATTCACGTGCATTCAAGGTGCCTATTGGCAATGAGCTGATTACGGTACCTATTGTAACATTTATGAAACTTATAATTTTATAAGACATACACAAGCTCTTGCGCATGAATGACTTTACGGCATACAGTAGCGCTCAAAAGTCTTAGGCCAAAACTCTTTTGTAACCTTTTTTCCTTGACCAAATTGGACAAAATTTTAATATGTGGTGCCTGAACCTACTGCCATCACTTCCTTCTACTTGAGTACCGCTTGACTCTTTTTATGGTTTTTTACAAGAATTACTACAAGACCACCGAAAAAAGGCTTGGTCAAGAGAAACGGCTTTCTTTGCAAAAACAAAACGAACAAGCCTCAGAGACTATCAATATTTTGTAGAAAAACCAGGACTTTTGATGACAGCGGCACAGTGGGACGGCATAGCGATGGCACTCCAAAAACAAAAAATTTCATATAACATAGTATATTCAGTATGTAGTGTCTCCAAGTACAACATACTAAAATTTACTAAAATTTATCTGAGCGCTACTGTATATCCTGTAATATCAATGTAAAAAAGATGGTGCAGTGCCAAACGGGCCAATCCCAGTAGCTCACTCTGAGGACCAAATCCATGATCAATACCTGCTCAGGTAGATCAAGCCTTATCCCCAAGAGTCCGTTAACTCGTCATACATAGAGTCATTTGGGAGGATGAAAACATGTCCATCAGTTGTCAAGTCACTGTATAAATAATCGCATCCAAATACTATCACAGTTCAGATGGTGTTACAAAGCATGGCGCAATCGAAAAATGTCATAAAACGCATTATCACCACTAAAAATTTAATCCCATAATAAAATTACAGTCTTTATGAGAATTTTGCGATGTTCTTGATGAGTGTTCATACATAAATGCAAACATCTCACTTAGACAAATTATGAAATTTGTAAATCGGAATGGGGTTTTTGTCCAAAAATTTTATACTGAACATTTAAATGAAATCTATGGCAAAAATGAAAATAAAATGGAGGGGGCCGAAATTTCTTCAGAAAAAATTTGATTGCTATACTTGCCCTGTGGAAAAATAAATAAATAAAAGACCATCAAGCGATTTGTTGTATCCAGCAAGTGTGTATTTGTGAATGTCAACTTGGTAAAGGAGATCTTATGCTCAGATGCCACCTTGCTTTTTTTGTTAATTTTGATCGACACAAGAACCATAGAAAACAACTTGTATGGATCCCCCCTCTTTTTCTGGCGGAACAAATTTACCAAAAAAGTCAATAACAGGGTTATTGCAGCTAAAACCTGAACCAATTTCAAATAGCAAGTTCCCCCGTTGTCTTCTCCTTCCAGGAAGATTACTGTAGATCATCACATCAAAAACATAGCTATTAAAATATGTGCGCGCGGGAAAATAGCTCAGAATGGTGAATGGTCGAGTTTTCCAAGGAACAGCGGCGTTGTCAAATCAATTCTCTCATGAAAATCTTTCAAGTTCTTCGAAGGAACCACTTAACGCGATTCCCTCACGGAAATGTGTGGTATGGGGGGAGGCCATTAAGGAAGGTGGTGTTTTTATCACATGTGGGGAGCCCTCTAGAATAACATAGCGCAACAAAAGCAAACAAGACCCATCGAAACATGACGCCCGAATGGCGTCCACGAACCACCTCAAACAACATAAAACCACTAAAATCGTAATATTCCCAACAGGACACGCAAGACGTAGTGGAAGCTTGAAAGAAAGCTATAAAATGGATCGAAAATGAATTGAATAATTTTGGTAGGAAATAATGAGCATAATGAGGATGTAGAGGAAATTGGAAAATCGCAAGGAAGAAAAAAATTAGGTAAAAAAGAGACAAAAAATCAAAAAAAAACTATTTACTGACCGTATATGGTGGTTCGCCTATTCTCACGGTTCGTTGCGTTACGTAAAATAACGTCACTGGTACGAGGGCCTGCTGCGACGTCGCGTCGCGGCATGAGTGGCGTCGCCTGCTCTTCCACACAGCAGCGCATTCCGGCTAAAACTATGTTGCTTTTATCGGTAAATTAAACACAAAACACTCTAGGAAGTGGGAAAAAGAGGTCCATGCACAACTTTTTAGACAAAAAATTCGCGAGGCGTTGACAACACGGCACATCGCAAACTAGTGATTGAGGAAAGGAAACCAGTTCCACATCAAAATCGAGTTGCTCAAGATCGGATTAGTTCTAGTTTCTTGCGCACCGCAATATGACGAAAGTATCCGCGCTCGATTTCACATACACGGTCCGCAATTTTACGGATATTACACACAATCTTGCATAGCAAAATACAGCAAATACAAGATTGTATGTGGTACAGGTCTTCTTTGTGGTTACATCTTGATGTGGCACAAAAAAAACAGATTGATCACTAAGGAGCCATCCGCGACCAAATACAAGTGTGGTGTGAAAGAATATTCAGGCATGGAACGAACAACGCCATACGAGTTTGTTTACAAAATCTGAGTGCTCTTCAATGTCGTAATTTTGCACGTTCAACATTTTTTTCATACTTTCAAGTAAACAATTGAACCGAGCAATAACAGCCGCTTTGATTTTCCAATTCCTGAACCGCCAAAGATGGGGGTATACAGAGATCAAAATCTCGCACCTATCCCTTTGATTAGGCGAAATACTGTGCAAACATGAAATTCATTTGGCATCGTTTCCATGTCACGTCCCCATGAATGTCAAAACACGTTCTGGCCAGAAAAAATTTGGCCACGCCTCCTGAAAATTTCTCAAAATGCAATTTCATGCTTTTTGAAATCGTAGATTGCACTACTTGCTTCGGAAATCATTCATCAGTCTCCATAAAAGATATATGTATCTCGTTGTTTATGACATCGAAAGTAGAGGGGCTCATCACAATGAAACACAGATCAGGGACAATAATCGAGAGCGAGTGCGGAAAACTGGGACAGAACCTTGACGTAGGCTCTCTTGATTGAGCCACACGTAAGTGGAAAATTGTATAAGAAGAGTAGAGGTCGCATGCTTTTGATCTTCACCTGCATAAACGGCAACGCCAATCTCGAGAAAAAAAAATGGCCACGTCTCCTGAGAATTTATGAGTTTCAATGCAATCATCCACCCCTTCCACGCCACGAATCGCTATATTTTTCTCTCATAATCGACAATTGCTTCCTTACCGGCATCGTCCCTGAGAATTTATGAGCCCTCAATGTAATCATCCACCCTTCCACGCCACGATTCGCTATATTTTTCTCCCATAATCGACACTTGCATGTTTTTCTTACCGGCATCAAAGATATAGGGTCATTCCATAAGCAATAACGCTTTTTCGATCAGAAATTTTCCCTATAAAATTAAGGGGTTGTGGTGCAAGTCATATATCATTCGGAAGGAATTCTTCTGCTCCACAAAATCACATGCTTAATTTCTCTGTCAGTCATAATGGGGCCTATTTTCCGCTAGTTAAGGGGTAGGTTTAACCGAAAAATTGGCCTAACATGAAATTAACCAAAACATTATCGTTCACTTCTTTAAAAATCAACCAGTCATGTGTCTCGTGCTTAGCCCCGACCTCTTCTGCACTCTCCACCAATTGATTGATCGAGAAGTCGCATCGTTCTTTTTCCAGATTTTGCCTTTCCGCCACAATTCGGTGATTTTTGACAATTTCGTCGAATCAAAACAAGAAAATTTTTCAATGGGACCGCTAAAAGAGTGGTGAAATGTTAAGAAGAGGTACTGAGTAGAAATAGGGATGCATCATTAATCGGATTCCCTAGCTTTCTAATGAAAAAATAAATTATGAAAAATGTCAACTGGACCCCTGGTAAACAGTGTCAGAATTTAATCTGAATCGCAGCTAAAACAAAATCAAAACGTGTTTTCGACAGAGCGGGAAAAATTCTCCAAATGGTCCATGAAACAATGCTGAGCAAGGAGTTTGAAAGAGAAAATGAACGTGAATGCTTTCGGAAAGAGGACTTTCAGAAAGGAATGACGCAATTTCTCGATCAACCGAGTAGTATTGGAATTTGCATAAGATGTTAGGGACACATGATTGGTTGATTTCCCTGAAGTGAAGTATAGTGTTTTAGTTAATTGCTTGCTTGGTCTATTCTTGTCGACTAAACCTACCCCTTCGAAAGCCTGGGAATCGACCCCATTCTAACATACTCGGAACCTAAAAATTTCTTTTTGTAGAGCAGAAAATCTCATCCGGATGATATATGAATTGTTGCACAAACTTGCGACGTTATAGGAAACGCTTTCGTTTGAAAAAAAACGACATTACTTATGAAATGACCCCCAATACAGACTCGCATACTAATGATAAGGGCGAGACAGATAGTGCAGACGATAAGCGAGAGAGTTTGGAAAATTAGAGCAAAAACATAGCCCGAGCACGGCTGTGTGCAGATATGACAGCGAATCGCGTGGCCGCCCGCGGCGAGCGGCGCGGCGGTTGCGTGTGCCAGAGGCAGGCATGGCAGCCTTCAAGCGAGGCAGTGTGGCATGAGTGGAAGCGCAGACGTGACGCAGTCACGCTCGGTCGGCTCCCAAGGGCAATCGATACGGCGAGTCGTACTGGTGGCGCCGCGAGTGAAAGGCCGCGAAGCGATTCGCTGTTATATCTGCACATACCCCGCAAGCACAGCACCGTGAGGGTTCATCGTGCAACCGCAACAAGAGTGCGGATGAGCAGTTATCAAGGACATACTGGCGCCAAGAAAGTAAGCCATCAATCTGATTGTCACGTGGTATGCCTCTGAATAAGCTAGCTGGCCAGCTAAAATATTGTGCAATTGTGCAGTAAAGATCATATGGCTTTTATCTTCAAACGTTACCACGTCCTACCCGAAAGAAATTCTGGCCACACCCTCTGAAAATTAATAAGGCCACATTTCAATTGAAAGAATTCAACTCAGTTTGAAATGTTGATTTGAAAAACATTTTTCTTTGGGAGGAGGGGTCATCAGGTTTCCGTGAAGGATATCTGGATGTAGAACCTAACTATGACAAGCCTGAAGGGACAAATTAGAATCATGAGCGAGAGGAGGAGAGTTTGGAAAGTCGCGGAGAGACACACATATGCATGTGACAGTTGAAAAATGAGCGCCAGAGCGCCAATATTTGTTGGCTATGCAAATCTGGTCATAACTCCTGGGAAAATGATGGAAATGGCACGTTCCCGAAAAAAAATAATCGATCATAAACAGAGCTTGATGGATCATTGAGAAGACAAGACTAAAGGAGAGACAAAAGCTGCTGCAGAGACCACCACCTAGCGGAATGATCCCTCTGCAAAAGGTCTTAGAAATGGAGGTGCTTCGTGCTGGGTCAAAACGAGCTTTCGCTTCCTTCGATTGCTTCCCGCTGAGCATTCATCAGACTTACGCCTTTCCGTCTAACCTGCCAAAGACCACCGGAACATTCAGGTAATGAGAATAGGCGCAAAGAAGGCGCAATAGTGGAAGTGGTACAAGCGCTGCTATATTCTACATAGCCCAGGATTCGGGATCGAATTCTGCCATTACTCTAATCCATCCACACATCTTACCGGAATCATCCAACACTCGTGTATCTAGAATCTCCAAATACACAGTCATGCAAGTGCACAGCGACTCATGTTTTTGGATGATCAGCAATTTTTAGTGGAGGTCAAGTACATGGCACAACCTCGTTACCTCTGCTAAGATTCATTGCATTGAAACATATTTCCACACTGACAGTTCTACTCCGTAGCGCAAATGCCCACCGCTTCCCGAGAAACACTCTGAGGCGTCTAGCCACACCCCCTGTTGGACGAGTTACCTCGCCTATGAAGTCCTCTCTGACGCTATCGGATGTGGAAATTCGAGCCGTCAGTGGGTCCTTTATTGATCCTCGACCTTTTTGTACGGTATACGCCATGTAATGGAGTTGTGTAAAGAATTTATACAGGCCATCGAATGCACCTGAGAAACCAGCATAGGTTGACTATTCCAATTCAGGCACCCCTATACAGTGCAAAAGCTGACTCGAAAGAAGATCCCATGCACCCTCCTAGACTTTCATAAATAGAACTCCGTGATGAGGAAGATTATCGAGGACAGCATTCTGATAATGTATTTCTAACAACTGTCAATCCCTGAGAAAGATACATCACAAATTCGTCACATATCTATTTACTTCTACGAGCCGTATAAAACACGAATACACGGCGCATCTCAAACGGAACACGCCAAAATTAAAAGCTAAAAATGAAGAGATTACGGACGAAACTGACAGAGTTTCGGGACACGCCCCTTCACTGCTTATTGCTTATGAATACCTACTTTATCTGATTACAAGAACCACTAATAGGAATAGGAAAGGTCTCCCGATGAAAATGGGCGATTCGACCACTAGTGGAATGGCTAGTGGAAGTTTTTGTTGGCAGCTGCCAGTCCTTAGATTTGAATGACAGCCATACTGGGAACGAATCAAAACGAGTCAGCCGATTTCGAGGACCGATAAGGCCGACATCCAGTGACGTCAATGGAGAAACCAAGCTCGAGCTAAATTGTCCGATGAGGTGGAGCTACCCAGACAACTCGTCCAGCAAGTTCGGGTTTCCCAGACGCCTTGAGCTACTCAATCATGCCGTCCATCTGTTTTCGGGAGCACCACTTCAGAAGAGAAATGCGAAAAGGTGTCAAATCCAGGAGCAAGCTCGGAGCTCGCATATCTGAACGAAGACTTGCGTTCAGGCGTACATCAAACAGATAGCCACGCCAACGCAAAAAATGCCAAGTCAATCCATCGCAATGCGCGAGGCGACAAAACGACTCCTCGGGGACCCGCTAATGTCCGTTTCCCTGGCGTTGTCTCTGGTGACGCGCGTTGGCGTTGAGGAACTGGGAAATCCCTGCGGTGGTAGCGCCGACGATGGCACGACACATCCGCTCGGCACTGAAAAACCGCGTCATCTGCACAGACCGCCATCATATTTCAACTTTGCGGGTGCTTTGAACTCATGACCCCATTTGCACCGCAACCCCGAATCTCAAATATTGGAGGGGTCATTGCGCTCATTGATAAACAGTTTGAACATTCAAAGATAAACAATGACAGTACACTGTAAACTTTCCCACGGGTCGAGTACACCGACCGGAGAGGTCTTATCAGTGATAAACACTATCAAACGGAAAGAGATTCCATGTCTGCGCTTGAAAAGTTCGGCACAAGGTTAAACATGGGTTGAGGAATTCTCAAAGTGGGACGAAGGAACGCGTTTCAAGTTTGATAAAGGAAGGGTCACATTTTTCTCTTCTCTAGCAATTGCTATGTAAAGTGATTCCAAAAAGTCGTCAATCGATAATCATTCTTTGTATTACCTAGCGATATTTTGATTATCGATTAATTACTTTTCTGAGACACGATTCAGAATACTGACAACATCGGTGATGAAAGGGGTTGGATCGTATTTTTCGCAACGCTTGATCCTGCTTCAACAGCCCATTACGGCTGAGTGGTTATCCCATTAAAATCCGGTGGCTATTGTTAGTCACTTAGCGACCGCACGCTCAAGTGTCACGAGTTGCGGTTGTGACTATGACTCCAGGTGTAGAGCATGGAGAGTTGATGGTGAAAGTCTTTCCACTGTGACGAGAACAATTGTGCAGTAGCTATCCTATCTTATGTGGGACGGGTGGGATAGAAAACAGACGTGGCGCGACGCATGCGAATTTGAGGCGCTACCTGGTTGGGAGAAAGATAAGGTGAGAAGAAGTGATCGTTTTGAAACGATTATCCGAAGTCAGGAGTGATAATCGGTGGAGAAACCCGGATCCAGAAACGCGACAATGTGGCTTCCGAGTTGCGCTGTGGAAGATGTCACTTGTTGTCTCGTAGGATGTATTTCATTCATTCACTCGTTCATTCATGATGATGTGAATAAGTGAAACAGCAACAGCAGCAACCAAGTAAAACAATGAATGGAAGAATATGGAAAGGGTAAGAAAAAGCCGCATGTGGTGAAAAAAATTCATTAAATTCACACTCAACGTCTAAGCAAGGTGCCATGTGTGCACTGTCTGCAATCCATCGAACTGCAAACGTTACGGTAGGCCTTACCGTAGGCCGAAATCGCCCCCTTCAGGTGTCCTTAATTGTAGAAATCGTTTTTATCTTCTACTGCTTTACTACCCACGATATTCTTGTTCACCTACAATGCCTTTGTGAGAGTAGAAAACACATTTCAAAAAACACCATGGTAAAAAGCCAAGTCTAATTTTGGCTGTTCGTAATGAAAAAAAAATTTCGCATTTCCGCTCAATAAATTTTGTTTTCCATCCCAAACATATACAATCCATCTGTTTAATTCTGCATTTTGTTATTGATATTTTCTTTTGCATCTCGAGCATCTTCGATTCATCTATTCTTCAGTACACAGCTCTCGATTTACAAGATTTACTCACCTAGCTTCAGAAACTGGTTTATAATTGTCCAAGACTAGGTACGCGTTTTGCGGAACTTCAACGTACCGTCTTCTTGCTCACAAATTTCCTGGCGAGTCATCGCTGCCATGAAGCTGGCTTGACGAGGAGTGTTCCGAGGGGTGAGGCCACAGTCCACGTCGTTTACCGTTACCGAGTCATCCGGAATTGAAAACGTCGACGTCGTCGACTCGTCAGTAAGTGATACTTTCTGTGTACTCTGAATTATGTGTATGAGTTCCTTTTGAAAAAATGAACCATAAAACAGAGCGCAGAGAAACAGAGCAGCACAATCTGAATCTGCATCTTTGCCAAATCTCCTAAATACTGTTAGCGAATGGTGGTGGGTCAGTTGAACGCCTACAATAATCGCCACGGAGGAGTAAGGGCAGCAAGTCTACCTCTCAAGATAGCCAAGGGGGACAGAAGTGGGGGAATAATTGAGATGATTAAGAAGTGGGAATACTGCTACTATAAATAAAAGCCGGAGTATGAAGAAATCGAGATTTGGAGCAATGCTTTTCATCAAAAACGCGTTCCCCAAAGCGAACACCCTACTCGCCTACTTTTCACCAAAGGAGTTGCATGGGTGCTAAAGATGATCGCGACGCATCACAGATCCGGGTGATCCCAATCGATAATTCAACGATGCAAAGCGACGGATACACATTTGCACAGAAAATAATGGAGCTGAATGAAGATCTAACTGCTCCGGTTACAGACCATGCCAACGCTTTCTTCAAGGTCGCAGTATTGTCCTACTATCATATCCTCCTCACCCTTCAGGGTGGCTTTAATTACTGCACAGTGAACAGATAAGCTAAGCTTGCTTTGCGATCTTGGGGATCCAATGCCGTATCAACGTCCACCCAGGTCAACAAAGCCATCCATCCTTTAGGGGTAGGTGAATTGGTACCAGCCACTTCTGGGAGGATGAATGCACTGACTTGTTCATCGGCTGGTCCCCGCAAATCATCGTATAGGCCAAATCGCATTCACCGTCACCACGATATGAATGGAACAAGAATGCACGGCGCAGCCAACAGAAAGGATTGATTAACGCCAGAAACATTATCTTTTTGAACTGACAGAAATTATAGCCGATATAATCGACCCTCACTTCGGAAAGTAAATGTCCATTCCGCCCGATAGTGGCACTTGGGAATATCGTAGAGTGCCCGTTTTTCAAATGATTCTCAAACGGAGCCAGGTACGTGTCCTAAAAATCGATTATTGATTTGTTAGCATGTTCCAACTTTTCAAGCGTTTTAAAGATAATCAAGCCATCAAAACTTTCGCTTATTGGGCTACTTCTACACTGTGGTTAGCCCTACCAGTGAAGTGCCTGTACTTTCGAGCAGGTATTGATTTCCGCGCTCAATCAAGACCCGATGTTTACGCGGATGAACGGTGCAGGTACGGTATGTAGAATTGAATTATCAATAACACAATTATATAGCAAAAAAAAATGAACAGTGTAGTTGGTTACCTTCAATGGTTGCGGAGAGCCAGCCCATGTTGGTCGAATTTTCGGCTTCGACAACGGCTCACGATCGAGTACAGTCCATACTGACTGCACCGGTCGTAGGACTAACTGGCTGAAATAACTTGTTCCACATTCATATTTTCATGGATTTTTTTTTCGAAATTTTAAAGAATTCTTTTTACAGATCCCCAGTACGGATGCGTTACTTCGTAATTTTCAAAAAACAATTTGAGGAGATGAACAATCCCATTTCAGCGAGCAAAAAAAGAAAAAGTAACAGATAAAAATATTCGGAACAAAAGGACCATGGTAAGCGAAAGCACTCAAAAAAACAGTGACACTCTAAAAGCACGAGCGCTTTTAGAGTGTCACTGTTTTTGAGCGTGAGCGAAAATTGGAACATGTGACCGTACCCTACCTGTAGGGAGGTGGAGTATGTTTCGGTTGGAAAATGACGTCATAAGCAGGCGGAAATGGGGGCGGTACATCTCCATTTGATGGACGAGATCTTTGGTGCAAAGGTCGCATCTCGTCCAGCAACGCTTCGATGCGAGCTTCCTAAACTCACTAAATTACCTGAATTTACTTTTGTTTGCGACTTTCTGAAACCTTGCACCAAACTTGAAAATGAATCCAAATAGATATATTATCTACGAGAAAAAAAAGAAAGCATTGAGGACCAAAACACAGCGAATAACTGTTGAGCAGGGTCCATCGCGGTACTCCAACCGATGTTCGGTGAACTTCCTTCTACAACTGACTGTCAAGAGCTATTATAATCCCAATTATGAGGCATGTTCGACGATCAAAGGCAGTCATTTTCAAAGGCACACCACAATAAAATCAGATACAGTCTTGCGTAGTCTGCGCCGCCAACGTATGCTATCACGGCACTAGCAGCTGTATCCGAACTAGCCACGCCCGGATAGCTCAGATGGGCGTGGCTAGTTTGGAAACAAATTTGCGCGTTCAGCAACATTATGACGCATCACGACGATGCTACAAGGGTACAAGCTCGATTTATTTACACAAGAACCCAGAAGCTAACTCGACTGATCTGCATATCACTTGGTGGGCCTTTTGGGAAAACAGCGATATGCTGGTGTGGAATGGAGGGGTGTGTAGCATTATGTCGAATTTTCTCTTTGCGGCGTCGCACTCACGACGCCATCAGCACGACTTGCCGCGGTGGGTTGGAATTCCACTCAGGACGCAAGGGGTTGGTACCATGGAGGTTCTTTGAAGAAATAGCTGTTTATCTCATCATTATCCAAAAACAATAACTTTTGAACTTTAAAAAACAAAATAATAACATAAATAAATAGTAATAATAAATAATAATAAAAGTAGCAGTGACATCACATGATAAAAATCCTAATAAAGAAATATTAAAGAGAGTGTAGGCAATGTACGTAACACCCGAAGAAATCCGCCACACAGCTCGCCGCACGCGGCCGTGCGAAAATTCGACATAAGGCTACATACCATGGATGGAGGCATATTAGGTCATTCCATTTTAGTCCATTCCTGCACGAACAAGACGAGCCAATAAAGATGAGAAGTGGTGGGACGACACGAGGAAAGGTCTATACATAGCTTCACACCCCATCCCCCCTTTTCTGAATCCGTACGGCGTTGGGATGATTTCAAGAAACACTTCGGGAGCATTCTGCGACCAAAAAAGCTCTGTGTGATGACTAAATTGAAAATAAAACCTATTCCTTACACACCCATGAGAAATGAGTATTTCTTCCAATTACAAAAGCGCTGAAGGTAGCCAAATATGGCCAAGAAGAAATAATTATGAAAAATGTATAAGGCAAAAAAGTAAGAAAAGGGGAGTAATGAAAACACATACATCGAGGGAAAAATGTATCGTGGGTACCTGTGCAAGTGTGTGATCACTCCGTGCCGAACGTAATCGTCGTGAAGTACAGTAATCCATCTGGAAAATAACGTCATTATGCATTCTTTATGTAAGGTGTCACGCATAACCACGTAGTATAAACGTTTACAACGGCTTTGATGACCCCTTTCACTTTTGCGTAAAATTCTACCGCGAAGACTGCTGAGTGGAGTGGTTCGTGAACTGGTTCCAAGAGCTTAGTGAATGCGGATGAGCCGCTCTTTCTGTGTTGCTTACCAATCCTTTGCGAGACAGCATGGATTTTCAGCAAAAAACAGTTTTCATAGCCACTCACAGCTTGCAATTTTGAATAAGCCCGTTAGGAGTACTTTTGGCCGCCTTCAAGATATAGAAGTCGAGATGACACTGCCCCGCCCTCCACAGATACTCAGCCATCTTGAAGCGTACCGAAATGCCTTTGCTCGAGGCCGGGGTTAATGCAAAAGTAAAGAAAGAACAAGAAGAAACGATCAAAAACCCAGGAAATAGGATCCCGTTCCCAAAATTGAGGAAGTGCTTCAGTACCCTCTGCATCACTGATGGGAATGACGCAGACGGGAGGCCTAAAGACCTTAAAACCTCGTTTGGCAAAACAGCACACGGATAATGTGAACTTCATGCCGAAGTTCCGAGAAGAGAGAACTCGGAGTATTCAGAGATCTATCGATTCATCTGGGTGTCAATTCAAGATTCCATGAGAATTTGAAACCCTTCCCCGGTTAGACCCCCCCCCTGAGTAAATATGGGCAGCAAACTTGGACAGCTGACCAGCCAGACAGCTTTTCGAGAGCTTGCTAGCCAGCAGCTAACGATTCTCTGTGGCCACGTTGAGAATGCATTGACAATGATACACAGTGAAGTAGTTGAATGCAACCAAGCAAACCGGCCTGTTTCCGAAAGAACCCGAAACCAGTAGCCTAGCCGATTACCCTTAGTATATTCCTCTGTTCCTGTGTGAGCGCTCCGTACCGACTCAGGGCCGCCACCATACACCTAGTAGGCGCCAGCCGGTCCGCTCGAACTTGAAAAGTGAAGCTCCTGCATTACACAAATAGCAGTGACCTCTAGTATCATTACACGGTAGTGATTCCCAAAGTGAAAGTCATTAAATAAATCAGACAGAGTCAGACAACGAGAGTAGACAACGAGACACATGAAATACTCTGCGTCTATGGGTCAAGCGATAGAAGAAGAGAAAGAAAGGTGCTATTGCAATGAGGGAGGAGGTGGGAACATGTTCGGACACATAAATCATGTAAAGACATGTCTATGTTCAAGTTTAACAAGTCAGTGAAGCATGTACTCAACACTTCACGAAATGTCCCCCCCCCCCTTCCCCCACAGTTAGCAATAGCACCGAAGGTAAGAAGGGGTAGTTGGTCACCCATTTTTTCTTATTTACAAGCGCAAAAACATTGTGAACTAGACAGATGAGCAAGTTGCGCCATGCGTGCATCTCCCATCTACAATTGTGGAAACAACCGAAAGTACGGGTCTACCTGAACCACGTCAGAGTCACAGCCTATACATCCCTCCAGATGTATCCAGTGTCAATGGAAACACACTTTAGCGATGAAAACTTGTTTCCTCGTGAGGAAAACAAGTTGGGGAGGATAGGGGGGACAGAATCGAACTGGTTGGCCCAAATGTATGTAGGTGACACTTACGACTCTTATAACTACACGTTATATTATATGCCTATTATACATATATGATGGGCTGGCCAGGAGAGGGGGACAAATAATGAGTGGGCACGCCTGTAGAGAATAATATTTAATGAGATACCACGGACACTATAAGTTGCTATTGCATAAACCATAGCGCAACCAGTTTGGCCCGCCTATAACATGGTATTGTCTACGTTCTCATACTATGCATAAATTGACTGTCCCCCCTTAGTATGTAGTTCGTCAGTACTTTTATAGTCACAATTCTGACATCATCAAGGTGGCACAAAGCACTTAGGTTCAATAACGTTTTTGAATGCGCCACGCATTCATTTAAATACGTCTTTGCCCATACTTATGGGAATCAATTCATGCACAAAGAAGGATTCTACCCTTTCGCGCGACTTCAGAACCAGCGTCCAACTACGTGAAACCGAAGGATTAGTAGGCAGAGCGAGCATTATATCAGGGATTCGATCCCTGGACAATAGTAGTGCAAACGGCTCCACTTTTTCTACACATCGATTTTACACGTCCACAGTTTACACATCACTATCACAACAAAAAAATGAAAAAATTTGCGATGGATCCGAAAAAATAATTGAAAGAGCAAAAACGATGCCTCATCTGAACTCCCACCGTATGACTGTTACAATCACTGCCGGTAGACTACTTGACGATCCAGTACTCGCAGTTTTCCATTGAATTTGATTTTCTTCCTACGACGCGCCACTTTACGGTAGGCACTACGACGATGCCTCGCTTAGGTGGCGACCCCACCCACCTTCCCGGAAATGCCCACCAAGTAATGTTCCTCAGGAGTGATTTTCTTTAGAATTTGAATACTATCATAGCAAACTATGCTTTGCATTAATCACGTGCAGAATGTTTGGATGGGCGTAACAAAGATTCAGGTAACTATGCACTCTGCCTTTAAATATCGGTCTAGTTATCACCGCACACTGCAGGTCAGAGTATTAGTATTAAAACCTACCGATCAGTTCCACAAATACAGTTAGAAATGAAGGACATAGCCACCGAAACGATTGGCGATAATGCGCACTTACTATGTGCATGGTGGGCCTATTATAACTCTGCGAACCCTGGCTGGTTATTCCAAAAACCTTATGCATGGCTTATCCTGAGTAAGTTGCGTGAACTAAGCCTTCCTTTTGACCACAAGGAAATGACCACAGCGATGTAAAAAGTCCAGAAAAGCTAGAAAAGAGGAGCAGTGTATTGTGGTGCACTGGCAATATACCCTGCTCGGTGACCCAAGGAACCTTTCCCGTTTTCATACACCAACTGTTCAGTTTCAAAGCAGCTCTCAGTAATAGAGCATCAATTTTTGGTGATACATCCCATCTCGCGCAAATATCCGCGACCGTGTTCATACTTTGCGGTGCCGGCGACAGGGCGTGGCCGCGTGTCTCCGCGTCTCCGCCTATGCCAACCTGCCTCGCTGTCTGCGTCGCCTCTGCACCTCCCTCGTGTCACTCTACCTCGCTGCCTGTGAACGCAGCCATGCCCTGCCGGCGCTGAGTATGAACGCGACCTGACCCATACAATTGCTGCTGCGGAATTAGTCCAGAGATTCGGTGCATGGCGCATCTTAGTGATACTATTAGCATTATTTTCGATATTGGTAACGCATGCGTAAACGGTATCACAAAAACTGAGTACGAGACTCACCGCAACAGTGTTTGGCAGCACAGAACGTGCAATGCTGCAGATGATTCAACGAAAAGCTGGACTGAACTGAAGTGGCTACACAGATGACTGCTGAGAGATGTGGCTCGCTGTGAGGATCATCTGCAGTCTATAGTGCGATAAAAGTGAGTGTGATTCAGTCTGAAAGTATATGCGATTACTCATCAATCACCCTTGAAGAACGGACGACCGTCAACGCGACCGACGACTACGAAATCACACCGGTGACAACATTCATTCAACTTAATCTATATTCTAAATATGGTTAAGCGACAAGAAGGAAGGATAAAGGTTAAAAGTTTTGGCATCAATCGGTCCCTTCCGAGATGCGCCGCGCATTCTAAGTCGTGGGTAACAAATTCTTCTGATTGCAGTAGGAACAACTGTGAATTCTGGAGAGTAAATACGTGCATTTTAAATGCGATGAAAAAGATAGAAAAAAGAAAAAAATGCCATATAGATGTCTGTGAGAGTACATCTGTGAGAAATGACCGATTGTTCTCCCCGGAAAGCCTCACCCACTCTGCAGCTGGGAAAAAAGGATCCGGTTGGATAAGCAACGATGGCACCTCCACAAGCCCTCATACTAAATGAGATCGATGGATGGTTGAAAAATAAACTACATTATACCTAGTGCCGAACGTGAAGGCAACTTTTTAGAAAAATGACCCCCCCCCCTCCCTCCCTCCCTCGATCGATGCTTGAGCCTTCGAACTCTTCAAAAAGTAAGTAGTAAATAAATTCACAAGCATTAGTTAACAAAACAAGAGTCGATGTTCCGCCTCTAACAATAGGGCCGTCGTCAGACTTTGCGATTTTGCGACATCGCACTTTCACACGCCATACTACAACCTTGAGATTGTGCAATGCCGCAGCTTCGCGTGCGGAACCGCAACACCGTAGAATCGCGAAATCGCAAAGTCTGACGACGGCATAAACCCGAGACCACTGGAAAGGATCGGAATATGGGCCTAACCGTTTCAGGCACGCTATGAAAAAGCTTTCAAACAGAACTTTGCTTCAAGGAATATTAATGGCTTGGATATCACAACGTGTTCTGAAACCCATGTATGGATTATCGATATCGATCGAAATACCAGCAGTATCGGTCGGAAAAGTTGACCAAAACAGTGCCGGAGATCGAAGCACTGGGACGATGGCGACGGAGAAAATGGAGCGATTTTCACAGAAAGACCCAACAGGTAAGCAAACATCATTGAAGGATCCGAGCTGACTGGACTGATCACTGATCACTAAATGTCGATGTGAGCGTTAACACTCAGAGGAAACGTACACGAAAATTTAAGTTCTTTTGTAACGCATATATTTATATTAAAATTGATTACTGAGAGCGGCATCCGAATTCTCGCGCGCATATACGGGAATCCAATTGAGATAGAGCTACCCAAAGTGACGGACGAGGGGTGGAGTGTCCAAGTGGGTTTGGACGCGCTAGAGAGCTGAGGAGCAAGGAGGCGACACTCACGTGGTCAGGGACGCAGAGTGAGAAGCAGATCAACATTGGGCGCGAAGATTTTAACTGCGCTCTGACCACTGATGGCCATTCAAATATTGAAGCGGGAATTCGAACGAGCTGCTCTTCTTTCAGTTCCAGATTTCTGCATTGGGACGGAGGGAAATTCTCGGTTTTTTTTCGTGTTTCTATTCATGTGGTGTATCTTAAAGAGTGATTTTGAGAGGAATCATAAGATTTCGATGCACAGTTCCTTCAGACACTAATCAATCTTGTTTCAGAGTCTGCCAGGAAGCACGTAATAGTATTCGCAAAAGGGTCGTATAACGCTTATCAATAAGTGAAAACAAATTAAAGAGGTCATAACGAAGGCTCAGAATCAGTGATGGGTACTGATAACGGCGAAATGTCCTCAAGAGACGACCGAGCTAAAAAAATTGGAGGTCTCTTTTGTTTGAAAAGAGAAACTTGATATAGGGTAGGCACAGCACAGCGGTTTATTAATTCCTCTGCTTATGCGACAGACAAGTTAGATTTCTATCCAGACAAAACAAAGCCCGGCCGTCGATCCTTTAAAATTCTTGTGGAATACTTCCCTCAAACGTCATGGACTTTAAAATTCAACTGACTTTGAAAATTCACAAATTCCCATTGCACATCCAAATGCTTGATAGCTGCCTCCGAATGGGGTGAGGCAACGGCCCAGCCATGCCACAGCTGTCGCTCCGCCCACCAAAGTCACTCATCCACTCAGCCGGTTGTACAACGGCTCGCCACGCGCTGCATCAAGATTCAAGCCTAGTGTCCGGGGATTCCCGTAGAATACGCCACATCTATGTGGGAGCCCGACTACCCATGTAGCTGCCGTGACCTGCAGAAACCACCATCTGCACACATTGCCGCATATCACGAAAGTGATATCAGAAATTAATAGAGATATTGGTAGAGAGCACTGGCCTAGATATGGATCTCCACGGGAATTATTATTCAATAAAACACATTTGGAAAGGAGCGAAAAATTCCAAAAAATTACGAAAAATCTTGTAGGACTCAGGTATCGCTGATATGCAATCACCTGAGAAAGGAGATGAGAAACAATGGATGTTCACAAAAGAATGAGCATGAAGTCCGAGCATAAAATCGAGAGCGTGATCCTAAAAAAATCTTTATGCTGCAAAGTGCCGTCCCAATGCGATTCGTGACGCGACGCTTTTTCCTGGAGCATTTGAGGAGTGAGGAGTGGCTAAGAGTTGGAAGCAGAGCACACCGGGAGTCCAGAAAACCTCGACATCGGGGAAGAGGGGGGGGGTCGCATTTGACCGAACGAGAGAGGGGTCAGCGATAAGCTTTAGAATCTTAACTTTCAATGAGCAGGAGTGAGGCGAGAAATATGGAATAAATACTTGCTGTTCCAGGTGAACATAGTAATAAAATGCATTGCAACTATAAAAACCGTCAACAATTGCTGGTCTTGTAGAGGTCAAAAGAAGGGGGATCGTATTTGGTTCCCGTAGAGAAGAGGGGGGGGGTCGTACTGAAGCGATTATTTTTCTCGACCCCTGAAAGTGCTCTTAGTGGAAGACAGGACAGAGTACCGTGCGCAGTGTAGAAAAAGTAGGTGAGAAAGAAAAGATTCTGTGAAAAGCGAATTCCTTAGCATGGCGCCAGACACAACAAATCTCGTTTCGCGCTTTTCAACACACAGAAAAGACCGAGCACGTGAAAAATAGCACGGTGTTTCATACTGTTGACGTAATAAATCGTACAGCGTAGATGATATCCGCTATCGAAAAAAAAGAGAAGAAACGAAAATTTCCCAAAAACGTTAGAGTATCGCTCACTCCCGAAATGTCCAGAAAAAAAGTAGAAATACATAATCGTCATAAACAAAATTATCTCGAAGTAGGTTCAAGCACTGGTCGAGGAATACTCAATGGGATCGCAATATGGGTTAGAAAGTGGAAGGGGGGGGGGGGCGTTTTTTTGAAAATCTCCGACGATCATTTTTCCGAGAAAGCCTCGACGATCACCTCTTTTCAAAGGCAGTGGTAAGAGTGGGGCCGAATATGAAAGGATAATTGAATACGAAACTTCAGATGCTTACTAGTACGGAACTGAAGAAAGACGGAATGATACTATCAAAAACCCGAGAAAATAACACCCTCTCCCAACCCCTGAGTCCGAAAGGAGGCGGGCTCTGTTATCTAAAGGGGCGGCAACTGACTAAACATTTGACAGCTGTTGAAAGAGACGGCTAATATGAAGCCGGCTAACTAATAGAATGTCGATCAATAATCATACTTTGTGCTAGGCAGCAATACTACGATCATCGATTGCAACCATTTCCTTCAAAGATGCAATATTAGCGTAACAGCAAAATCATACACGGAAGGGGTCGAATCGTCAGGTTGTAGGTAGAGGGAATCATCTTTCTCGAGAATTTCCCTCGGCCCAATGGGGTTCACTTTTATTGGACGGCATGCAGGCTCAGAGCGACTTGCCATCGGACAAGCGGGCGAAGACGGGAACCAAACTAATTCTTTGTTACAAGCAAGTAAATAAATGTTAAATAGTTATAACGAACAATTCCTCTGTAACTAACCACTCAATTTGAAACAAACACAATTGAAGGTAAATATTATATTTAAATATAAACCTTCGATGTTTGGAGAAAACTTTCACAACTATTTCATTTTGCCACACTTGCATTCGTATTGCGACTAAGCCTCAGTTAAGCCCTTCAACCTTAAAAGGAGCAACTAATGTATGAGGAGCTTGCCTAAGTTATCAAATCTACCGACTTGCTGACCTTTTAAGCTCGTAATGTAGTGGAAAATCTAAATGTGTGAAAAACAATGTGGGGCTCCGATATTTTATATAGATTTCAAAACTACTTTAAAATTTAGAAATTCAAAATTTTAAAATAAAATTTTGGAGCTTTTCATTGTTTTTCACACATTTGAATTGGCATGAGGCTTCGGGACAGAGCAATATTCCCCACGAAACCTATTCAATCGTATGCACAACTCTGCAAAGAAATGGAATGCATGGCGCATCCTAGCGCTCCAGTGCCATACATTTACCATAACTTATTGGAGTAAAACAGTGCAAAGTAGCAAATGATGTTCATGTGCTGATTGATGAGCAACGGAAATTGACGATGTTGAGCGAGCTGGTTCTCACAAAGCGATGCCGCCATGCGCGGCGCCGAAGCCGCGCATAAATCAACAACAGACACTGATTGTGAAGATAAGCACAAAGAAATTATCATAACAAATATGAAAAGCCACCAAAAACATGCGAAAATATATGGGAAAATAAAAAAACAGGGGATTCCTGATGGAAACCTTGGATATTGTAGTCGACGAATGTTATCACAATCAATGTACGATACAAAAACCGACCAGCAGCCGGACGAGTGGCCAAAAAGCAAAAACTGAACCAAAAATTCAAAAATTAAAGAAGCAGTTAAGCAAAGTACAACGAATGGAAGCAATATTCGTAAAAAACTCAAAAAAAACCCATTATGCTCCACTGATAAGGCATAGTCACGGTATGTCCATAAAGAGGCAATGTGGTCGATAAGAAACTCAAATTGACGGGCGAGTTTTATCGGAAATCAATAAAATATTTTAAAAAAATCAAGAAAAAACGGAAAGAAGCACGTCCACGCCGTGGTTGCCGCCGCTAACGGAGTCTGATGGCATGTTGTCGATCGACCGACTGGATCGCGTCACTTCCTGATCGATCAACAGATCAGCGATCGACTCCCGTAGATCAACGGGTAGACGGATTGTTTGATTATCGATTGATTTGATGATATCACTGCCAGCTAGCATTACATCAGTGGGCGAAGGGACATAAGGAGCCGCTACGGCAATTATAGTCCGCTGATCTAATCCCGATTCGGACCAACAGGGCCAACAACACACAGCCACTGCTTTTTTAGTGTTGTGTTATAGGTCGTAATTTCGGTGCTATTGAAGTAAGGCGGGGGCATAAGTCGCACCAAATTTCTGTCTATAGGAACTCTCAAGGTTATTTTATTACAGGTAACTAAATGAGAATTGGGTAAGGGATCTCCATCCCCAGGCTCAGGCTAAAATAGTATTGAAAAAAGCACGAATTTGCTTCATCAAATCATTTCTATGCAGGATTTGAACCGTATTCCGCTAGCTCTATGACTTCTCTGCGCACTAGTCAAGCGTTAGAGATGCAGAGCACAGTGCACTGCCCCTCCCCCTCCTTACTCCCGCAGCACCGTGATTTAATCCAGACGAATGAAAAAATCGAAGTTTGCATCGCCTCAACTTTTGCAGGTTTTAAACTGAGCGCGACTGCATACAGAAGCTATCACAACTATGAGTAAAATGTGAATGCATGGCTCATCCCGTTAAGCAACAACAAGCCACGTTTGATACTCAAAAAGTCAGATAAACGCAAGCTTATCTGCTACTTCAGAGAATTCACAAAAAGACAAATAAATAAATAAATAAATAAATAAATAAATAAATAAATAAATAAAATCCTCACTATTTGTAAAACGTCCCTTAGTCCGTCGCCTATCTGTCATGAAATTAGGCGTAACACGAAAAACAAGCAGCGGAGATGGGGACAAGTTTGGGATGGGTACGGTAAGAGACAAGAAGCAAAGAGTACAAATGGAGAGCAATCGATTGGCGTTTGACGGTACTGTTTATTACTTTGAGGACGATCAAATATCGATCGTTATCGATTATTGGAAGTGGAAACCATTCGACACGCAGAAAGTGCAGAGAACGTGTCTTCCGTGTTTTGAGAACATCAGTCACGCATCAATTTGGATACGAACGAGAAAAGTAGGTCAGAACCAAAAAGTGGCGCCATCACGAAACACTTTGACGGTGACGTGAGCTTGAAACCGGAAAAACTTTAGCGACGGCCGAAAAAAAAATTAATGTGCCGCGACAAAATGGACCGTGACCACAAAGGTTATGTAGTTCCATCCAAAAAACAATGGCATGAGCCACCACCGATGGGAAACTTGCAAAATAATTGAAATAAACTGATATTCAAATAAATTAAGAACAAGATAAAAATTAACGACTTCAATTTATTCAGATGATAATTTTAATCTGAAAACATAGAAAAAATAAAAAAAATAAAAAGAATGATATAATTTAAAAATAATTTCAAAAATGTAAGTGACAAATAAAGTAATAACAAAAAAATAAATGAATATAAATAATAAAAAATTTAAAAAACGGATACCGGTACCGACATATCAAAAACAGCTCCTTCTGAAAGAGCCTAAACACGTGTTCTGCGGTACATTTCAAAGAGGAGGTTTGGAGCAAGCGTCAGAGGATTAATTACTGAATTAATGAATAAATATGACTGAAACGACATAATAAAATAAGTAAACAATCAGTTGATGTAAACAAAAATATTCACGAAGGAAGAAAGGAGTCTCGCGACTCATCCACGGCCAGGCAATGCAGAGGAAAGAAATTTAAAAAAAAGAAATACGATAGGATTTCTTGAAGAAATTCGTCCCTAAATACGACCCCCTCCGCTTTTTGACCCGAAATATGACTCTTCCTCTGAGAATTACCAAACTTTTACATGACCCTGCTCACAACAAACGGTCCACCATGCCGAAATCTGATCAGGAACCTCCAGCAGCCGGAGAACCGCTTTACATAGCTAGAACCGGCTGGGGAGGTTATTTCGTTGTGGAGCTGGAACTCCGTAGTGAACGGTGTGGTGGATTGAATAGCAGTAGATGAGAAAAAGGAGTTGAGCGGTGGTGGTTTAGGACAACTGTCACAAAAAACCTAGGCGCTTTTTGTTACGTCAAACACGACCTGTTTGTGGTGCGCTTTCGACCGAATGGAGCCCGCACAGTACAGCATACCATGTTGAGCTGATTGCAACGGTCAACCGATAGAACTAACATGAGAACGATGTCATGGGTCCTTATTCGGGGAATGGTCGTAAAAAACTGAAGCGGGAAACATATCGGAGATGACCACCATTCGAAACTGATGCAAAGGAAAACTGCCAGCTGGAAGCTACCATAAAAGGCCAAAACCGGCCTATGCCGGGTTTCCAGCTTTGAAAGAGAAAGTCGTTGCAATCAGTCATTGCAATGACATTGGCAACAACCTCCCAATGGGTTATGGGATCCCGGGGTAAACAGGTTCCAAGTGGAATGAATGGTTCTCCCCATACTCAACTTTGTGTGGAGGAATCGTACAGGAATTCCTATAATTATAACTATAATTATGTTCTCTCAATAACTGTATTAGATAAATCAATAAAAAAACACAAAAAACATGATTAAAAAATCTGAAAAACTGCCGTTTGAATTCCCACCGAACAACTTTTGAACTGCTACTATTGGGGAGATAGTTTCACTTCCGTCCTGAAATACTTTCTGCATCTCGTAGCCGATCACTTGATCGTTAACCGCTTTACTTTCAATACCCAAGTGACCCCGCCCACGTTACCTCCATGCCCAGAAATGCGAAGTTCGGGGGGCTGTGCCTCTGTCGGATTTTCATGAAGAATATCAAAATTTCCTGGATGGTTCCTTTGATTACTGTAGGAATGTGCTCGGCTTTTCATTGGTCTCACCAGAAGCGACGCTTTACTTCAAATTTCCTTTCTAGTCATATATTGGCTGCAGTCATCCTTGGATGTATCCAGTCACTTGCCTGCTCCTTCTCGAAGACAATAAACTCCTTCTTTTCGAAGGCACCGGGAGAGGGTTCAAGGGGAAAGCGTATTTCGAAACATTTTCCTCTGTAAACGAACATTCGAACTCAGGGGAGATAATATGTAGCAAAAGTCGGGTTTAAAAAAACGCGAATTCGCGGGGCTATTGCGATTCTAGCGCGCTTCACCTCAAACTGCACACTTCAGGCGGGACGATGCCACTGTCATTTGGTGTCTCGGAGGGCAGATTCGATTTCATTTATGATTTATCGCGAGTGAAATAATGAAAAGGAGGATAAGCGAAAGAGTAAGAAAAAAATGTGTTAAAAATAAGAAAATCCAATAAATTCACACTCGACATCTTAGCAAAGCGCCGTGAGTGCAATTGCAGCAAATTGAACGAATTGCAAGTATTACAGTAAGCCAAAATTGTCCCCTCTCGGTGTTTTAAACAGGGATTCAATTTCAAATTACACTAAGCGATAGCGAGAGGAGGCACGAGAATAAACTGAAAGCCGGCGTCAAGCAACCGAAGATGAGCAATCTCAAACGAAAGCCCACGCAGCAACACTCAAGTGGGTCGACGGAAATCAGCCGAAAAAAAAAAACGACTGCTGGGATTGCATGAGGTGAGAATCGGGTCGACCCAATTGCTCATCTCCCATCAACAACAGCGTCAAATTTCCTGAACGAAGATTTGGGAGATCTAAGATTTTGAGTTCTCCCATTCCAAATGCTGCACACAATCCCCTGATCATTATATATTAGGTTGTCCGAAAAGTAATGAGACAAATGCAGTGGTGAGATTCAACATTAAGTATTTTTGGACGTCGAAGTCGTGAGAGGACAAAATTCTGGAATTTAGTGTTTCAAGTCCAGTACATATATGCCACCAAGGGCATATGGTCCATACTGTTTTCATCTTTCACAAACGTACTAAAGATGGATGAGAAAAAAAGCTGTATCGGGCAGCTCTCCTTCTACACTATCGTTCAGCTAAATCCGCGGTTGAGGCCCATCGGCTTTTGCTGGAAGAAATGAAGGATCAAGCACCATCTCGAGCGACGTGCTTCAGATGGTACGGCAAGTTCGACAAAGGAGGGAAATGTCTCGAAGACTGTAGTCGTTCAGGACGTCCACTGACGCGAAAGAAGCAGCTCATACTTGCCATCTCTGAGGAACGACCTAACGTTACAGTGCGCGAGCTTGCCACCTCCTCGGGTGCTCCTAAATCCACGGTACACGATGTTCTTCGTGCGTCAGGTAAAGTGGCAAAGTTGCTTTGGGTTCTTCCGCACGCTCTCAGCCCTCACGACAAGAAGAAGCGTGTTGAAGTGTGCACTTCTCTGCTCAGCCGTCATCGCACGCTTTCCTGGATCGACTCCATCGTTACCATGGATGAGAAGTATTGTGTCTACGATAACACGGTGCGCCGAAAACATTGGGTCGACTTCGATGAATTGCCGAAACCACAGCCGAAACATCCCGATCATGACAAGAAGGAGTTGCTCTCATTCTGGTGGGATATTAAAGGCCCGGTGTTTTGGGAACTGGTTCCAACTGGTTCTATGGTCGACTCTGAAAGATTCTGTACTCAGCTGGAAAGAGTAGCTGAAATTCTGCGTAGTCGCCGTCGTGGGAGAGGCAAAATCCTACTCCTCATGGATAACGCCAGGCCACACACGTCGAAAAGGACTCAGAGTAAGCTGAGAGAGCTGGAGATCGAACTTGTACCCCATCCACCGTACTCACCAGATCTCGCTCCATCAGACTTCCACATATTTCGTTCTCTTCAATTCTCTTTTGCTGGAAAAAAATTCACCAATCGGGAGGACGTCGAATTAGCTGTCAACAACTTCTTGAAGTCGAAGCCTCCGGAGTTCTTTGCTAATGGAATCAGATCTCTGCCGCAAAGATGGCAGTATGTGAAGGAACACAATGGAGAATATTATAATAAATGATATTGATTTGTAATAAAGTTACCGACGAATCACTGCACTACGACATTTGTCTCATTACTTTTCGGACAACCTAATATACTATATATAAAGGGTAAGGCCGCCGTCAGGCTTTGCGATTTTGCGATTCGCAACGTTGTCGCACTTTCGCACGCAACACTACGACCTTGAAATTGCGCAATGCCGCAATTTACGTGCGGAGCCGCGACGACGCAAAATCGCAAAGTCGCGAAGTGACAGCCCAAGCTTAGTTGCCAGGATCAAACAGAGATCGAGGCATCCTCAAGTGGGATCATATTTGGGGCTGGCAAGGGAGCCGAGGTGGCTTCTAAAAATGTCGATCAATCATCATACTTAACATGGTAGGCAGCAGTACTGTGATTATCGGTCACGGTATTTCAGGCACTGTTCAGAGTTCGCGATTCGAGCGATTCAGGCAGAAGGAAAAGGATACACATCGATCAAGTGATTCAAGCGCTCAGGCGATTCAGGCGGGAAGACTAAGATACATCGATGGGCGTGTAGCCTCATGTCGAAGAATCGCTTCGCGGCGTCGGCACGGCAAGTCGTGCTGATGGTGTCGCACCTCCGGCGACGTGCACTGATGCAAATATCGACATAAGGCTACACACCCCGCACTGGTCGAGGAAATGATGCGCCTGAATGGCGAGCTTCAAACAATGCCTTAGAGATATTATCTCATAGATATCTCTTCCTAATGTGCACCAATAATATCAATCATCTAAGGCGGGAAGAAGGGCGTGGGGGGAGGGGAGTGCAGATTGTGGATCGCCTCATCGCCCTAAGCCTCCATCAACCTGCTGCAGGCCCCCAAAGTTCTCAGCTATTTTTAATAAATGGATATTTATCCACTGACACGGATTCGCTTCCCCGTACTACTTCTCCATATCGGAAAATGAGGCGTGCTTTCATCTGCAAGCCCAGGTACTACCTTTCCAGCCTACAGGGATGATCGTCCCTCCCCTAACTTCAGATATCACGAACCATTCGAAAAATATTCCTTGAGCACAGGTCTCCCATTGGTTCCTAAGAATGAACTGGATCCCTGACTTCTATGGACCCTACCCCATCCAAGCAGGCTACTAAACGATCGCTCAGTTCAGAGTTCCATCGAAGTGGGCTCTAGACTGAGGTATCAGAGGACATTTCCGTGAGGAATGCAATGAATGTCGTCGCGGCATCCCCCAATCAAATGACGCGAATAGTATGGCGTAGAGGATGGTAGCACCAACTGACAGGGATCGATCATCTACTCCCAGAACGGGACTACTTTTACTTTTTGATGAAACCTGACCTTCCCAAAAGGTTAATGAGGGATGACACTTCCGAAGATTTCATTCCATTTTCACCCCACTGACCCACTGTCTCCGGAGGAATCGTACACGCAAAAATCAGTTTCTCTGTGCCATATACTTATGATATATTTGTTTATTAAGGGCCGCGTGGTGGCCGAGAGGGCGGAGCCTCAGAGTAAATGTCCGCCCCGTCGTCCGCCGGGGTTATACAGGAAGAAAATGAGCAGAAATTTACATAACAGTCGCAGTCTTCGTCCCTGACCGCGGTGACCGACGGGACGGGCATTTACTCTGAAGCCCCGCTCCCTCGGCGGCCATTTTAAGAGGGTGTATCTCAGAAGGATTCTCTTTTTTTTTTCGCGTGAAACTTTGCATGCAGCCCTTCCTAAGCAAGTACTACATAAATATATGGGTAATAGAGAAACTCATTCTTCTGTGCGCGATTTCTATTAAGACACCTCGAGAAAATCAGATTGGTCGACTTTCTTGGGAGAGTAAATCCTGCACAATCATGCAGGGTGCACCTTTTCTGCGCACAACCGCGTTGTGCCAACACAGAGCCACACCCGCTAAGCCCAAGCTAACCACGCTCCCCCGCAGCCAGCCAATAAGGAGTTCAACTGGGCGTGGCCAGAGTAAGTCTAATTGTAAGCGGATGTAACCCATCGTGGCTACTCAAAAGGGATTCAGGCTGGATGGTTACCCCAAGATTTACTGCTCCAAGACTTTATGTCGACCAATCCGATTAGATGAGGTGTGCCTTCATAAAGTGCCTACATGGGAAGCGTTTCCATACCTGCACTTATAGGACCCCACAAAGTGATCGTGGCAGGTTAGCCGGGTAGGGAAGGTCCAGACGTCCCAAGTGAATGATCTGAAGGCGGAATTTGATTCCACCTGCTTACCTGAGCTGGTCGGGCTATGGCATTCGCAGAGCGCGTGGTTCATGAAGTGAAGTCCAGATGTGTTCCTTCTCGCGCCAACTAGCTTTACCATTCCGTGGCATCTGCCACTTGACACCAGAGGAAAAGAAACACTGACATATAGATAAGATAACCCTAGCAAAACACTTTGCACGCTGAACCACATTCAAATGCTACTGCGATCCAGGATAAAGTTGATTGCATGGTGTATACCAGATCAGGTCCACTGTGGAGCACGTACATTAGTTAGCAGGAAGCACTTAATTTTCTCCAGTGGTGGACGTTTAACTGCGTAATCTACTTTACGACGTAGGTAAACATCTCCGTCGAAACGCTATCTATCCTTTACTCAAACAAAATTAAAAGATTCTCAAGTAGATTTTCAATTTTTTCAAAATAACAAACAACAAACAATGAAAAGCAGACAGGAAACGAAGTGAAGCCAAGGGTGGACAAACGACATGAAAATCCGACGACATCAAGGAAGAAAACGCCGTCACGACTTTGTCTGCCATCAGGCCATACTAAACTGAATTAAAACGTTTCCTAATGTATGACTGTTCTATTATTTATGAAATCACAGCTTTTTGAGCAACTGTGACTACAAACAGCAAAAACTTTCACATGTGCCGCCCCCGAACGGACGAGTTCACGCGGCTGTGAGCTAAAAGCCTATGAAAATTTGCAGAATTTACAGTGGATAAGATTCGAATTCATGAAAAAAAATAGTTACATTGCAGATGAAAAACAACTTTGAATAAATGAATAAAATTAAAGTAATAAAAAATTATAAACGAATGAATATTAAAAATCTTCAAAGCTTATTGTTCCAATTATTCTCTATTTGCGTGGAATACATGATGAAGCTAGCTTAGGGGCTTAGAGACACCATTTTCACATGTGACATACAAGGACCAGGTCAAGTCCACAAAGTTGGGTCTTGCGATCAAAGAACGATAAAATACTTTCGTAGAAAAACAAAATTACGAGCAGATTGCAGAAAAGCCGCAAATGGTGTAGTGGCAGGAAGCGCCGCTTTCACATACACGGCTCACGAATCGGATTCCGTCCACGTTATTTTGGATCCTTTGGCGACGGTGAACTGGTAAGAGACCCCAATGGGAAATCAGCACTACTGCAGAGAATACCGTCAGTAAAGATTACTTTCAAAAATTTGTGAAAAAATCCAAAAAAAAATTGGCAGACTATCGTGGAGAGGGGCATTTCTTTTAGAAACTGATCCACACGCCACAACGTGTGTTCACCTCGGTAAGGTAATAAAACCAAATGATACGGTCTTGCAGGTGGAGATCTGACCTGAATACAGTCCCTAAGAGGACGCTTAATGGTTTTCAACATCTATCTATAACAGAACGTGAAAACCCCTTGCGATAATCAATCACCTATCAAAACATAACCGGCAACGTGGTGGTGGTGAGGGGGGGATTACTGGCGAACACCCATCGTACCGCCCTCGCCAGCGTTAAAACCGGTGCTTGGCGACCTGTCGGCTTTTTGGAACGAAAATAAACGGACGAGCAGTATTCAGGGAGAGATTCTCGTGCGAATGTAAACAACGCCACCATCACTGATCGTTTCAAGACCACCCATACAGTATACCAGAAAGTCTGTTTCAATGAAATGAATCATCAACAGCTCGACTGCTAAGCTAAAGTGAAGCACCGGAAAGACAAGAAAATGGTGGCAAGGCAAGGCATTTGATAGATCCAATGAATGCCTTACTATATTCACAGGGATGCGCCATGTACTTGACACTCACTCAATGAATGATAGTTTCTTCCAACCACTCACTTTTGGAAAAGACAGAACATTTTACCTCCTCGAAAGGAGCAGGAGCACTTAGCGGTATCCATAGTCTCAACCACTTATCATGTTTAATAAGCTCCGCCCATTTTCGGACGAGTTTGAGCTGGCAAAATGCTCAGCTGGATCGCGTCAAGAATTCATGATCTGTCCATGCATCACATCCGACTAAAAAACAATGGTGTATCTAGCCAGCTTTGCCCTCCGTCAATGCACTATTCCATTATTAAAGTGATCCAAACCGCCACAACGACTTTCCTGCAATGAGATCAAAACTCGTCCACGCATGAGCAAACTCGTCCAATCCAAGAATGATGCAAAATGAGGGAAGAAACGGAAGCTAGCGTGTGCCTTTATAGCACATTCAACCAAGCTTGATAGCCACCACAATTACGAATAGGCAGTTGGACGGAATCGTCCGTTCATATAAGTTACACTCTTTTGTTAGAAAGACAGTATACGGTACAGTAGACAACGATCCCAGCTACCATAACCCTTCTAGCCATACCGCTTTCACAGTAATCTTTACTATCGATTTTTTGGCCTGCTTGCTCATTGCACGACAAAGACATATCCAAGAGCTATCTGCTCTCACACTGTGTGCAATAACACAAGTTACATTTAATTCCATGTCCAAGATTATGGTAGCTGGGGATGCGATGTTCTGTACTGAATGTTTTTTTTTTGAGAGTGTAAAATTTTTTTGAAAAACATTTGGGGGTCACGTCATCGGTTCATTCAAAAACTGACCGTCCACATGATGCGTGCAATAACAGCAGTTATAACCTATTCCACGCCAAAGATACTGTAACTGAAAGAACGGGGACCTGTACCGCTTATCCCAATGATGTGAAAAAACTTTCGGAAAAAACTCTTTCGAGCTGTGGTAATCCCCGTAGCGGAAAGTACATTTGGACCGGCTGTTGTGAGAAGCGTGATGAGCTGAAACGATGTTTGTACACACACACACCGCCCAGCGAACGGTGCAAATCGGTTTTACGCCTTTTTTTTTACAATCATTGATCGTCATCGTCAACACGAATGCCGACGAAATCGACGAAGAGCTGAATCGCGAGAGACAGTGAGCCGTCACGACTTAATGTTCAACGAGTGAACAGCCAAGGACTCTTGAAGAGAGTTCAACAGTCGTATGAACGATAGGAGCCTGAACACGCGCACGAGTAAACACAACTGTGAGTGACCTAGCGAATTCGGGTTCTGGAGAGCCCCAAGGAACGGTTCGCGTAATCGAAAATCAAAAAGAAATGAGGCGAGTTAAGTGGCACAAAGAGATAAAATCCACAAGGTTTAGGGAAAATGAAAAAGAAAACTAAAGAAATTCTTAGAACCATGAAAACGAGAGATTTTCCCCACCGTTTCCAACCGATTGAGAGGAATGGGATTGCCGAAACAAAAACATCAAACTAATGTAAAATGAAATCTGCTCAGAAGGATACCGCATCGGTGACCATGTGCAAGAGCGGAAACCGGTACACAATAGAGCAAAGACAAAACTCGTCCACATGACGACTCGAAAAAACCAGAAAACTCGTCCGGGAACGGGGTTACTCGTCCGAATGGGACGAAACTCAACCAATAACACTAAAAGATGACACTTTAACCTAATATCAACATATATAATGCACTCTTTCCCACACTCGACCCCATACAAACTTGTGGAATGAAATGGGAGGGAAAATGGAAACTCATTTTCGGTCAACAACTGCCACTTACACGAACAGAAACAAAGGTGACTGGTGACAGCCAAGGAATGAACCATTAAAAAGCCAGTACGATACATATAAGGAGAGCTTTTTATGACCACTCCACTGCCCATGACAGCGCTTGTTCTTGGTTAGGAACTCGTCCGAGTACGAGCTAATTCGTCCAATAACATGACAATAGATTCCGGAGCATAATATTAACAAAACAACATAGTACAATATTGATCGAAATGTAGAAAGTGTGAGGCCTATTATCGCCTAATAACCTTATTCCTCGGCTACAAAAACTCGTCCGAAAAGGGGTAAACTCGTCCAATGGCAAGATGATACCGAAGTATATCAATATCAACCGGGCGTAACATTTGTGGATGTGAAATCTGCCAGTCATTGGGAAGATTATTAGGTCACATTCAGCCCAGAACGTCTACGGGAACCAGATGGCCCACGCCGAGAGCCGACTTCGCTTCACTCGCTATTCCTCGTGGACAAGGAGGATACTCTCCGGCGCGCAAACAGGTACAACTAATCCGCTTGAATGAACTCGACTGACCAGCCGTTGAAGTCCGGACCAGTCCAGACTTTTCTGTTATAACTGAAGTGAAGTAGATGCACAGGTTATCAGTGGTAGTAGCGAACGGTAGCTATCAGTTTACAGTTGCTTTTCCTTTTATCATTTTCTTTCACCCCTTCCTCTAACCGAACTATAAAAAGTAGTATGATTTTCATAATACCTTGGGAAACCAAGTACTATTTCTTACGCCGGCCACCACTGTGAGTAATCACGGAGCAACGCCCACTCAATCCACGCTAGCCACGCCCACTGAGTTCCTTAGTGGTCATTAAGCTAAAAGGCCGTGGGTTCGAACGGGAGTAGCGAAAAAGAAAAATTCCAAAGGAGCCCCCCACCCCAACAATCTTTCGAGAATACGCCATGCCTTCTGTATCTCCGCGATATCATAAAGACGATTGGCAGTGCCTACGAACGATTCTAAGGGGTGCTAAATGCTGTGAACGAAAAGAAACTAGCAACTGTAGATAACCTAGCAGAGGACATGTAGGGGCATGTCACTAGAAGTTTCTAGAGAAAAAACAATTAAATCACGTCTTAGAGGCAATTAGTGGCCCACGATTCCCGATTGGGAAAGATCGACAATTAGTCCGTTGACCCTGAATCGCCAATCATCAGTAGGACGGCTGGGTCATTTGAGGCGCGGCGATCTTCCTCCCGACAGTAGGAGGACAAACGGTCGACCTTGGGAAGAAGGAACTTTACTGACAATTCTATTCATAATTTATACGCTATGAACGTAATTACCAACTGAAGGTCTTCATGTACAGCAATTAGGCCTCAACTTAGGCCTGACATTTACGAGCAGTTCCTAGGTAACGAGGAGCAGACAGCATATGGACTCAAATGAGAACTTCTAAAAAGCCCTGCTGTCCTTACTGGAGCGAGCATGGACAACACAGAAATTAACCCTGAAGATTACATAATGTGCAATACTATCGAAAGTAATGAACTCCCGACCAATGACGCAGTCGGAACAGATGAGGTTACACCGGCAACTGTTCCGCTCAGTGCGGTCAGCTCGATAGCCAGTAGTGGCCGTCCGAAATTGAGAAGATTTCAGCCGACCATCTAAACTCCGACCTTTATCGATTATTTTATTTATTTGCTGGATTAATCGATTGCTCAATCGTTCAGTACCACGAATGAGACATGTACAGATATGATAACAGAGAAAGATGGATTATAAATGGGATGATTTAACTTAGTGATTTTGAGATAGAACTGCAATAACTCAGATCGCCTCTTAGAAGTAACCAACGATCGATTTTTCAAAAAAATCAATAATAGGGAAGACACAAGAAGTGGCCGATGGGGCAAGTGTGCATCGGGACGCTTTGAAGACATGGTTCAGAAACAGACACAATCGCCGACAGTCGTCGACGGATTAGAAAAAACAAAATGCAAGGCAATTTGTGCGCGGGACCACAATAATTATCGATTAGCCTAATTATTATTGATCGACAGCGAAATGATTGGAAACTACCCACTAAGGCAATGAGTAGTAATAAGTAATAAATAGTGATAAATGGTCATAATAGTACATGATTCGTAGCAATAATAAAGGCATACTCCATTGGAGAGGAAAGTGAGTTGAGTACAAGTAATCTTTATACGAAATTTAAAAACACTGAGAATTATAAGAAAAAAAAACAAAAAAAACTTATGTTTCGTAGGATAATCTTAGTCACTGTTAAGCTGAGCTCGTCACACGAGAAACCTGTGCTTAATTTCGTCATCACTGACAATTAACCAATTTTAGGCATGGAAAAATTATAAAAACAAAAATTCAAATCCATTATGCTTGTATTTCTACACACATTTCATTGCAGACCTATCACATCATGCGCTAAAGCTTAGCAGGGAAGTGCAATGACAAGAGGCGCTGTTATCGCCCGCATATTTGGCAGAAAGCTCAAGAGTTCAATTCCGCAAAAAAAGTGTAAGATTAACGTATTTAGGCATAAGGAAATTTTGTTCGCGATTAACTGGCTAGAAAATATTCAGCTAAGAAGGTGTATGACTAGGAGCGATGATGGGTACGTCCCACCGAATCGGACGCTGAAAGCATTTCTTCTTAGCACCTGAATAAGGCCCTACGAATATTTGAAGACGATCTTTCTTCACTATATGGGCTACGCCAAGTAATGGAGTTCAACAGTAAAAATCTATGGAAATTGAAAAAAAAAATTAGCAAAACATTTTCAATAAATATAAGGAGCTGGAATCTAAATATTAGAAAATTTTAGTACAAAAACGTATTATTTTCAAATAAATAAAGCCACGTACATCATGTTTATACCTTTTTTTTAGAAAAAACTACAATGTAAGCAAACTCTGAGAAGGCCACGGAGTACTTAAAGCCTTAAGTTCCCAGGCATTTAATACAAGAACCTGAATGTGGCATAAACAAATCAATAAATCGATGAAAGTGCTGAAAAATCGGTGAAATACGATCACGATCGGATAGGCGTGGGTAGGTAGGGTAGCTAGCCGCTATATGTAGGCATTTGTTTGCATCAGCAACGTCAGGGTCAAGCGAAATTACGACGACGCGCAACTGGGACGGTCACTCGAGACAACCCGACAATCGATCAATAATTGGACGTTCACCAAGGAAATGCGATCGATAGTGAACAATGGTGTCGAGAAAACGTTGACTAGTCGTGCAGCCTACTTTCAGATCAATCAAATTTTGACGACCATACCC
This sequence comes from Trichostrongylus colubriformis, assembly GCA_963978905.1. Classification (NCBI taxonomy): domain Eukaryota; kingdom Metazoa; phylum Nematoda; class Chromadorea; order Rhabditida; family Trichostrongylidae; genus Trichostrongylus; species Trichostrongylus colubriformis. Next base: position 3,629,912 of record OZ022259.1, read on the forward strand.
GTCGTCGGGCAGAACATCTGTCATCGCGCATGATCAGCGCGGGATTTCTTGAATGATTGACCGTAGCCCTTAGTACCGTAACAGCCGTGTGATCAATCAATATATTGATTTGAGAGTCGAACAAGGGAGGAGGTTACCTTCTTTTAGGTAGCACATCCACAGGAAAGGAAGTGCTTAGATTGGACGATTTATTAATGGGCCTTCAAAGTGACGCATCCATTCCGCGTCCCCTCCCCCCTCGGGTAGTTTACCTAGCCATGGTCAGGCATGGACTGAGGGATCCCCAATAGGCTGCTGAGGGTGGAAGGGGGGGGGGGGATGGGTCGTCATTCATGCCGGGAAGGGGATGTGGATCGTATTTGATGAGCAAAACCGTCAAAAATCTGAGGATTTCTCAAGATGGTTGCTTGTGGAAGCCACTGAGCCGGTGACTGGAAGAGGTCGTCGATCGATAATCACACTTTGTATTCAACTGTTTTTAAGCCCTTTTTAATGTATAAACCTCGCCTATAGTACGAGTCTTCAAGGGTCGTGCAACTAGATTAAGCGGAGAGGGGGGAGGGGGCATATTTTTTAAAGATCTTCCGGCAGAATGCCAGATGTTTACGATCATTATATAGGTAGGCTTGTCATAATTTTGTACATAAAACATTTTCTCAGGTACGCCGGCAACATCAACAGGCTCATTAACCCCGCCCATCGCTTTATTACCCTATAAAAAGACCCTAATCAGACGGGCATACTCCTCTGGAAGGGTTGCTCTCATCGACGACATCAAGTGGACCAAGTGGATGGACCACACTAGACTTTTCGGCCCAATACGACCAAACAGCGTTTTGACGTACGGAAATGGAGTTCATCAGTAAAAATATATGAAAATTGAAAAAAAAATACTAGCAAAACATTTTCAATAAATATAAGTGCTATAGTATTTGATTTCTTATTCACCTATTTTTTCTACCTATTTTTTCTTATTTATTATCTTATATTTCTTATTTTTTTCTTATTTTTCTAATTTCTTATTTACATTCTTATTTAACGTCATCCCCAGTGAGTTGTCACAAACCTATGCAAATCCTCAAGAAGAACGCCTGCCGATTACAATTTGACCTTATAAGGCTATAAAGCTATGGGTGGGGTTAATGGTCCAGTTTGGAAATGGGTCAAACTTACCGTCAAATTCAGGATGACGACCTTCGGTATTCCAGAGGAGGTAAAAAGGATCGAGGCCGCTCTAATTAGCCGTGACCAACAGTCAGCTAGGTGCCCGGCCACATAATGCTCTTGAACGGGGACTTCTTGACTGACGGGAATCCATCGCGTTTTCCAGCCACTTAGCATCACGGCTCATTAGCCATGGTCATGCTGGTAAAAGACGACGCTTCTTCAAAAAAAAACTTTGACTAGTAGGCGCCATCGAGACGTGTGCATTATTGCTGTTTTTACAATGGATTACGGTAGAACCGGGCTCATGTAGAGAGCGCTTGCATCCCCCTGCTAACCGTATGGTAAAGCAGAAGTTAGGATAGAATGGAGAAACGAAACGATAAAGTTTAACGTAATGGCGCAGGGCTTGGAAGATACTATAGGAGCTGTTACCTGTGCGATCGAAAGGCGGATATCCCCGGGATCTGAGATTTTGAACGTCGATAATGGATTTCATAGACTCAAACGACGTTTTCGATTGAAGACACGTTCCATGACAACCTAGGTACGCATTGTCGCGCCCAGAAATCAGATTAAAAGTGGCAAACAGTCTGATTGCAACTCCTTCGGATGGTACGTGGTGCAAAAGGAGCCAGTGCTGCGCAGCGCCGCTGCACGATCCTTCCTTGATTCGAGCGGAAACGCCATTACGCTCCATGTTTGCGACACCATTTCTGTTTTTTCTTTGCGCACTACATCGTCAGCCCTTTCGGCTTCGTTTTTATGGATGTTGGTTTTCTGCTGGAACTAATGTCTTCAGGGCGTTTTTTGCAGCAAAGAAAAAAAAAAAGGGGGGGGGGGGTGGGCAAAGGAGTAAAGAATCAGGTATGAGTCAAGGAATGAGGATTCTGCCATACTCACTGGGAAAGAGCCACAAGGGTGTGACGAGGCTCTAACATTGGAGCAGCATTCCGCAACGCGGCACGAAGAATGCGACGCGATGACTGCGAGTTAGAGGCTTCGTATGATTGGGTCCTGAGGCGATTTCCGTGTACTATGTCTGAAATAAGGCGCAGGATATGGCGGGTGACGGTTGGGACACACGAATCTAGGCCGTGACCCTGTGACAGCCTGTGGCCTTTGCCCTGTGACATGGATAATTCAGACAATTTGACTATACAATGGAACAAACTTGCAAGGAGGACACAATTTACATGAACAAATTGTCTGAATTATTTAAGGCTTAGGTCAAAGGCCACAGGCTGTTACAGGGTCACGGCCTAGATTCGTGTGTCCCAACCTACACCCGGATATGGCAACCACCCGAGTACGCCAAACTGCATTCGACGCCGTAGGCATAGCATGCGCGTTGCGAAGTTCTATTCTAATGATACACACCTGGGAGTGGCGCACTAATCCGTCTGGTGTCTGACTACATGGAAAAGAAGCAGAGGAGGGAAGGGACCAGGTGTTTCAAAAAGTGATCAGTGACTATTCAGCACTAAAAAAGTAATGGAATAACAGAAAGTAGCGGAATAAGGCCGATTTTCTTGCAGTTGATTTTATGGAGTGCACGGGTGAGGTTGCATTCACACTGGGCGAGCGATCGAATCGATCGCGATTGCTGCAACACGTGCACCAAACTATTACATGCACATCAGCACCGGTATTCCCGCCGTGACAGTACTGATTATAGAAATTCGACAAAAAATGATGATTGCGCTGCTGCAATCAAGACCATCTCGTCGCCACACATGAATGCAACTTCAACATTTACACGGCTAAATGGGACAGTCGGAGTTCATTTGTTTTGCTCTGTAAGAGCAAAGGTCGTCGCTGTAACATGACCATCAATGATTCTCCGGCTGACCCATTTCTGCCAGTCAAAGCGCTATTTAAACCTAATTGTCTGTTTGAAGGTCCACTGATACATTATTTTCGCCCATTCTTATTTGACGTCATTCCCAGTAAACTATTACAAATCTTCAAGGGAACGCCTACCGACTAACTTTACCTTATAAAGCTGTAAAGCTGTGGGTGGGGTTAATGGCCCGATTTGATGCTAACGATGCTCGAAGCAACATTTCTACTGGAATAGAACACAGCTAGACATCGTTATCTAACAATCGTAGAAATATGGCGTTCGCCGGAGGGACTAGCATCGCGGGGGGGTTGATGTTGGAAGAGGCATTCAATCAGCATCAGTGGCTGAGAAAAATAGTGCTCGAAAGAAGGAGCAGAATGATGGGGCAATGGTAGACAAGAACTAACGCACAAATACATCACATCAAATTCAGGGTGGCTTGCTGAGGTGGGCGTAGACTACCCTCCGAACACGCCCCTTGGCACGCATATTGAAAAAAAAGCACAACAACTGGTATTGTAAAACATCTTAAAGGAATCGTCCACGGAAAATGAGTTTTTGGGTTACCCATATATTTATGTTGTATTTGCCTAATGTTGACCTCATGCAAAATTTCACGTGAAAAAATGTGAATCTGACTGAGATACAGCACCACAAACTGCGGTTCAGGTGGGCGGGGCCTCCGTGTAAAAGCCTCGTCCCGTCGTCCGTCGCCGTTGGGAACGGAGAGTGGGACTGTTTACGTAACCTTCTGTTCCTACAATGCGTCTCCGACCACGGCGGACGACGGGACGAGGCTTTTACACGGAGGCCCCGCCCACCTGAACCGCAGTTTGTGGTGCTGTATCTCAGTCAGATTCACATTTTTTCGCGTGAAATTCTGCATGAGGTCAACATCAGGCAAATACAACATAAACATATGGGTAACACAAAAACTCATTTTCCGTGGACGATTCCTTTAAAGGCACACCGGTTATCAGGTAAGTTAAATTTGTTATCCTCGGACAGTAGATCGAAGTTGCACCCATTCTGCGCGGCTACGGTGCGCCATCACGGCGCTACTTATGCTCGAACCCACGCTAGCCACGCCCACTTGGTTCCCGTATTTGCTAGCTGAACTAAAGGAGCGTGGCTAACGTGGATACGAGCGGATAATGGTGTACTGGAAGCGTAGAAAAAGTGCAATCTTGATAAGTACGAAGGAATTTATTGCCTCAAGTGGTAGATTGACTCTCTGATTGAATATGCCTGCAATCTACTAATCTACGGGAGAGAGCAACTAACTGCCCTTTATCTGAGTCTTCAGGAGGCGGTGATATTTTCATTTCAAGTGATCGAGTGTGGGGATCCGAAGATGAGTGATAGAGAGTGATGTCAAGTGATAAGACGTGATAAGCACGGGAACGAGCGAATGTTATTGAGCCTCAAGTGTTTATTTTCAAAGGGGACACAGATTAGTCGACCTACCTTCTTGGGCGATTACTTAGGTTACTATGCAAGATGCGTCCTTTTTTTTGCCGCCTGCGTTATCACAGCGCTACACCCGCTCCGAGCCACGCTAACCACGCCCACTCGAGCTGCTTTTTGCTCAGCTGAAATAAAAGGGCATGGATAGGGTATATTCGAGCGCATGTAGCGCGGTGATGAGGCAATGATCAGATTAGTCCAAATATTTTTAGGGAGTAGATCCTCCGGTAACTGTCCGAGTTGCACCTTTTTCGAGCTGACACAGCGGAATCTGCCTTTGAGCTACTCCTCTCTTTCTCTGGTGGAGAAAATTAATGCCCCACTGATACGACCGCATTATTCTCACAGCCGTTCGAGATATTCCGAAAATTCCTGCGAATGTCATTCTTGACGGTGATCCGACTTGACTCACCAAAAGCAGACGATCAATATAGTAACCTGGAAAAGCGAGAAACGCGTGTAATCCCTAGAAGAAAAGTTTTCTAGTGGAAGATCGAGAAACACTTTGAGCCTGATTTGTACAGCTCGCCTTCTCCATTGCTTACTCATTCCAGGAATGTTCTTCAACTAAAAGTGACTTTGAAGGGCATGATCGTTGAATTATTCATCGACCGGTTTAGCAGAAGACCGTGGAAAAGATGAAGTGACGATTGTGGGTAAGCGACCAAACCTTCTACAGTTTGACCGGCACGATGGTAACGTCACTTCGACATCTCGTCTCTATTTTGGCGGCGAGTTTTCTAAAATTTCACTTCAGAACCCAAATTTTGAATAATTCACTTGTTTCTTCAGGTGTCTTTTCTCCCAGTAACGAATCCCAGTCAAAGCTATTCTTTGTCCAAAAAATGTAATGGAACCATGCCTTTGACGGATACCATCCGAGCTGATATCTTAAAAGCGTACAATCAATTACGTAGAGAAGTGAGCAGCGGCCGTGGAATGGCTATCGGTGGTATGCGTCTTCCAGAGGCACAAAATATGCATGTTTTGGTGGGTTATTCGATTGTCACTATCAAATCAATCAGCCAGTTGGTTCATCTAACCCACTGACACTCGGAAATCTGAAGCAGTAGCCCTCCCACTTGAAAGTGTTGAATGTGAGAAACGGATAGTGAATCACAGTGAGTGATACCGGGTAGTAGGAGGTGATGAAGCTCGGTAACGAGTAAAACTAATCATTATGCTAACGCTCATTCATTCATTTATAGCATAATGGCATTTTTACGTCTAAAGAGAGGTATTTTACTTTTTAGTTAGTTTAATGTAATTAAAAATGTTTTTGTCCAGCAGATTAGTAGAGTTCCTCATTCAGTCTTCCGCTTGCCTTAATTTCACCTTTGGCTTTTTTATGATGGCGCGTCACAGCATGCATAAATAAATAAATCAAAAATAAGGAAATAAACCAGATCATAAAAATGCTTGTCACTCAGTACAAAGGATCGCAGAATGAGTTCATGGGTTGGGCTGGCGATTCTGGCTGATAAATGATGATAGTAAGTGATAAAATATGATCGAGACGATAACGGGTACACATGGTTTGACTTCATCCTTTCAGCCTTTGAATGAGGTAAACCATGAGTACAGCACCAGTAGATCCGTAGACCTAGCGAAGGCAATCATAAAGCTGCGTATGGGAGTTGTTATGGTGCCCTCATGTTCCGAGTGACCACAGCATCTGAGTGAGGTGCACCATGGGTACAGCACCAGTAGATCCGCAAAGTCAGGCTAAGTAGGGGTAGCTCTACCTAAGAGGCAGTGTCATAGTACCTAGTATTATAGTACCTCTGTGCTCATGGTTCAGTAAAACTTTGGATACGTCTCACTCCCCCATCTCTACCTCTTAAGGAACCGAGGAAGAGTTAAAGAGAGTGATAAGAAGGGATAGGAAACGGTGAAATACAGTAACGGTAGCCGAGGTTACCAAATCTGTTAGTACGCTATATACAACCAACACTCTATCGAAACTAGTATAAGGAAGTGGATTGGAATTAGTGATACTCAATGGTAAAGGTGATGACAGATGAGAATACATAATGAAGAGTAATCTCCATGTCCGTGTTTCTTGAAACCTTGGCATTTCTTAAAATATGCTTGTGTTTGTTTTCTGCCGTACAGGTTTGTTAAGGTGGAGTGTTTATTGAGTCTGACATTTCGACAATTTCGTCTTTATCAAGGCCCTGAAAGAATTTCACAACACATTGCTACGGCTTGTCCTGCACGTACGTTGGGATCATCCTACACAACTTAAACCATAGAAATCAACGAATCATAATTCAAACGTTGAACTGCTCATCTTGGTTCCATCAGCATCGAGCGCTTGACTAACTTAGAGGAAACAACGGAGTAAGAGAGACTACCCGGTTGCGCATTGCTACTGTGTTTGAATAAGATGCATGCGTGCAATGCGTTACATTCTCACTATCAGAGCTTGCATAATGGAATGTAGGGCAGAAATTCGTCAGTTACTGAGATGCACTCATGCACTCGTCCCTGTTGTTCATGCATGGACCGCGACGCCTCATTCAGAAAGCCTCGAAGGTTTTCCAGCGTCGATATCATTTTCACAGGCCACTATGGAATGCTTCATGAGTAAAATTGAAGGTCCTTTGCTAGCACCTTTACCCACCATGTACAGCCGATACACTGACTACTGCTGCGTTATAACATCAACTCAGTCAGAAATGGTTGAGTTGTTCAACATTCTCAACAGTCAGTCGCAGTACATCGAACTGAGTCGTAAAGTCCCTTGTGAAGGTTGGTTACCTTACCTTAACACTCAGGTAAGTGTAAAAGAAAGAAAACGACGTTGAAAAAACCTTTGAGGCCTTCTGGATAAGGCGCCACGGTCCACGCGTGATCAACAGGACCGAGTGCATCTCAGTAACTGACGATCTGCCCTACATTCCACTATATGAGCTCTGATAGTGAGAATGTAACGCATTGCACGTACACATCTTATTCAAACACAGTAGCAATACGCGACCGGGTAGTCTTACTTGCTCCGTTGTTTCCTCCCGGTTAGGCAAGCGCTCGGTGCTGGTAGAACCAAGGTGAGCGGTTCAGTGTCGAATTTCGACCTCGTTGGTTTCTCTGATTTGAGTTTTGTCGTATTGGATCGCAAAATACACGCAGGGTGAGCAGCAGCAATGAGTTGTGAAGCCCTTTCAGCTCTTTGATAATGACGAGTTTGTCGAAACGTCAGGCACAATAAAAATCTCACCTTCATAAACTGTAGGGCAGAAAACAAACACAAATATAATGAAGAGCGATAACTTGTTTTGAAAGGACTCGTTTCTACTATATCGCACCTTCTCCTCGCGAATTACAGACATGGGATTGCGACCTGGAGAGTCTTGCTAATGCAGCGGTTCAAAATTGTCCATCGACTCCAAAACTGGATTCGACTTACGGCCAAGCATTCACGTAGTTGGTTTGATGTTCGCTTCAACAGTTTTCTATATGTTTCTGTCCTATCAACACTCCTCGTCACTCACCAAATTTCAGCTCTTTCGATGCAGCTTACAATAGTATTACTGACGCTCTCAACCCACGTAACACCTTGACGGCTTCTTCACAACAAGGCTTCAGCAAGACAAGTTCCAAACTTCAGTCCAATGGTAACGTCGATCTTCGAGACTTTTCGAATGTAAGCATTTGGCACATTCTTAACCCAGAATGACCAAAAACACCAGAGAGGTGAAGGAAATCAAACTGCCGATACAGTACTCAATGAAATGGCGAATCTCGGAGAAATGGTCTTTGGAGAAGCTTGCCTTGATAAGCGCGCCTTGGAGTTTCTCGTCTTTTTCGGTTACATTTTGGTCTCACGTTTCCGATGGTCGAGGAGCTGTGAAACGAAGGGCAACGGTTGCGGCCTGCGGCTGGCTGGCTTAGCTGCATTTGTTGCCTGCACCTCCTTAGCGATGCAGAGAGTGCGACAGCACTTTCTCGATCGCGGTAGGGGGTCATAATTCGTTCCGTTCTTTTTCCAGTGTTTCACCAGTGATTCCATACCGCATAATAGGCTACCCTGACAGCTATCGGTGTCTTTCACATAGATGAATATAAGAGGAAACAAAGTGACCATCCGTGGGACGGTGATAAGCAATGTCCGTGGATGTAATAACCATCCCAACCACTACAGCAACTATTCTTTATGATGTGTTGCGCAAGTATATTGATTCGCGCCAGTCACTTGACTTGGACTATGTGCCCGCGAAAAAGGTAATGGCACTAGCAGTTCACTGCACAGTAACGCGGCAATCAACTGATTACCGGTGTATTGTAACGTAGAATGTGTGTGCGTGCGCGATTGCATTCAATCTGACGACAGGATACCGCAATCGAGGTCCGCGTAGGGCAACTAACTCTGATTTAGTTCATTTTCCATCTAAGGCGTCCATTCGTATCTGAAAGGGGAAAGCTCAATACAAATGTGATCTGTATACTGCCACAAATATAGGTGGGAACCTAATTACAACGTAAAAAATTGAAAAATGATAGCTTCTCAAAAAAGGTGTCCCTGTGGGACCGTGTGACACGACGTCGTGTCACACGCGGAGCGTAGGAAAATTCCACGCGATCCCACTCGCCGGACAAGTGTAAATGCCGCGTCGTCAATGGGTTATGACGAGTATTAGCTCAATGTAAGGTGAGCGACAAGTGAATGAATTAAGGTAATCCGAGCCAATACTACAAGACTGGGATGCTCAAGTGCGACATGTGCGTTCGAACACAGGAACTCTTCTACTTCAGTCTGCTTCTTCAACTCTCCGTGGCTCTAATCATCTATGATTAGCCTTAAAAACACACCTCGAGATTATCAGATTAGTAACTTATCCTCTTGGGCAGTGCATCTTTGGGTGACTAGTCAAAATGTATTAACTTGTGCGCCACGTTACGCCACCTCGGCGCTCCGCCTGCCCAAACACACGCTAGCCATGCCCACCCGAGCTCGCTATCGGTGCCCAGAGTTAAATGGGCGTTGTTTTACACGGGTGTAGTTCCGTGATGGCGCATCGTAGCGGCACAAATACGATGCATCCTAAATAATTGCTCAAGGATATGCTGCTCCAAGAGAGTAAGGCCGCGGTCATACTCATCGTCGGCAGGGCGTGGCTGCGTTCACAGGCAGCGAGGGAGAGTGACACGGGGGAGGTGCAGAGATGACGCAGGCAACGAGGCATGGTGGCATATGCAGAGACGCAGTGATGCGCAGCCACGCCCTGCCGCGGGCACCGCAAAGTATGACCGCGGCCTAATACGAGCGATCTGATTATTGCTACATGTATCTTTGAGCAGTAAAACTCATTCAGAGACGTCAAGTATGGCGACACTATCTATGAAATCGGTGCAAGGTGTAAGAACAACAACGACTGTACAACATCCCCATATGAAGTGTGTATCGCTCGATCACTATGTTACACGAACCCTGTTGCCAGATTGGCGCTCGACTTGCATAACGAGTTCAGGCAAGCTCACGAGAATTCGTTGAATTTCTAGCAAACATCTTACCCCATTTCCGACTTATGTCAAGGAGAAGAGGCACATTCTCTTAAGAGAGCTTCCAAGATTTTCCCAGATGTGTTATAGCCGTTGTTTGAGGCCACAGAAAACATTTTTTCGGCTTCTCACATTGAATGACTCTCAGGAAATGCGTGGAATTCAGCTCGAAATATGACGAATGGCTTCGAAACAAATGTTGTTGAACAGAGGATAAAGAATTCTCCGATTCGATTCAACTCTATCAATGGAAACGTGCAAGAGATCCGCTCCTCTTTGAGAGGCGTAGGCTGACTCAGCTGTTCCTTTACTCAGCCAGATTGGAGTGCGACAAAAGCAGAACAGAAGTGACGCTATTGGGCAAACGTGGAAAAATTAAATGCAAAAAGACGGCCTCTTTCGCTAAAGCGTAAGGGGCGCCACGACCTAGATGATCAGCGGATCAAGCATCGTTTAACTTGAGTCAAGAATACTTCTCTACACATGGAATACTCATTTGATGCTATACTTGATGGAAAGAATTGAACCCCATAGAAAGGATTGATCAACGATATGTTAGAACACGCCTTGGCAGCAACTTCATACGGCATCTCAGTCTCGCACACGTCGCGTCGCACGCCCCGTTGCGAAGTCCTATCCTAACGGCCACGTTGAGCGATAAAGAAGCTGTTCGTATGCAAACGCTTTCACATCCTCTTTCCCAGCTCTGTCCAACCGCCTCCTGCCGCGTCCTTTCAAAGGCACCAGTAGGGGTAAGGGAAAACTGAGATCTGGGAGTACATGTTCTCTGAAAACGAACCTTCTACTTCAGAGGAGGTCATATGTGGCGAAAATCGCATGGAAAAAACGCGGCTGTGGGTCTTATGACGACGCCGCAGCACGACATGTCGTCCTGCGGTCCTGAGGCCGGGCGAGTCGCCGGAGGGGCGGAAAACGATCGCGGCCGGCTGATTCAGCCTCTGGCCTGTCTTCAGTCCACTCCGGCTAGTGACGCAGAGAACGAGAGAGAGGGGGGATTTTCGGGAGCCTATTCCTCGGTTTTTTCGCAGTTTTATGTCGCTCTTTCTCTACTACTACATTGCTAAGCACATCTACTATCATATTCAACAGCCCGCCGAATTTACCCCTTCTGGTGTCCTTAATGAAATTCCGGATTTTCAAGCACTTGCAGGTCTACGATTGCTCTTGGTAGAGCTCAAAATCATTTAAACGTCACCTTTCCGATGATAGCTCAGATGCACAGATTGGTAAGATGCCCGAAAAGTCATCGTTAGCATGCGTAGCCCGGTTTATATTGCAGGAGTACCTTCTGAGCCTGGAGGAAATAGCACAAGATCAAGCAGAAAAATGGGCCGCAGAAGAATCTGTCCCGCCATCTGTACTTATTGGTGATGGTGAATGGAACTGGATAAATGCAGTGTCATTTAATGTAACCGAAGTCGAGGATGAATTAGAAGCTACCGAAAAGGTAACAGATGAGAATACAGTAAGTGGTGGAAGTTCCACGAGATACCACTAGACCTTGCCCATGCCAGCACGATTTTTGGGTCTTTCCATTATCGATAAATGTATTGATCTGCACCATCTGGTGTCGAAGAAATGGCCGCTTCAGTAAGACTCCTCCCCCCTACAGGGGTCGAACACGACCTCCTCCCCTTTCTCTGACCTCTACAATACAAGTAACTGTTTCCGGATTGTGTAGTTGCAATGTGTTTTATTGCTATGAACTCGTATTCTTACCTGACATTTCCTCACACAGGTTCGCTGTAAAGTACCCTTCGCTTTTCATCTGCCTATTGAAAGGTCAGATTCTATTGCTAATCGTTGGCTTCTGCAAATGAGACCCTCCCCCTGTCGAGAAATGCTCGACTCCCGGTGTACCCTGATCCGTGAGGTAATGCTTATGCTAAACTTGACGAGTGATATTTTTCGTAAAGTTGCCGCAACTTCGCGTAGCAACAAGTAACGTTTTCCACCATTAGAGCGATCCGAAGTGTAACAGGACACTCGAATTGAATCACTCGTCACGCGGGTCACATCGTTGGTGCGACAATTCGTTGTGAATTGGCCGCGCGCGAAAGCACGTGACCGCTCCGCATTCTCGTGCGACCTTAGCCGAATTGAGTACCTTGTTACGCGCTCAGAGGTGCTGAATAGGGCCCTCAAAACCTAATGTGCCTGCAGGCCACACCCACTCACGGGCCACGCCTCTCCAAGAACGAAAACAAAAAGAACGCTTCTCACTAATAGACACCGAGAAAGTGAAAAGAGGAACTTTAGTTCATATTCATGCAATCAGGGCAAATGAGGTCCAAACGTGCTCAACACGCATACAGACCACGCCCAATTGCGAGCCATGCCTCTTGAAAAAATGGAGCACTTTTCACTTATAGACACGGAGAAAGTGAAAAAGGAACTTCAGCTCATATTGAAGCAGTCAGAGCAATTGAAGACTCTAATTGCCTACGTCACAGACCACGCCCACCAACAAGTCACGCCTTGGGACCGGTGGAAACATTTTAGAAGTCCTAATATTAGAAGTCATTGAGAAATGCTAGTATAATCAGAAAACAAACTTCACTCAAGGCAATCAGATCGTGGTGGGATTCGAGACAAAAAATCAACAAGGACATCATGGACGAGCTAATGGCCAACAAGAATGTTACGAATCCTGCACTCGAATTCATTGAGGTAAAATCGCTTCTCGGAAGCTTTCTTTATTATCTGATGTTCTACAAGAACATTCCAGAAATCAAATTAACAGTTTTTTTTCAGATAAGTCGTGGAAATTACACCCATGTGGGATGTGCCGTAGCTGGAGGCGTGCAGGATTACAAAGTCGTTTGTGCTTATAAGTTAAGGTACGTTTTGAGGATACCGACCGAACGAACATCATCGGTGCTTATTCTTCCTAAGATACGCCACGTACTCGTTCTCAACCCAGAATTGTAATGTGGCTCGAATGCGTAAAGTGTCTTGCATCAAATGACTCGTAGTCTCTCCCTCATGCGTGATCATCTTATGACCAAAAATGGTATTGCTAGAAATTGCGATTTGTTTAGTCATCGAAAAAATATGATTCGAAATCCGAAACTATATTAATATTTTGTACATATAAAATCAAGTGAGACAGATAAAATGCATTATTACACCATTATATCATTACAATATAAATATACTGGTCAAGAACAAGTTTTTCCTATCTTAACAGAAATCCTAAAACTTTTGAAACTCAAAGGTCAAATGACAAAATAAATCAATATTAAAACACTTGTGTGGCGGAATTGGGTAAACACGGTAGATTCGAATTTTAACGAAGAAATTCATATCGGGATGAGCTGCTGCTCCTCCAGTCTCTGAGTAACGCTAAACTTCACCTGCCGCTGGTGGAATCGAACGATGTCCCTTGATTTTTCGATTTTTCACGCAAAATCCATTATTCTAAAGGAGTCGTGCACGGAAAAGTGAGCTTCTTTGTTATCCATATATTTATGCTGTATTGTCCTAATAAGGGTCGCATACACAGTTTCACGTAAAAAAGTGAGAATTCGGCCAAGATGCAACTCTCTAATTTCTCGGCCGGGTGAGCGGGGCTTCCGAGCAAAAGTCCTGTCCCGTCGCCGCCGCGACTGGGAAGGAAGAGCGGGACTGTTTGGGGACTGTTACGCAACTTTCTGTTCCTACAATGCGTCTCCGACCGCGGCGGACTACGGGGCGGGCACTTGTTCAGGAGCCCCGCCCACCCGACCGAGACTTTGAGGTGCTGTATCTTGACCGTATTCACATATTTTCGCGTGAGACTTCACATGCAGCCCACACTATGCAAATACAACATAAATAAATTGGTAACAGAAAAACTCATATTTTTCATTATTCCGTGAACGCTCCCTTTAATTAAGGGATAACTTGGGACCCTAAGGGCTTTCGAGTTCACTTACACCCAGGCTCCAGTTTTGTGCCGTGCATGCACAGCCCTATGTCTTTAGTACAGCCCACTTGCAACAGTGCAACTTGCACCACGGCAAGTTATCCCTCATTCAAGCTCTCCATGACCCACGTGTTCTGATTTAGTGGACGATGTACAGAGAGAGAGACCGATCACAGAAATTTGAGGACTATGCGGCACTAGTCAAAGAACGTAAACGCATGCAATCCTCGGAGAAGACCAGAGGAAAAGAAGGAAAAAAGAAAAAAATGAAAAGGCAATAAAAAATGCCGGTTTTTACAAGACTAAGTATGAGCCCACATATTCTAAAATAGTACAGTAACAGGGAAGAAGCGTGGGGTGGGATAAAAGTTGAAAAACAAAGCGACATCATTCCAGCACGGCTCGAGTACGGTTGGGGTGGGCATGCCGGCTTATCGATAATCAATCGGAGATCACGGGTGGCCAGGGCACACTGTGTCGGGGAAAGGGAGCACTGTTTCACAGTGTCTCACCTGCACGTCTGACGGGGCATAATGTAGGCGGATAGGTAATTCGCCTGGGGTAATTTACTCTTTGACAGGAGCGTCGTAGGGAAAAAATAAATACCACGAGCCCATGCTTAGGGCTCTTCTTTCCCGTGCACACAACACTTAATACTCGTTTATCGAAGCCTCTGTGATCAAAAGCAATTTACTGCTAAGCAACACCTGAAATGGTTCATACTCAGCGACTGTAAAAGCACATATGCTGCAAGAAGAACCTGCGATCAATACCTGGCATGATAATGCCGCGCTCATACTTTGCAGTGCCGACGGCACAGCGTGGCTGCGTGTTCCTGCGTATCCGCCTGTAGCAACCTCTCTCGTTGCCTGCCTTGTCTCTACACCTCCCCATGCCACTCTGCTTCGCTGCCTGTAAACGCAGCCACGCCCTACCGGCGCCAAGTATGAACGCGGCCTAACCACACTGGCGCGTATAACGATCGCGCGGTCTATTATAATGCCGGTTCGGTGTGGTGATTGTTTCGCCGAGTAGGAGTAGAGCCTAAATGAACGTACTCAATCTTCGGTTTCACTTAAAGGCAGCATTAGAGGAAAGTCGGACGAAAAGTAAAAGAAGTAGTGAATGTGAAAGTCGAGATGCCTAGTAACAGGACAGTGAAGAAACAACGGATGGAACTGGCCAAAAACCCGAGAAAAAGGACCCCCTTTCCACTGTTGATTCTCGACGCGGACGACTTGTCCGTCAAGAGGCAGGCAGTCTGATCTAGTTTTCCATGGTCATGTTGCCAAGTAAACACAAGGGAATGTTTGGAAATACCACAGCATCTACTTTTGAGTGAACTTCAAGCTAGAACTGCGAAAGCGCGCCGCGAAACCTTCGATCCTGCCGCATCTCCTTGGCCGCTCCCATCCCAGTCAATCGGGAATTACGTCATCCGGAGGCGGGATCGACTTATCAAAAGGCGGGACAGATGGGCGGTTGCGGCGTTTTGCGGCGTTTTTACAGCTCGGAGGGGCGCTTTTCCACCGGGATTTCGCCACAGATAGTCTTCCTAGGCCCAGGACTATCATGTGAGTTACTTTTTGTAGGGATTTCTCTATTACCGCATTACCCCTAATGCTGTCTTCAAATCTAGAGCGATGTGAAAAGTTTACGCATGACGTGCAAGTTGATAGCACCAGTGTTGATAAGTACAAAAAGATCAACTCGGATGTGCTTTAGTAATAAATGAGATATGGCTCATCTGAGGAAGTAAAGGTACTAAGCTGTGCGCCTGATCTCCAAGTATGCATTCAAACACTTTCAAACACTTTCACAATACCGATGAGCTACAATAAGGCAGCGTTCATACTTTGCGGTGCCGGCAGGCATGGCTGCGTGTCTGCGTCTCCACCTGTGCCACTCTGTCTCGTTGAATGCAGCCACGCCCTGCCGGCGCTAAGTATGAGTGCTGCCTGAGCTCCAATAACGATGGCAATCCAAACACATGACGTATTTTCGAGAAATTATCATGGCATATTTAATTGTTCCTTTATATGATACATTTGATTTCATTAAGGTTCTGCTATTTCAGGGGCTCTCCTGAAGCAGGGTATTATGTCACTGGAAGTCCGTGCTCGCTCTGTGTATATTCCACTTGCAATCCGACCGATGGATTATGTGTACCGACCGAAATCCTCAGTGACTTTTAAACATCAGGAAACTGTTCCTCTCACAGAGCTACCTGTCTGGGTGTGTTCTATCAGTTTCCTCGAGATGTAACGACACCAGTCACTTTTATGGCACTTGCTTTTTTTACCCTATAGTGTGGTCATCGGTACCGAATAAAACTCTCAGATCTCATTTTTTTCATCATACAGATCGCTGAAAAGCAATGTAAGACCGCTTTCATAATTTGCGCCAGAGAGCGTGGTGTGGCGAGGTAGGCATGGCAGAGGTGCAGAGGCAACGCAGGCAACGAGATAGGATGGCACACAAGCGGAGACGCAGAGACACGCAACCGCGCCCTTTCGCCGGCACCGCAAAGTATGAACGCGGCCTAAGCAAAGTCGGATCGAATTTCAAAGCATATCATCTGACAATAAAGCCCAAGAATCAAATTAGAGGCATCAGGTGGTTAGGGTATATGTTCTTAGGACAGAATTTCGCACCGCGGCATGCATCGTGCTGTGTGCGAACTATCGGTCATGTTTATTTATGTCCTGAAGGGATCAAGTCGCCTGAAATAGAACATAGGAGATGGCAATCGCTTCAGGACCTTAGTTCATACGGTGCTCATAGCTCGTTCGCAATTCATCGTCGCGGTCGTTGCGAAATCCTGCCTTAACGACACATCCAAGTGTTTTCATATTGAAGTGACGCACTTGATTTTGATATTATTGATTTTCTTTGGTTTTGGGCTTCAGCAGTATATACGACCAGAGTGTAGAGTCCAGTGGAGAAAGCACACGAGCACAGACATGAGAGCCACTGCGCAGGGTTCAGTTACTCTGGGTAGAGACTGATTCACCTATTTCGGCGGGTGGAGATTACCTGGCAAGTGGGAAACAAATTCTTCAACACCTGCCCAGGCCATCCAAATCTCCATCCTTCCGGGGTCGATAAGTTGATACGAGTCTCATCTAGGAGGATAAGCTTTAATTTTTCTTTGCAGGTTGGTTCGGCAAATCACTGTATGGGCCAAATCGCATTCACCTTTCACCACGATTCTGCGTGGATTTGAAATGCGCGGCACATGCCTAAAAAAAGGTTGATTAACGCGATTTTTACCCTATTTTTTTTGATGGTGGACATATGTGAAATGCCCATTGTTAAAGAAAATGAAGCACATTGACTAATCGATTGACCTGGCGAACACAGGCTGTTGTCGCTGACGCCCCCCCCCCCCTCCCTTCCCTCCTAGCTAAACGCACCGCGTTGCACATGGCAGTCAAGGTAACAAGTAAATGCCTATATATCAATGAGCGACGGCCAGCCGACGTACAAATCAGTGCTTTTATCCTCCTATATGAGTCTCATACCAATTCAACTATCCCATAGAGATGAGAGGCATGGATGGCCTGGGCGGGCACTGATGCGAGATTTAATCCCTGCACCGTGAGAGTGGGGAGTGCGCCACCTGTCACTACATCACCTCCACCCATTCGCCACAAAAATAGTGATTGGATTTTGAATAAATCCATTGCAAATGAATCCACTGCAATTGAATCATCCTCCAGAACTAATTAATAAGATTTATTGAGAGATCACAGAAGTATAAACGCAATTATGTACATTCCAAAAAACGGCATAAATTGAAATAAAGACTACACGCGGGCATCCACCAATTACCGACCGCACTCCATCACAGGTGCCTATTAGACCTGTCCAGTTAGTTGTTCCTTTGCCTGTTTCTCCTCAACAGTCTTCATGATTCTCTGACCAGTCTTCGAGATAAACGTAAAGAACACCGTACCGGCCAAAATGATCGCCGCTGGAAATCGATTTTTTGATGATATTGATTGCTTAGATGATAGCGTGAACCTGTGATGAGACTTACCTCCAACGACAATCAGTCGCCAAGCAGGTTTTGTGAGCAAGAAACCGATGAGAGCGACCAGTTCCAGAATATATACAAATGAAGCGATCACCTGAAAATGTATTGGGATTTTTTGAATTTTTTTGTCAAAGGCATAATTATCAAATCAATCGATTTACCTTATCGGGTGATGGTTCTTCGGCATCTATTTTTGCGGGGGGTGTACCCTTATGTCCGATTTCGCACCACGACGAGCGGCGTGCGACGCGGTGTGTGCGAGTTATGCGCACCGGTGTAGTTGGGTCTCCGGGGGATTTCACGGTAATGTTAGGGATGCCATACGCTGTTGACTTGTAAACACTTTAGGATCCATCACTGAAGGCGCCTTTAACTCGTCCGCATCAATTCGCTTGCGAATTGCCGCGGTGTGAAATCCTTATGTAAGGGTGCACACCCTATTGTTGCACCCCCCCCCCTCGCTGCTCTGACATGACGCTACGATCGTTCAGACCCACGCCAACTACGCCCTTTTAGCTGATCAATAAGTAGCTACAGTGGGCGTGGCCAGTGTGGATTTGAGCGTTTGCAGCGCCGTGATGGCGCATCGTAGCGGCGCAAAAAAAGAGACTTGGATGGAGAAACCTGACGGTCATCTATCCGAAGAAGGTAAATCAATTAATCAAATTATCGCAAGGTGTGATATTAACTATGAGAAGCCAACCTGTCTGTGAAGATGAGAGCCAAAAAAGCTGCCAACTGGTCCCATAATGGCTGCAACAGGCACAGAAAGCGCAAAATACTTCCAGGCCATCTCTGAGATATCACCCATCATTGCGGCACGATAGAAGAAACCAATAACTGCATTCACTCCTGAAAAGCTGAGGATAACGAACGCATTGGTCGGTTGATCAATTTTTGCTCGGAGATGCGCCATGCACAGATGTTCGGTCAAACCGCGATACTGTTCAGCGCGTGTTTGTGGCTCAACACCCTGCGACGAGGACGCATTGGACTAGCACGCCGCAATCGTCTGGAATTCCGCTCAAGACGCATTTGGCTGGTGCCGTGAAAGATCTTCAAAGATTGCAGGTTGGAAGCTTTGGAAGTTGGCCCATGTTGTTCTTCTTGCTGTTTCAACAGATAAAGCTGCAAACGACGGCACTCGTCGCGGGCGGCCGCGCGGAGTTTGGACCAATCGCCACACACCCCAGCGCACATATGTAAGTCGCACAATCTCGTCGCACACCGAACGCCGCAACGCGAGTTTTCTGCCCCAATGGCCACAGCCCACTGCGTCCCTATCCACATGACCGTCGCCTCTTCTCCCAGAGCTCGTCTAGCCGGACGCCACACGTCGTCGGACGCCGCTTCCGAGAAGATGTATTCCAGGACTCCTCCTTTTTTTGCGTGAAACTTTGCATGTGTTCGGTTGTATGTAAATACGACATTAATATTTGGGTAAATGGAGCTCAAATCCCTGGGGCGATTCCTTTGAGGGAAAGTTTTATGTAAAATGACAGATGCGAACCTTTGAGTACCACGGTAGTGGGTGTTGCCGTCTTTTCGGTCACTCGGAAAAGCAGAGTAAGGATCGAAAAAATGCAAATATCAACACCTGAACCGGCAAAAGAGTCGAACACTCCTGAAAATTCGTCATATTGATTCAGAAGCTCAAGACCGCTATCACAGCCCGAATTGAAGGCACATTCCGCGATGATCAGATGAAACTATTTACCTTCTTGGGGGAGTAGATTCTTGGGTAACCATCCAGGCCGCTTTTGCTTCGTCCCGCTCCGGTGCGCCATCACAGCGCTCCACCTGCTCTAATGCACTCCGACGCCACCCATGCTCCCTTACTGGTCAACTAAGCAACATGGGTGGCGTCGGAAGGGTCCCAGCAGGTGTAGTGCTGTGGTAACGCAGCCTAAAGATCTACGCGCCCAAGAGGGTAAGTCTGTCTGATTATCGCGAATGTTCATTTAAAGACGCATCTTGCGATAAATTAATTATAAATTAATAGTAGATCCTCGGGCAATTATCAAGAATGAACTTTTTTTGCGCCGCTGAGATATGTTATCACGGCGTGACACCCGCTCAAACCCACACTATTCACGCCCACCTTCGTACTGGTCACCTAAACTTAGGGGGCGTGGCCAGCGCGGGTTCGAGTGAACGTGGCGCCGTGATATCGTACCATGGCAGCACAACTAGCGTGCATCAAAGGTGGATAACTACTAGTATCCATGGATCTACTACCCCAAAAAAGTGGGTGGACTGATCTGCTTTTCGCGAGGTATGCCTGTAAATCCACTGACCTCCCACGAATCCCGTAAAGAACAGCACGACTGCTTTCCACCAGCAAAAGTCTGGGATGTCCCTGAAGGTGGTGCGTTTTTTCTGAGAATTAAGAATTGCCAGAGCAATAGCGAATGACGTCCAAATTGCCACAAACAACATTTTCTTTTGTGGACCAGTGAAGAGCGGATCAATCTGTAATGCAGCTGTATACCAGCATCCACTGATCAATTATCGATTAGTCAGTAAACTCACGAAATGCACTCCAATTATAAAGCCGGGTATTCCTCCAAGCGTTCCCAGCGCAACAGCACGATTCTCGATCTTCACTTTCATAAACACAACACAAATCAGCGCCGATGTCATACCTGTTTAATCAATTATTGATTTCTTTGATTATCGCGTTAAAGGTGAAAATCGATAAATCGATCGCTCACCACATGACTGTATCATAAGCGAAAAGTCTCTGGCTACCGATGGTGCAATGTGTAACGCCAATGTCATCACTGGAAACGCTACGGCACCACTTCCTTCTGATGTTATTCCTGAAAAACAATCGATTACTGATTGAGTCCGAGAAAATCAATATATCGATTGGGTACCTCCAACGAATGAGCCTAAAATCATTGTCACCGGCATGTGCCAGTATTCAGGATACCATCGGAAATAGTTGTGCCGAATGGCGACCATCCACCAAGCGGTCTACAAAATTATTTATAATATTGCATGAAAATTAATTAATTTACTGCGTCACCTGCATAAGAACGAATGGGATGAGCATGGCCACGAATTTCCTGTACTTGATAAAGATCAGATCCTCCAACGTGGGGTTTTCTGGCAGTCTGTGTAGTTCAGTCTCTGCCTCCTCATCCAAATACTGGCCTGAAGACATAAACTGCATTTTTGTCGATCAATAATCGATTAACCAATTACCCAAATACTTACCCTCCAGAAAGTACTTTCGAAACCATCGCTTCACTTTTTGCTTACAGTTTAGAGGATGCTCTGGTAAGTAGGGTTGCTTTGGAAGGGTGTGTGAGAATTTTCCAATAATTAACGACTTGACAAATCAAATGCACACTTACGATAATCAGATAAGTCCACTTACGTTCCTGGGACAATATTGTGTATATGCTTGGCTAACTATGCAGGCTGCAACATCACAATGTGCCATCACATGGCTCAACACCCGCTCGAATCCACACTAACCACGCCCTTCTGGCCAGCTGACCAATCAAGCGGCCAAGCAACGTGGCTGAAATCGGTTCGAACGGGTGTGGCGCTGTAATGCCGCACAAGGAGGTGCGCCGGGATGTTTCCCAAGAAATGTAATGCTCCAAGAAAATAAGTCGACTAATCTGATCATCGCCAAAAGTGCCTTCCAGCGCAATCTTACCTGATATTACCATAACTGTGCCAAGGCTCAATTCACTTGGTTGAATGGTGGCCATACCCATGATCGCTCACTGGAATACGGTAGATCTGAACATGATCACGAAGCTCGAAACGAATGATCTGTGAAGAGGGTAGTATAGGTCATGCATCAATAGGAGGTTTCGGTGGAAGGTTGCTATTCGCATGCACGAGCGCATGTGTCTCTTCCAGAGAGGTTGCGGAAAGAGTCCATGTAAATCCGAATTTACGTTATCCATATAGTTATGTTGCATTTGCTTACATAGGGTTGCGTGCAAAGTTTCACGCGTGGTGTATACCCTTTTCTTAAAATTCACAACAATATAACTGGTGATCATGGTGATCCCTTATAAATTAGTGTTACTTTTGTGAGAATGGAGAAATTAATCAAAAATGATCATTGCGTGCGTCGGATTGACCTAAAATTTGAGTCTAAACTGCATTTGCTTTTACGATCACAGGCACAGTAACTTTGCGCGTAAATAAATGTTTTATATTGTTGTCATTGCTGCTCACATCATGCTTGACCATACAAGAAAACTCTTTATATTTCTCCTACCTCACACTAGGTACAGCAAGTGGTTGGCTCTTAAGTACGTCTATGTCCTTGATGACACTGATAGTGCACAGAAAATCGATTGCAAGAGCTACTGTAGGTGGAAGTGCATACTCTGTACCGCGTATAAACTTGTGGTGCTCATGGAAAACAAAGTATGCTCTGCTTGTGATTTTCGATAGGAGTGGTAACGTAGGGTATGGCGGTGATTTCGCTCCTCTGGTACTTTTCTTTTCCAATGATTGTAAAAAGTGTGCCAACCTCCAACTGTTTCAGCATGCCTTGTTATTCAGTTATTATCTACCAAAGTTGAGGAAATTCTACAGTACTCAATCAGCTTTGAAGATTTCTCATAATTTCTGCAGACATCTTACATGATATGATACGATATCACGTGATACAGTACGATATTAGAAGATACTGATCTGATCATTCAAACCAGACCTTCGCAAACTATACTTTTGTATATCTTTTATGAAACTTGATAATAAAAATACACAAAAATACCTTGACAACAGCGTGCACTTAAGTATCGTATTGAGATTACACTATATTTCAGCAAAAGAATTTATGAAAGCGATGCTTCAGCGAGGTTTAGTCGAATGTTAATGCCCGCATCATATTGTATCATACTGTACCACTATTCCGATTACGAACCTCATGAAAAGCGCAGAAATAACAAGTCTACAGTAAGGTAAGTGAAGCACAGCACAAAAAGCGGTATCTCCGTAAAGTGATGTAGTAATGAATGAAACTTATATCAACTAGTGAGGGTTTAAATAGTATCACGTGATTATCCGTCGGTATTAGAAGATCAGAGAGCGAGGATACCGAGCGCGCCTGCGCAAGTTCGTTATGAACCTTGATTTCGGTTTATTTAATCTGTGATTACGATCCTAAGACATTATAAGTCGCCAGCGTAACACGTGTTTACAACGAGATCAAGAACTGATGCCAAATGTTGAGAGATAGAAAACTGTCGGACTCATTCCAAAGCACCCTCCCAGACAAACGACCTCCGAAAAGATAAAGGCTGCTCAATCAACGCGTAGTTTTCAGGTAAGGTACAGTATAATATTATTTGATACCTGATATCACATGATACCTGATGTGCTACTATTTAATATGACATATTATTTCTTTATTGATACCAATGATATTATAATATATGATAATATGATGTTGAGACGCAATAAATCCAATGGCAATCGGATGACGTCCAAGATATGAAAAGCTCAATCAACGACTGGGAACGATGCGATATGTATGATACCATATGATATCATCAAGTACTGCTGTAAACACTTCACAGACCTTTGTGAAAGCATATGTCGTCTCCAGGGGATATGCAAATGCGGGCTATGCTGAGCATTACTTTGACTATTTGACTCCATGAAAAGAAGATAAATACTATCTCGTGGAGGTTGTGTGTCACATATCTGGTTAAAATAGAACCTACAAAAATTCTCGTTTATTCGACATTGAAACAATTTTGTGTCACAGAAAGTATGTTGAAGTTGCAAAAATAAGAGAAAACAGTCTGCATTCCCCCGACGGCCCCATCCCATGGCCCAGCGCAACAGCACGATTTTCGATCTTGACTTTCATAAACACAACACAACCTGTAACCTACGTGGAATCTAGAAGCTCAACAATAACCCCCAGATGCCAAACATTTTGCTGATTTTGATTATTTCGCAGTATCTCTACCTCATGAAGGTATCTCCGTTTAATGACGACGAGGCAACTTAATCGATGAAGGTTCATGTGGCATCGCAATTATAGCCCATCACGCACTGTTTATCCGTTGAGTAAATGAAAGCGGGCATCAGGCATCTACCGTCTACATGTTCCTGTACGAACCCACTACATCTGACCCCGATCATTGACCTATACAAAAAAATAAAATCCTTAGCAACCATCTCTTTTTTTTTGAGCTGGTGAGGTGATTCTCAAAAAAGTAATCAGTCAAAAATTACGCTTCGTACTGAGTAGCTAAGTAGCTATTCTCTGATTATCACTTGCAGCTCTTATTTTTTTTTTTGAGAAGGAAACTATTTTGACCAATTCGGAGTATGCTCCAATACATCACATCAGTCATGCAAAGGAGGTGAAGTAATATGGAGGAAGAGGGTTTGGGGGGACAGATTTCTCAAAAATTTTACTCCACGCAACGATTGACACTCTTGGCTTTCCTGCGCTTAGGAATAAATGACAAAGACACCGCCCACCACCGCGATATCTGGCATGAGAATTAGGTTCTTTATTGTCTCGTTTTCTTTCCATCGCTCACATCTTTCTGCCTCTCCTTCCCCCCCCCCCCACCCCTCTCTCCAGTTGCCCACCGATACTTTGATGTAACACGGCGTGTGGCGCGCGACGCAAGACGTGGGAGCTAGAGGCATTGAATATTGGTAGGTCCCAGGACGGAGGCCGTAATCTAGAAAATAGGCAGCCTAAAAGAAGGAGCACTCCCACGTGGGACCATCTATAATATTTACCATGTGATATTGGAAATCAATGCTACAATTCGAAAAAAGAGAACGCCAGGATAACCATTTGAACTTTTTGTTAAACGATGCTAACATTACAGTTCCACGCATGACGCCTAACACCTACTCACGTTTTTTGCGGGTGAATTGGAAACAAGATTATAAGCGATACAGGACTACTGCATTCAAAGCTATATCAATCCTTATAACCACTCCTCGCTTCGAAGAGCCCTTGTCATTGACTTCTCCACATGCCTAGTCAAGCGCCAATGATGATCTCTAGTACAAATTTTTGCGGCGCGGCATGCAACACGATGCGTACAGTTAGGGTGATCGTATGTAGTTGGGTCCTGACGCGATTACCCGCGTGCGCTTGTTTTAGGCATAAGCGCTACAGGATCAAATACGGCGCTCCTCGCTCGCACATATCGCGCTCCACGTCTCAGGGCGAATTCCTATCCTGACGATAAATAGCTGCAACAATGAAAACCCATAGAGGAGACTCGGACCGAAGGAAGACCATAGGCACTAGTAAGGCCGCCGTCAGACTTTGCGATTTCCGATTTTGCGGTGTCGCGACTCTGCACGCGAAGTTGTGGCATTGCACTGCTTCAAAGTCGTAGTATCGTGTGCGAAAGTGGCGGCTTAAGACCACATGAAACACGAAAGTTTGGTGCTGGTTCGACAAAAACTGAAAATTATCGCTATTACGAGGAATATGGACATAAAGAAGCATAAATGCGCTTAATGCAAATAGGAGTTCGCCAAATTTGGTAGGTGATAACTATGATATGAAAGGATAGATTCTATTTCCTGTGTTTGCTTACTTTATTCGGTTGCTGTTTGCTCTCATGTTTGCTTACACATCATTCGGATTTCTTTTCAAAAAGATATAAATAGCATACTTGAGTACGTTTCGTATTCCTGGACCATTGAAAGCAAAGTCCATGTGGAAGTGTGGGTGGGATGGCGCGATGGATTCATTGCGAGCCTCTCCGCCTGTTCACTCGGCATGCCCACTGCCTTTAGTGGACGAGCTGTCGTTATTTTGCCAGATTGTTAGTGGTCATTCGTCAAGTCATCAGGAACACTCGTTTCTGACTTATGAGCTGAATCTGAAAAAAATAGCAGAAATTACGTCAGGCGAGGAATGTATGTGTAGCTATGAAGTGTAGAAATCAAGAGCATAGCAAAAAATTTTGAAATGATCTCCAAGCATTCCTACGAAAGCTTTGTCTGTCTGTCTACCCGTCGGTCCGTCGGTCCTTCCGTCTAACACGAAATTATTCATTCATGTAAACAGCATATGGTTATGGGGGCAAGTTTGGGATAGGTGGAACACAAGGTAAGGAACACACATGAGCAAAGCCAAGCTCCGCCCACGATGGGCGGGGCGTGCTCCATAATGTTTGTTCCTGAGACTGAAAATCGTTGCATGGTTCAAAAATTGCCCAAACGCAGGGACACGATAGGATAAGGTCACCTATGAGCTTTCAAAAGTTGTAGAAGTGGCTCACACACATTGAGCCGAACGCAACGTGAATGGGCGGTGCTAACAACAAAAATCATATTTCGGTTCCAACGGAGCTAGAGAGCTGGAGAATTTCGGAGCATGTAACTAATGGGGTGGTGCTTGCTATAAAATATTTTTCGTGAAAACAGGAACAAAGCGGGAGCGGTCAGTACTACCTAGCGCTGTGGAGGGAAGATAAATTCCAACGGTGGGCGGAGCTCTGCGATGGTGCTCATAAGGAGTGGGCACGCGTCGAGGTGGGCAGGGCCGAAATCGAAAAATCGAAACACGATGTTAGGTTGCGTAAAGAGTGGCAAAGTTCTATGAAAGGGAGGAACAACTATTGGACTACATCAATAGGTTGACCAGCACACAGAGCAAATTCTAAAGATTGTAGGTATCGACCGATATCGAGCGAAATTATCAGTTTCTGTGGTGAGGTCCTAAAATGACAAAGGAACACTCCGAAGGGAGATCAGTGTAGAAATAAAATTCCCATTTGAAAAATAATAGAAAGAAGCTATCAATATGAGTCTTGCTAAGAGTATAGACGATCAATTTACATTTAACCATGTGCCCCTAGCATTTGACAAGATTGTCCCATGTACACTAAACTAAAAGAGGGAGAGAGCGTATGCCCGGGACGTGGGTGACTGTTGTGCAAATCGTCCAAAACTTTCGCCAAAACAGATTTTAGGGGTCGAGTAAATTGTGGAGAGTAGTACAGTCTTCGTCCCCCAAGATACTCCACGAGGAATGTTGAGGTGGTTAAGATTTATGCTGTTTATTGGTAACTTCTGAGAGGTGGTGTAGTCGTGGAGGCTGTTTTCGACCACTGTTGCCGCAATCCCGCCTTGTAAGTCGGGGCTGCTTTCTGCTGGGTGACGGTGGGGACACACGAATCTAGGCCGTGACCCTGTGACAGCCTGTGGCCTTTGCCCTTTGACATGAATAATTCAGACAATTGACTTTACAACAGAACAGACTTGCAAGGAGGACACGATTTACATAAACAAATTGTCTGAATTATTTAAGGCTTAGGTCAAAGGCCACAGGCTGTTACAGGGTCACGGCCTAGATTCGTGTGTCCCAACCTACACCCCTTTCTGCTGAAAGTCATCCGAACTGGGTCAGAGATGAAGTATCATCTAGAAGTGTACATGTCTTTTAGGGGCATTGTTGAGCTGGTTCTGATGATTGGTTTTGACTCGAATATCGTCGGACTTGTGGAATTTTGGTAGTCCGCCGCGAATCTTGCAGCAGCACCACTCCAGATTTCGTGGATACTGAGACACACAATTATTCCTTGTCGATTATCTTGAAACACAAAGCCTGCGCTGCGACCCACGTCAAATGCTTTTTCTCGTCCTCTTCGTCATTGTGCCCAGCCACAGGCAATCCTTTCAACTTCGGGGGCCATATTGTGGTGTTTTAGTTGGACTGTTCGCTGATCACATATATACCACTGATTCTCTTACCTCTACCTTTTTCCTCCCTAGTGTAGTAAGGTTTTATCAGACGGTCAACACTTTTGTCGCACCCTGCATAGTGAATAATTGGTCACCTCATTCAATTATACACACGTTTCCATGAAATGAAGGCATAAGGGATCGCTCAGCGTCATGGGTAACGTCGGTGGCCTGATATATTGTTACCGTAGACATCAACTCGATCCTAGACTTGGGTCTGGTCAAAAAATGCGGCGCTCAAAAGTACTGTCTACTGACTATCCTCAACTCGACGGATACAATTCGGCTGACGGCTGAATAAGGAAGGTTGGCCTCTCGAGTAGCTCGACAATTCTTCAGTCTCTGCGCCCACCACTCGATGTCTGATTTCATGTGAGGTTTTTTTCAGGCGTAGGATGAAAAATATACCTAAGTGCCACCTCGACGCCATCATTCGCGTCCTATCTTCCCTCGTTGTACTTCCGCTTCATTTCTGCGATAACGCACTTGGAGAGATGTGGAGCTTGCGCGAAGAAGAAAACTTGCGATAAGAGAAGACAGTCCAATGAAACAGCGATGATGAAGGCAGCTTCCACGATGGAAATCGTTCGTTAAAGGTGAGGTGATTGTGGTTGAGTGGGCGTGGCTTGGTTGTGTTCGAGCAGGCATAACACCGTGAGGGTGCACGGTGCAACCACAGCAAAGGTGCAACCTAAGCAGTTATTCAAGGGTCTACTTGTCCCAAGAAAGTAAGCCACTAATCTGAGTATCGCGTGGTGTGCCTTCAACAAAGACGGAAATTTTAAAAGCAGATTCACAGCTTTTTCCGATCAGACCATGCTATGATGGGTGAAATGACGTCACACTGAGATCAATATGTAATACAAAGTCGTGAGCTGTCGCTGAGAATACATTATCGGTTAATTTCTCAATCAAACGGTGAACAATAAAGCGTTTTTATGGAAGCAGAATAGCACAAACTTAGTCCTTGGATCAATGAATAGAAATAGAGCAAACGCAGAACAGCTTCTTCATCTTAAAGACACCAGAAGGGGGTAATTTTGGCCTACGGTAGAACAGACGTAGTGTGGACGAGTTTAAGTGGCCGCCATTGCACAAATTCGCCAATTTGACGCCTTGGCATGGTGCCAAGAGGAGATGTTCCTATTATGAATTTGTTTTTCCCTTTTACTTTTTCCTTTGTGCTTTCTTATATTGATTCTAGATGTAACATGAATGCTAATGTAGTTGGGAATGGCCACTCCGCTGCGCTGGGAATCAGTTGCTACAACTAACGTTGGCCCACGGCCCGTCTCCTACAGCGGACAACTCGGAATGGATGCGCTGATGCGAATGGGATGCGAATACACACCGCAGCGTCACGCTTTTGAGTCCGGGTTTTTTCGCCCATTACCGCTTCTGACCTTGAGTGTTCATTACAAAATGCTCATTTCTTTGCATCTTCCTCTTGTTTCGGACCCCCTTCCGGTTCCTTTAATGGCTGAGAAGAAGCACCGGCTCATTCGAAATAATGAATTGTAGCTTTAGGCAGGGTTCATAGTTCACGATTCAGGCGATCACTCGATCAGGCGGAAGGAAAAAGATACATATTGATTGGGTGATTCAGGCGATCACGCGATCGCGGAAAGCACGCGATCGCGTGGATCACGCGATCAGGCGGAAAAGAAAAGATATATATTGATTACGTGATTCAGGCGATCACGCGATCGCGTAAAGCACGCGATCGCGTAAAGCACGCGATCGCGTAAAGCACGCGATCGCGTGATCGCCTGAATCGTGAACTATGAACACTGCCTTACGCCCATGAAAATCAAAAAGCGTGAGTCATCAGGAGGTGACGTTCAAGAACCATAAACCGTAAGGTTGGTACATAACGGACACCGAAGAATTCTAGCTTTATGATATGAAAATTCGATTTTATGGGGACAGCTGGCACTTTATACGAGAATTAGAGAAAAAGCACTCCGGTATCAATGGCATAACGGGCAGGTAACGGCAAATAAATGCCTTCATATAAAATATGAGTCAAATTTTGTTAGCATAGTTACGGTATAAAATGGGAGATTCCGACGGTCTAATGGCAAAGGATCAACAGATCTCCGGAGGTTAGTTGTTCGTCACATTCGGCATCTATCATGGGACGTCTCATTTTTGTATTCGCTTTAATTGGAGCCACCCTGGTGAGTTCTTGGAGTTGTCGCTAGCATAGAGTCTCGGTTGAGGTGGCTACTTTATCGATGCTCAACAGCTAAGATGAGCAGCACACTTCATTTCAAGGCTTGCGCGCCAAAACCTACTGATACTGGAACAGGAAGCGGTACTGCTAAAGTTTACCTAACCAGTGATCAGTCCTACGATCCAGCGAAAGTGAAGGAATACATGGGTTACTTCCCAAACACGAATGTAAGCGAATAAGAATTGTTTTACTCTTAGTGGAACCATTAAAAATCTTGAGATACTCTTCAGATCGAAAAGTACTCACCAGCTCTCGGAAATTTCAGTGGTCTGGGATCAGCAAATATCGGAGGCAAATTCTCTTACACGTTCACCCTTTACCATTCTGACTGTGGCAAGGTAAAGCGTAAGAATCCTCCCCCTTGATTTTTCAAGCTCAACGCTCATTAGGTGTGAGCGGCTAGTTATATATCCTAAACATCAATGATTTTAAGGTACAACGCTGGATGGACGAAATCGTGAACAGCTCGCAGTATTTCAGAAAAAACACTGTTATATGCTCCATAGAGAGCACATCTCCAACAGGAGCAACTACAGAGCCTAACAGCAGGACAACGCCAACAACCACAATATTAAAAGCTGACCCAAATATCCTGTGAAAAGCGTCCCTCGGAATGAAATTTGAACAGACTTCTATAGCAGCGATATTGGTACGATAGTGTTAATGATTTTAATCAACTTTTAAGCTGATGCCGTTGCCCTGAGGAAATCTTTGGCACAAAGACACCGTGCAAGAGCCTCAGGAAGTGCTAGCAAAGAATAACCTACAACTGAAAGTCAAGATAGCCTGAACTCCGAAAATTGCATGAAGCCATTCGCACTGGTCCGCATTCAAAGATAATTCCTTTGAATTAGGGACCACGCGCGCGTGGTCCCTATTTGCGTAACCCACCCACCCAGATGGATGAACTGACGGACCCCGTCTACACCGGGCAGTAAGGGAGAGGCTCGACTAAATGCGGCAATGATTAAATTACGTGAGCTCACTGGAATTCCGTTCAAGAAACGGGACCCGATGTTGTCATCAGCAAAGTCAGCGGTAAGCTCACAGTGATACAAGGTGATGTCCCTTAAATAGTAACACCATGAAAGGTATATGACCTTTACTGAAGCGATGATACCTGTGAAGGGCTAGTCCTGGGCGCGGCTGAATGAGAGCAGGAACAATGATGTGAGAACTCCGATAGGTATGACCCCAACCCAACTGAAAACAAGAACACGGCATGGCTACAATGACAGAAAAGCAATGGATTATCAGGTAGCGATTACATTGAAATTTGAAGTGGCTTGGCGAACGCAGTAAGTCCTCATAGAC
Source organism: Trichostrongylus colubriformis (assembly GCA_963978905.1). Lineage (NCBI taxonomy): Eukaryota > Metazoa > Nematoda > Chromadorea > Rhabditida > Trichostrongylidae > Trichostrongylus > Trichostrongylus colubriformis. The sequence goes on from OZ022259.1 coordinate 3,661,128, forward strand.
CCATATAAAGTCTCAACAATAGATTAGGTAGATTGAAGAGGATAATAGGCGAAATCCGGCAAAAATAGCGGATCTAACGGCTACACGGGCTCAAATTACACAGAAGAAGATACCAGCTAATTTCAGCTATGTTGACATACTTTCTGCGACCTTCGGCAGACGTTATACATGGAAATGTGCGACCTCCAAAGAATGTAGGGCAAGACATTCATTTTGGAGTAGGGTCAAGGAAGCTCTCGGAGGCAGGGCCTTTCGGGCGCTGCTGATCAACAGTAAAACCGTGGGACATTTGCAGCGCGCGGTGGGTGCATGACATGGTTGTCAAATTCCATTGTCTAGATCTACACTCCACATAAGGTGCAACAACTGTTTTTCACCTATTTTGTCTTAAATTGTCACCAAGGAGCTGTTCAGAATGCTGGTCACGGATATGACATTGGTTTTCAGCGCAAGAGCCGTTTTCAGTGCCTTCCGAAATTGCGCCAGTCATGTTCATGTTTGCTACAGTGCTTTAGCTGGAGAGCGTCATCTTTCCGCTGTCGTCTTTCACTTGATACTATTTTACAGTCATCATTGCACATTCAAGTGTATATGTATATTCGTCTGAGACTTAGAGGGGGAAGAAGGGTTCCCTTCCTTCTCACGGCTTAGGCAAATCTTGGGGGAACAGTGTGGTCCCTACTCTATTAGCACTGTAATGGAATTGAATGACGCTAGCACCTCAAACGGATGTCATATTCGTGATCACCATCCCGTATAGCCCTCTTGGATTAAGTTTTACCGATTTTGATTAGAAGGGGTTGTTGCATCAACATGGTGTAATTGCACAATTGCACAAAATTGGCGTCAACGCTGAAAAAAGTCATCATATCCGTGATTAGCGGTTGGGGTCCACGAGGTCGAATTTCCGCGCGGCCGCGCGCGATAAGCGGCACCGCGGGTGCGAGTGCTAGTGGCAGGGCATGGCAGCCTTCAAGCGAGGCAGTGTGGCATAAGTGGAAAGCGCAGACGTGACGCAGTCACGCTCGGCCGGGTGACCAAGGGCAATCGATACGGCGACTCGTGCGACTGCGCCGCGAGTGAACCGCGAAGCGGAAATTCGACCTCGTGGACCCCACCCGTGATCAGCACCCCAAATAACTCTCGTGGGCGTAGTTTCAGCGAAAATTAGCTTTTTGACCAACTCGCGGTATCTGGGGTAGTGATAGTTGAATAGTGCCGAAGTTTCTTTTACACACATATATATATAAGAATCATGAATTTCTGTTGGAACTCAATATCAGGGGCTCTTGAGTGGACAAGGCACTTCTATTATGCTTCTATTATGCGTTGAAATCACCAAATAAATGCTGTAGTTCGGTCCCATGCCCACACATGCTATTGTTCTATGCTCGACGACAAAACTATTAGGTGTGTGCAGAATGAATGGCCAAAACGGACCACTTTTTCCAAAACGCCATAACTTCGCTCAGACACAAAATCTACACAACTTTGCCAACCACCTGATTAAGAAAATATGCAATCATGGTAAGTTTTTGGATTGCGAAAATTAATAAAGTCAACGATGGCATTTTCAACATTCATAGTACCGGCGAATTTGTTCTAACGCAGGTTGGCATCGAAAACCCGGAAAAATTGGTAATCCGTCAAGGATAGGTCTGGGGAATAAGGGGGTGAGGGAGAGTCACGATGCCTAATTGCATCAGTTTCTGCCGGGTGACTTGCGAAATGTGGGGGTTTGCGTTGTTTTGCGCACCCAGTAAAAACTGATGCAGTGAGGCATTGAGACTCTCCCTCACCCCCCTTATTCCCGAGCCCTATTCCTGACGGATTACCACTTTTTCCGGGTTCTCGATGCAAACCTGCGTCAGAAAAAATTCGCCGATACTACTATGCACGGTAAAAATGCCATTCTTGACTTTATTAAATCCGCAATCCAGAATTATCGTGATGGCATATTTTCTTTACCTGGTCGTTGGCAAAATTCGATAGATTCGTATTTTTTATTTCGACAAATGAAGTTGTGTCTGAAATTATGGCCAGTTATGTTTTGGCCATTTATTCTGCAAACACCTAAAATATTTCTTCCCCCTTTCAACACAGCACTCGGCCCTATTCTGCGATAATAACAAAACATGGTTGCAAAATGCGTATTTTGCAAAAAAAAAAGGAACAAAATCATTGAAGGGAAGCAGAAAAAAGAATGGTTAGTTAATTAATATTAGTTGATTTGATTTAAAGTTAATTAGCTAGTTGAAGTCAGTTTACTGATATTTTAACCCATTCATGACCGTGCGTGTTTTCTAAAAATGGCGCCTTCGGACCGAACCAATTGCGGCGGCTCCCTCTCAGCCATATATGGCTGGCACGGTTCCACAAGACCATTTTTCTTTTTTTTCGCCTTTCATGGCTTTTCTTTGTGTGTAAGCCTCAGTTGGGAAAGGAACTTCTTCCAGCTCCACTAGAGCTCAGACAAAAATGTACGCTTAAATGTGCAGAAAGATGACTGTGATGACAAGTGAGAGAACGTAGAGCAAAAATGGGTGCCACACCCTCCAAGTGCATTAGGCAAGGTTGACGTGGGATTTGCACCACCGCGCGAGTGAGCGGTGGTGCAATTAGTATGAACGACATTGCGAGATCTATGGATTTAGGCAGCGTTCGTTGGTTGCATATTGGAATTGGTGGAAGATGCTAGAGATTCCTATTGATTCGAGAATTCGCGTAATCAGTGTTTTATAGAAATAGGGAACTGTGGAGCATCGATCTCCACTCTCCATCTTGGGAATAAGAAAAGTGATGATTCCGATAGAATGTTTTTGAACAATCTGAACGATAACAGCCTTCACTTATAAAATATTAGGTTGTCCCAAAAGCCTTGTAGTATTTTTTTCGATCATCACTTTTTATTTTGTTTCGTCCAACAAATAACAATTCGGCAACAACATATTGACCATTGTTATAGGCAACCCTCTGCCAATTTATAGGAGAATCGTTGACTCCCTCCTCCCAGAACTCTGAGTGAGAGTCGAAGAAGTCAGCGATCGCCTTTGCAAGCAAGTCATAATCATCGAATTTTCTCTTGGCCAGGAAGGATTCGAGAGGATGAGTAAGGTGATAGCCAGAAGGGGCAATGTCTGGAGAGTATGGCGGGTGGGGCAGCACATCCCAGCCGAGCTCCTATAACTTGGCCTGGGTACTTTTCGCGAAATGGGAGCGAAATGGGGCGGGCGTCGTCATGAAGAAGGGTGTTCGCGGACCTTTTCCGGCTTTTTTCTCGAACAGCGACGGCGAGCTGCTGGAGCTGGTGGGTGCATACGGCAGCGGTGACTGTCTCGCCTTGTACCAGCACCTCGCGGAAAAGCATTCCTTCCGCGTCCCAGAACCAGCACAGTCCCAAGCGTGGTTTGTCTTTCATGTCAATCTCGCCGTTGCTGAAGCTGATGAACCAGCGGCGCACGGTCACGTAGCTCACACATCCCTTGCCCAATGCAGCGCTGATGGAGTAGCAAGCTTCCGTCGTTTTGGTGCCACAAGACCGCTCATAATAGATGACACCGCGAGTTGGGTGGGTATCGACAACGGGCAATGTAGCTCTCTCCACGGAATCTAGTGGGTCAATATATATTTTCCTAGAAAGCTTAAGGAACGCTCTACCATATCCCTGAAGCGCCTGGATCTGCCTCGAAGTGAACAAGAGTTACTGATTTTTTTTGGAAAAATACTACAAGACTTTTGGGACTAATACTTGGTGTTGTTTACTGGGTTATATCACTGGGTAAAATCAGTAGTGGTGTTGAAACACGAACTACGACTACACAAACATTGATAGGTAGGTTGTTTTCCATATGCGAAAACCTATCCTGACAGCTTTAGCTCTCAAAACTGACGCTCGCACACAACCCGAAAAAATGGCGGTTCTGGGCGGCAAAGATCATGCGGTATTGCACGATTTGCAGGGAACAGAAGACACCTCGTTCCGTTATGTGTTAAGGAGAGTGACAAAATGGATGCAATGCAAATATTTGCTACAAACAAAAAGCTGTTCTGCTCGCATCCTTTTCTGTCTGCTATATTGATATTGATATCTGCTGCCATTGTGGAAGTAAATGGACTTGAATCTTTCGACAAAGTTTATATATGTGTTGGATAAAGCTCCTTCAGCTCTGTAATACGATACTACTTTTTTGAGTTCTCGATTGTTTAATATCTGTGAAACCTAAAAATGAAGCAGCTGATCTACCATCGTACTATTAGGTTGACCCATTTCTGTTACACTTTTTATTCTTCTTGGGGAAAACTGTGGAAGCTTCTGGGATATTTGGTATAAGCGAGTGAACCTCAACTAGCAGTGAATCTACGACAATTTCGCGAGAGGGGCAAAATACACGGACACCTCCCCTGTTCCTCAGCATGCAAGGCCACTAACCGAATCAACCAGTCGATGGGCCCAGGTACTGTCTCTCATATGGCAGCAACCCGATGGCTCGATCGACTCTAATTGAACAGAAAAAAATTTCAAAAATTCGCAAAGTGAAACTTTTTAATTTTAAAAAAAGGAAACTGTTATCATCCATCACGACAGTCACTGCCGATCTCTGCTGCAGGCAATTGGACAGTAGCCGCAAAACTTACCGGAAAAATGGACCGACACTTTTTCCTCCACGACCACGCCCGCCCATATGTGGCAATTAGCGTGTCAAAGGATCCAGGACCTTGGTTTGACGAAGCTCCCCCATCCACCGTAATTTCCGGGCATGGCCCCAACTGACTACCACCTACTCCGATCTCTGACCCACTTCCTCGACGGACGGCAGTTCAAAGATGACGATGATCACAAAATCGACCTCCAGACTTTCTTCGACCAGAAATCCCCAGACTTCTATAAGCAAGGCATCTGTCATCTCCGTACTCGCTGGCAATATATTGTTGATTATAACGTTACAGATTTTGTTGACTCATGTTAGACACAAATAAAGAAAAATAAATTTCAAATTTTTGTCACTGTGTAACGGAAATTATAGTTCGACCTAATTTACACGCATGAACATCTCATAGAGCCTTTTCAGCTCTACAAAACAGTACTTTTTGTTAACTCTAACCACTTGTACTATGTTTGCTGTTTTAGAGGCTTAGAAACATATTACTCAGCAAAAAAGCATTTTCATTATCTCCTCTTCTTCGCTTACATCGATGTGAAATACAGGGTGGGGCAAAATTACGGAAACAAAGCGCGGGCGCGGGAACTTTGACCCCTGAGGCGCTTTTCCCATTCGGGTAGCTCTTGCTTGTTCTTAATCGATTCAGTGCAACCCTCTCTACTAACCAGCACAAAAAATTTCATCTTCGGTTCAACATGACGAGGCTATCCCCGCACCGGAATTCCATCATCTACCTGCACCATCAAGGACTCCGAGCGATTGACATCTCCCGTCGTCTGAAGGTATCAAGAGGTCTTGTATCGAAAACAATCGCAAGGTTTACAGAACTAGGAAACCTTTCCGACCGACCAGGACGTGGAAGACGGACTTCTGTCACGATCAGGACGAACATCAAGAGAGTGCGTGATCGTCTGCGTTTGAAGCCAGTGCCGTTGCTTCGGAAGATGGCAAAAGAAATGTCGATTTCCACGAGATCGATGCGCAGGATTGTGAAAGATCACTTGAAAATGAAGGATACAAGCAAGAAAAAGGCCAGTTTCTTTCTGTCGACACCAAAAAGAAGAGAGACCAACGCTGCAGGGAGCTCCTTCGACGATTCCGTGGTGGCAAGCACAGAGACATCCTCTTCACGGACGAAAAGGTTTTCACTGTCGAGCAAAGCTTAAACAAGCAAAATGATCGTATTTGTGCAAGATCGAAGCCAAATGCGACAGTAAATCGTACTGCTAATAGATCGTTGATGGTCTTTGCCGGAATAACCGCCGTCGGGAAAACACCGCTGGTCTTCATTCCGCAGGGAATTGAAGTCAACGCGAACAACTATTTGGACATTCTGACGAAGTCTTACCGTGGGCCCAGCCGCACTTCGGCAATAAGAAATGGTGCTATCAACAAGATGGTGCCCCTGCTCACAAGGCCAAGATTGTTCAGGAGTGGTGCAAGGAGAATTTTCCAGATTTCATCGCCTTTGATGAATGGCGTCCTAGTTCACCGGACCTCAACCCACTTGTTCCTGTATGGAGCGTCCTCGAGCCTAAGGCATGCTCAAAACCCCATCGCGACCTCAATTCCTTGAAGGCAGCGCTGGAGAAGGCATGGGATGAGTTGGACGAAGACTACCTCCTCGCCACGGTCAACGCGTTTCCGAAGCGTCTTCAAGCCTGTGTCGAAGTATATGGAGATCGTTTTGAAAAAAAAAGTGATGCCTTTTGTTCAGTTTTTCCTGGAGAATAACGGTGAAGATTATTTTTTTGTTCAAGCTCAAATAAAGTTTTTGGGTGACATCGATTTAGTTTCCGTAATTTTGCCCCACCCTGTAGAATATCCATATGTGCGAAAGCGCAGATATGGAAAAATCGAAAACGTATACAAACTTTGTCGAATGATGAACAGAATGTTGTAAAGCACAGAGAATAAAAAAAAATTGGCAAGAACTCACTGTGCAATCTCTAATGAAAAACAGTGCTGTAGACACTCAACTTTCGCCGTGAAAAAAAAGCAACCGAACTATTCGGGAAACCTACACCACGTGGAGAGGACGCTGTAGATGCGAGCTCAAGAGCTGTATGTCAAAAAAGGACAAAGTCTCATAACGCGTTATCCATGACCTACGTTCAGTGGGAGAAGATTACTCCGCTGAAAAGTGCTCAAAGAATTGTACGGTTCAGTTAATCGCTCCATAGCCCAGCTCCACCGAGAAAGAAGTAAGCCATTCAAGGAGGTTCCATCGAGAAAGCTGATCCATTCGCTACACAACGTTAACCTTACACTGCAAAGTTGCCAATACTTCTCCCCATGAGCAAGATGAGGAGATCGGTCAGAGCCTACCAGACTCTCGAAACGTGCTCCAACATTATTACCGCGTCCATTCGCCGCCGATCCAAAAGAAACGTTGGTTCAAAAGGCCCAAAACGCAGTAATCAGATTAGTGGCTCACTTTCTTGAGCCAAGTAGGTCCTTAGATAACTGCTCAGGCTGCACCTTTGTTGCGATTGCACCATGCACCCTCACGGTGTTGTGCCTGGTTGGATACAATCAAGCCACGCTCACCCATCCAAATCACACCTGGCCTTAAACGAACAAAATTCTTATGGGGCGCTTGTGCGGAGAAGGAAACTCGCGATAAGAGAAGATAATTTAATGAAACAGCCATTTCGATGATGAAGGCAGCTTCCACGTTCGAAATTCATTCGTTTGAGGCCATGTGTGGTTAAATGGGGTGGGCGTGGCTTGGTTGTGTTCAGGCAGGCACAACGCGTGAGGGTGTACGGTGCAACCTGAGCAGGTATCCAAGTACCTACTTGCCCCAAGGAAGGAAGCCGCTAATCTGACTGTCGCGTGGTGTGCCCTTAACAAAGGCGGAAATTTTAAAAGCAGATCCACAGCTTTTCCGATCAGACCATGGTATGATGGGTGAAATGGCGTCACGCTGAGATCAATATGTAATAGAAAGTCGGGAGCTGTCTCTGAGAATACATGTGGGTAATTCCTTAGTGAAATGGTGAACAGTGAGGGTTGCACGAACTTAGTCCTTAGATCAATGAATAGGAATAGAGCAACAAAGAAAACTTTGTTCATGTCAATGGCTGAGAAGCTCCGAGCCATTCGAAATAATTAATTGCAGCCTGATTATCCATGGAAACCAGAAATTGTGAAGCCATCAGGTAGCGACGTTCATGAATCAGAAAACCCTCATGGTTGCACACGCATGCAGACATGGGTGCCGAACATCAATGATATAACGAGCATTTATTGCAAACGAAGAATTCTCTTTTCATGAAAAACAAAAATTCGATTTTATGGGGACAGTTGGCACCGTTATTTGTTATATACGAGAACCAAAGGAAAAGCGCTCAGGCTTCAATGGTTCAATGGGCAGCCAATGGCAAGTAAACTGCCTCCATACAATACATGAAAATCACATTCTGTGAGCACAGCTAGGGTATAAAATGAGAGATTCTGACGGTCCAGAGATAACGGATCAAAAGAGCTCCGATCGCTGGTCGTTCGTCACATACGGCATCCATCATGGAACGTCTCATTTGCATATTCGCTCTGATTGGAGCCACTCTGGTGAGTTCTTGAAGTTGCCGCTAATATAGAGTCTCGGTTGAGGTGGCTACTTTATCGATGCTCAACAGCTAAGATGAGCAGCACACTTCATTTCAAGGCTTGCGCGCCAAAACCTGGTGATACTGGAACAGGAAACGATACTGCTAAAGTTTATCTAACCAGCGATCAATCCTACGATCCAGCGAAAGTGAAGGAATACATGGGTTACTTCCCAAACACGAATGTAAGCGATTAACTTTTGTTTTACTCTGGTGGAACCATTAAAAATCTTGAGATACTCTTCAGATCGAGAAGTACTCTCCAGCTCTCGGAAACTTCAGTGGTCTGGGATCAGCAAATATCGGAGGCAAATTCTCTTACACGTTCACCCTTAACCATTCTGACTGTGGCAAGGTGAAGCGTAAGAATCCTCCCCCTTGATTTTTCAAGCTCAACGCTCATTAGGTGTGAGCGACTAGTTATATATCCTGAGCATCAGTGATTTTAAGGTACAACGCTGGATGGACGAAATCGTGAACAGCTCGCAGTATTTCAGAAAAAACACTGTTATATGCTCAATAGAGAGCACATCATCCACAGCAGCAACTACAGCGCCTAGCAGCAGCGACAAGGACAACAACAACAACGACAAGAAGGGGACACATCATCAACAGGAGCAACTACGGAATCTAACACCAAGACAACGCCAACAACAACAACAACAATATTGAAAGCAAAAAGGACGGCAACTGGCTGGTATACAGCAAATTACCGAAATATCCTGTGAAAAGCGTCCCTTGAAATGAAATTTGAACAGACTGCTATAGCAGCGAATTTGGTATGATAGTGTTAATAATATTAATCAACTTTTAAGCTGAAGCCGTTGCCCTAAGGGAATCTTTGGCACAAAGACACCGTGCAGGAGCCTCAGGTAGTGCTAGCACAGAATAACCTACAACTGAAAGTCAAGATAGCCAGAAAAACTGAACCCCAAAAATTGCATGAAGCCATTCGCACTGCTCCGCATTTGAAGATAATTCCTTCGGATTTGCAAAGCGTTCAGCCTTACACTACAAGAGCAGGTGTGTGTCAGAATTGTCCAACTGGATTACGGAGCTACATATGGGAGCTGCGCGTGACCATTGCGCTGCTTATCCCGCTGTTGAACGAATTCGCAACGGAACCAGCTAGGGATATGTCGCGAGTGTGGTCCCTATTTGTATGGCCCACTCACCCAGTTGGACCAACTGACAGACCCCATAACTCGGCGACTGGCCACTTACATTTTGAGAAGTTTGAGGGAAATTTTCTTCGAAATCTGATAAGCTGGCGATAAAATATCTTCACAGTCCTAATCTGCGCTAACAGATGTGTAGGATTTTCAAAGTTTCGGTCATTTTAGATCAGCCCCTGTTCCTTGGTGTGGCCCTAAACAGCGCCCCCGTATATACAGTGTTGAAAATATATTCCATATATTTACAATTTTTTTGTGCCTAAGCCTCAGGTGGGGAAGGAACTTCTTCCAATTTCACTAGGGCCCAGAAATGTACGCTTGAAAGTGCAGAAAGATGACTGAGGTGACAAGTGAGAGAACGTAGAGCAAAAATGGGTGTCCCTCCCTCCAAATGCAGAGTTGACGTGGGAATTACACCACCGCGCGAGTGGGTGGTGGTGCAATTATTAGGTTGAACCATAAATTCTGTTACACTTTTTATTTTGCTCGGGGGAAACTGTGGAAGCTTCTGGAATTTAACACATTCATATACTCTATGGCTTCAACTAGCTGTCAATCTACGACAATTTCGCGAGAGTGGCGAAATCCACGAACACCGCCCGGTTCCTCAGCATGCGAGGCCATTAACCGAATCAAACAATCGATGGGCCCAGGTCTGTCTCTCACGCGGCAACCCGATGGCTCGATCAACTCAAATTGGAACAGAAAAAAAAATTCAAAAAGTTGCAGAGAGAAAATTTTTTTAGATTTTCAAAAAAAGAGGGATTTGTTGCAATTCAATACGACAGTCAGTGTCGCAGGCAATTGGACAGTAGCCGCAAAACTTACCGGAAAAATGGACCGAGACTTCTTCCTCCAGACCACGTTCGCCCATAGGTGGCAAAGTTGGCGTGTCAAAGGATCCAGGGCCTTGGTTTGACAAAGCTCCCCCATCCACCGTAATCTCCGGACATGGCCCCAAGTGACTACCACCTATTCCGATCTCTGACCCACTTCCTCGACGGACGGCAATTCAAAGATGACAATGATCTCAAAATAGACCTCCAGACTTTATTCGACCAGAAATCCCCAGACTTCTACAAGCAAGGCATCTATTATCTCCCTACTCGCTGACAATATATTGTTGATTATAGTGGTACATATTTTGTTGACTGACGTTAGACACAAGTGAAGAAAAATAAATTTGAAATTTTTCGTCATTGTGTAACAGAAATTATGGCTCGCTAATAGTATGAACGGCATTGCGGGATCTATGAATTTAGGAAGCATTCGTACTGGGGAAATTTGTGTTTTGGTGGTTCCTATTGATTCGGTCGCGGAATTAGCGTTTTATAGAAATAGGGAATTGCAGAGCATCGATATCCAGTATCCATCTCGGGAATAAGGGAAATGAGGACTCCGATAGAATGTTTTTGAACAATCTGAACGATAACAGTCTTCACTTATAAAATATTAGGTTGTCCCAATAGTCTTGTCATATTTTCCCAAAAAAATCAGTAACTCTTGTTCACTTCGAGGCAGGTTCAGGCGGTTCAGGAATATGGTAGAACGTTCCCTAAGCTTTCTAGGAAAATATATATTGTCCCACCAGATCCCGCGGAGAGACCTACAATGCCCGTTGTGGATACCCACCCAACTCGCGGTGTCATCTATTATGAGCGGTCTTGTGGCACCAAAACGACGGAAGCTTGCCACTCCATCAGCGCTGCATTGGGCAAGGGATGTGTGAGCTACGTGACCGTGCGCCGCTGCTTCATCAGCTTCAGCAACGGCGAGATTGACATGAAAGACAAACCACGCTTGGGACTGTTCTGGTTCTGGGACGAGGGAGGAATGCTTTTCCGCGAGGTGCGGGTACAAGGCGAGACAGTCACCGCTACCGTATGCACCCACCAGCTCCAGCAGCTCGCCGTCGCTGTTCGAGAAAAGTGCCGGAAAAGTCCGCGGTCACCCTTCTTCATGACGACGCCCGCTCCCAATTCGCTCCCATTTCGCGAAAAGTACCCAGGCTAAGTTATAGGAGCTCGGCTGGGATGTGCTGCCCCACCCACCGTACTCTCCAGACATTGTCCCTTCTGGCTGTCACCTTACCCATCCTCTCGAACCCTTCCTGGCCAAGAGAAAATTCGTTGATTATGACTTGCTTGCGAAGGCGATCGCTGACTTCTTCGACTCTCAGAACCCAGAGTTCTGGGAGAAGGGAATCAACGATTTTCCTATAAAGTGGCAGAGGGTTGCCGATAACAATGGTCAATACTTTGTTGCCTAATTATTATTTGTTGGACGAAAAAAAAGTGATGATCGAAAAAAATATGACAAGACTTTTGGGACAACCTAATACTTGGTGTCGTTTACTAGGTTATAACACTGGGTTAAAACAGTAGTGGCGTTAAAACACGAATTACGACTATACAATCACTGATAGATATATTGTTCTCCGAATGCGAAAACCTATCCTGACAGCTTTAGCTCTCAAAACTGACGCTCGCACATAACTCGAAAAAAAATGGCGGTTCTGGGCGGCAAAGATCATGCGGTATTGCACGATTTGCAGAGAACAGAAGACAGCCTCGTTCCGTTATGTGTTAAGGAGAGTGACAAAACGGATGCAATGCAAATATTTGCTATAGGCAAAAAGCTGTTCTGCTCGCATCCTTTACTGTCTGTTATACTGATATTGATGTCTGCTACCATTGTGGAAGTAAATGGACTTAAATCTTTCGACAAAGTTCATATATGTGTTGGATAGAGCTCCTTCAGCTCTGTAATACGATACTACTTTTTTTGAGTTCTTCGATTGTTTGATATCTAGGAAACCTAGAAATGAAGCAGCTGATCTACCATCGTACTATTAGGTTGAGCCATAATTTCTGTTACACTTTTTATTTTTCTTAAGGAAAACTGTGGAAGCTTCTGAGATATTTGGTGGTGGTGGTGAGTATATAAAGCGAGTGAAAAGGACTACTGATTAATAGATTCATATTCTCTATGGCTTCAACTAGCAGTGAATCTACAACAATTTCGCGAGATGGGCAAAATTCACGATCACCGCCCCTGTTCCTCAGCATGCAAGGCCACTAACCGAATCAACCGGTCGATGGGCCCGGGTGTATATCGTTAGGACAGAAACGTCGCGTGGCCATGTTCGGCACTCGACGGGATGGTGCGAACTATGCGGGCCGTATTAGTTGAGTCCTGAAGCGATTACGCCTAGAATGAGGCGTAGAGCACCGTCATCGCTTCAAGACCCATCCGATAAGGCGCGCATAGCTCGCACCATCTCGTCGCGCGCCAAACACGGCCAGACGTTTCTGTTCTAACGATATACACCCGATGGGCCCAGGTTCTGTCTCTCATATGGCAGCAACAACCCGATGGCTCGGTAGACTCAAATTAAAACAGAAAAAAATTTCAAAAATAAAACAGAAAAAAATTTCAAAAATTTGCAAAGTGAAAATTTTTAATTTTTCAAATAAAGGTAACTGTTGCAATACAGTACGACAGTCGTGCCGCAGACAATTGGACAGTAGCCGCAAAACTTACCGGAAAAATGAACGGACACTTCTTCCTCCACGACAACGCTCGCCCACATGTGGCAAAGATGGCGTGTCAAAGGACCCAAGATCTTGGTTGGACAAAGCTCCCCCCACCCACTGTAATCTTCGAACATGGTGTCAACGGAATACCACCTATTCCGATCTCTGACCCACTTCCTCGACGGACGGCAGCACAAAGATGACGATGATCACAAAGTCGACTTCCAGACTTTCTTCGACCAGGAATCCCCAGACTTCAACAAGCGAGGCATCTACTAACTCCCTACTCGCTGGTAATATATTGTTCATTATAATGGTACATATATTGTTGACTGAAGTCAGACACAAATATAGAAAAATAAATTTGAAATTTTTTGTCACTGTGTAACAGAAATTATGGTTTGACCTAATTTACACGCATGAACGTCTCATAGAGCTTTTTCAGCACTTTTTGTTAACTCTAACCACTTGTACTATGTTTGCTGTTTTAGAGGCTTAGAAACGTAGTACTCAGCAAAAAAGCATTCTCATAATCTCCTCTTCTTCGCTTACCATCGATGTGAAATAGAATATCCATATGTGCGAAAGCGCAGATATGGAAAAATCGAAAACGTATATAAACTTTTTTTGATATTTTTAATTTTTGATAACTGCTGTTTAGCGCCGCAGCTCGCGATGCGAAAGTTACTACAAGGATGCTGAGTTATGGGCAAAAGCTTCTGTGCCGGACGGGACTCGAACCCGCACTTCGTCCTTTCCGGGGATATGTGCTAATCCATTACACTACCGACACCACCTTCACCTTAACTCAGCTTTCTGAATGGTATATTTACCATAGCTTATCAGCACTCACACGTATAACGTGTTGAGTCGGTTGGCCATCTCAACACGTTATACGTGTGAGTGCTGATAAGCTATGGTAAATATACCATTCAGAAAGCTGAGTTAAGGTGAAGGTGGTGTCGGTAGTGTAATGGATTAGCACATATCCCCGGAAAGGATGAAGTGCGGGTTCGAGTCCCGTCCGGCACAGAAGCTTTTGCCCATAACTCAGCATCCTTGTAGTATATAAACTTTGCCGAATGATGAAGAGAATGTTGTAAAGCACAGAGAATGAAAAATGGCAAGAACTCACTGTGCAATCTCAAATTAAAAACAGTGCTGTGGACACTCACGTTTCGCCGTGAAGAAAAAAGCAGCCGAACTATTCGGGAAGCCTACACTACGTGGAGAGGACACTGTAGATGCGAGCTCAAGAGCTGTATGTCATAAAAGGGCTAAGTCTCATCACGAGTTATTCATGAGACTACACCGCTAAAAAATGCTCAAAGAATTATACGGTTCAGTTAATCGCTCCATAGTCCTGCTCCACCGAGAAAGAAGTAAGCCATTTAAAGGAATCGTCCACGGAAAATGAGTTTTTGTGTTACCCATATATTTATGTTGTATTTGCCTAATGTTGGCCTCATGCAAAATTTCACGTGAAAAAATGTGAATCTGACTGAGATACAGCACCACAAAGTGTGGTCCAGGTGGGCGGGGCCTCCGTGTAAAACCTCGTCCCGTCGTCCGCCGTGGTCGGAGACGCATTGTAGCAACAGAAGGTTACGTAAACAGTCCCACTCTCCGTTCCCAACGGCGGCGGACGACGGGACGAGGCTTTTACACGGAGGCCCCGCCCACCTGGACCGCACTTTGTGGTGCTGTATCTCAGCCAGATTCACATTTTTTCACGTGAAATTTTGCATGAGGCCAACATTAGGCAAACACAACATAAATATATGAGTAACACAAAAACTCATTTTCCTTTAAGGAGGTTCTATCGAGAAAGCTGATCCATTTGCTACATAACGTTAACCTTACACTGCAAAGTTGCCAATACTTCTCCCCATGAGCAAGATGAGGAGATCGGTCAGAGCCTACCAGACTCTCGAAACGCGCTCCAACATTATTACCGCGTCCATTCGCCGCCGATCCAAAAGAAACGTTGGTTCAAAAGGCCCAAAACGCAGTAATCAGATTAGTGGCTCACTTTCTTGCAAGTAGGTCCTTAGATGCTGCTGCTCAGGCTGCACCTTTGCTGCGATTGCACCATGCACCCTCACGGTGATGTGCCTGGTTGGACACAATCAAGCCACGCTCACCCATCCAAATCACACCTGACCTTAAACGAACGAAGTTCTTATGTGGGGCTTGCGCGGAGAAGGAAACTTGCGATAAGAGAAGATAATTTAATGAAACAGCCAATTCGATGATGAAGACAGCTTCCACGTTCGAAATTCATTCGTTTGAGGCCAGGTGTGGTTAAATGGGGTGGGCGTGGCTTGGTTGTATTCAGGCAGGCACAGCACGTGAGGGTGCACGGTGCAACCTGAGCAGGTATCCAAGGACCTACTTGCCCCAAAGAAGGAAGCCGCTAATCTGACTGTCGCGTGGTGTGCCCTTAACAAAGGCGGAAATTTTAAAAGCAGATCCACAGCTTTTCCGATCAGACCATGCTATGATAGGTGAAATGGCGTCACACTGAGATCAGTATATAATAGAAAGTCGGGAGCTGTCTCTGAGAATACAGTGGGTAATTCCTTGATTAAATGGTGAACGGTGAGAGTTGCACGAACTTAGTCCTTAGATCAACGAATAGGAATAGAGCAACAAAGAAAACTTTGTTCATGTTAATGGCTGAGAAGCTCCGGGCCATTCGAATTAATTAATTACAGCCTGATTATCCATGGAAACCAGAAAGAAGCCATCAGATAGCGACGTTCATGAATCAAAAAACCCTCATGGTTGCACACGCATGCAGACATGGGTGCCGAACATTAATGATATAACGAGCATTTATTGCAAACGAAGAATTCTCTTTTTATGATAAGCAAAAATTCGATTTTATGGGGACAGTTGGCACCGTTATTTGTTATAATCGAGAATCAAAGAAAAAGCGCTCAGGCTTCAATGGTATAACGGGCAGACAATGGCAAGTAAACTGCCTCCATGTAATACATGAAAATCAAATTCTATGAGCACAGCTAGGGTATAAAATGAGAGATTCTGACGGTCCAGCGATAACGGATCAAAAGAGCTCCGATCGCTGGTCGTTCGTCACATACGGCATCCATCATGGAACGTCTCATTTGCATATTTGCTCTGATTGGAGCCACTCTGGTGAGTTCTTGAAGCTGTTGCTAACATAAAGTCTCGGTTGAGGTGGTTAATTTATCGATGCTCAAGAGCTAAGATTAATAACGCACTTCATTTCAAGGCTTGCCAGCCTGTGACAAAACCTACAGAAGTTGGAAGAGGAAACATGACTGCTAGAATTTATCTAATTAGCGATCAGTCCTATGATCCAGCGAGATTGGATGAGTACATGGGCTACTTCCCAGATACGAAAGTAAGCGAATACTATCAGTTTTCACTCCTTGCCAAACATTTAATACCCGAGATACGCTTCAGATCGAAGAGTATTCTTCACTTCTCGGAAACTTCAGTGACCTGAGATCAGAAAACATCTCAGGCAACTTCTCTTACATGTTCACTCTAACCCACTGTGACTGCGTTAAGGTAAAGCGCAAGATTCCTCCCCTCGGTTATTTAACCCATTCGTGCCCATGTCAGCCACCGGTGACTGACAGAAGTTTCATGGACCTCCTGCTAACACCCCTTGACATTCAGGAAAGGTTTTTGGGTCAAACAACTGCCTGCACCCTCCTGCTCTTATGCAAGCCATGGGCCAGAGGAAGGGGGCCCGTACCCTTACAAAGACCCCCAAAAAGCAAAAAAAAATAGTATGCACTGAAACTTTGCCCAGGGGGGTTATTATGGGGTGCTGATTGCGGATATGACATCCGTTTTTGTCGTTTCCGCCAAACTGTGCAAATGCAACATGTTGGTGCAACATTTGGGAAAACGGATGTCATATTCGTGATCAGCACCCCAAATAACCCCCCTAAGCAAAGTTTCAGTGCAAACTATTTTTTGCTTATTGGGGCTTTCTATAAGGGTACAGGCCCCCTTCCTCCTGCCCATGGCTTGCATAAGAGCAGGAGGGTGAATAGGCACCTCCCCTAACTACATTGACGAAAAAAACCATGAACTACAAAGAAAATCAAAAAAAAAAGTGGCGCGTGGGACCATGACAGCCATATATGGCTGACAGCAAGGCCCCAGCCGAAACCGGCGCGGTCGCGAATGGGTTAAGCACATCGCACATTGGATGTGAGCTACTTGTTATACAGTGTAAACACTAATGATTTTGAGGTAAAACGCTGGATGGACGAAATCGTGAAAAGTTCGGAACATTTCACAAATAATACTGTAATATGTTCCATAGAGAGTACATCATCAACAGGAATAACTACCGCGTCTAACAGCAGCGACATCAACAACACCGGCAACAACAAGAACACATCATCAGCAGGAACGACTGCAGCATCTAACAGCAACAACAACGACAACGCCGACAACAACATGAACACATCAGTAAACGAACCATTTACAGCGCCTGACAGCAGCGACAACGGCAACACCGACAACAACAAGGACATATCATCAACAGGAACAACTAAAGCATTTAACAGCAGCAACATCGACAACAACGACAACAACAAGAACACATCATCAACAGGAGCAATTTCAGCGTCTAACAGCACAGGATTTTTCGAGAAAATTTCAAAGTTTATCCGTGATCATGTTTCCGCTCATTAAGTTGATTGAGGCAATGATGTGCATACCTTCGAATTCTAATCGTCGAATCCAGCGCTTATCTAATTCGTCCAATAACTTGATTATTGTTTGCTGTGGCGCCGAATAATACGTTGATTCGATATAATTTCGATTGATCGATTCATGTATCGACCTGAGAATTGATTATGGGGCATAAGACTGATCGACTGAACAAAAAAAAAACGGAAACCGTGAGCTCTCCATCGAACCTGAGGGTATGCATGGGGATTCTAGAACAGGTCCGAGCTTGAATACCGTAGAGCCGTTTTGGAACATAACAGCGATCTCTGATCGAAAAGATGCTTTTAGTGATTGCCGGGAAGATTTCCAAGGACATTTTTGAGTTCCTGGATGCCGACAAGTGTTTGAGAAGCATCGTGATCAGTGGCATTGACGAAGCGCCTCCCCACCCACGGCCCTCAGAAAGGCAGAGGGATCTGGAGACGAAAGTCACGGACATTTTAAATGCGCCAGAGGTGAAATGTAGGCCAGTAGAAGTATACCGTATGGGTAAGGAGGAACAGACCCACCCTGGGCTTATCAAAATCCTCCTGCCTTCGTTCTTAATGGCGCACGGCACTTGTGAATGCCAAACATCTGCGCTCGGCCGGGTTTACGAACACTTTCGTCAGAATGAGCTCAACCGCTGAAGAAAGAAAACGTAAGTATGAGCTGCGTCAGCCGGCTAGGAACGCAACAACGGGAAGCCAAATCGGGAGTGGATGATTTACAGAGAGTAGCTTAGGCCACTCGGGAAACGGCCTTCGAAGCATAGCCCGGATGACGATTTGCTAGATTTTTTTGATTATTTCTTGTTCAACGCCCGGAGTATAGTGAAGAAGATTCATCATCTACATGTATCTGTGAGTGAATTTAAGCCCGATATTTTCGCGATAACTGAAACATGGCTGACTCAAAGATACTCAATATCGAATTGACTGCATATTTCTTATATACTATTTATAGATTGCACCGTGAAGGTAGGAGAGGGGGTAGGGTCCGTTGTTTGCTCAGTTCCTGATTTCCACAGAGATAAAAGTTTGCATGAGACAAAAAGTTAAGCCCATACCTGGACCAAGTCCAGCGAAGAGTTTCAGTCAAAAGATCCTTCTATGTATAACCAGTTGGCTGGCGCATACTAGTGCGCGCGATCCATGGCGAAGTTGAGCAAAGTGGGTTTGATCGATATGACCACCGTTGTATATGGGATTGAGTGGAGATCTTCTTCCCTCTGCTTTCAGCTGAGCATTCAAATGGCGAAAAAAAAGCAGGAGAGGTGACGTATTGAAAAGCATTTTGGAAGAAATATAGATAAGTTGCTCTGCGCCAGAATTGCACCTTTGCGGGGGTGGGCGGTGGTGCAGTTGGTGAGAACGACATTTCAGGATCTACGGTTTTAGGCAGCGTCCGTAGTGAAGGAAGTTGTGTTTTTGTGGTATATTGGAATTGGTGGAAGATGGTAGAGATACTGCCAATTGGAGAATTCGCGGAATTTTGTAGAAATGCGGAATTGTGAAGTATCGAATCCCAGTCTCCACTTGTAGAGAGAATAAGAGAAATGAGGGTCGCAAGTTAGCACGACCACAAAAACGCAAATTTTATCCTAATGAACGCTGCCTTATGGATATATAGAATAGCGAAATCAGCGAAGAAGAATTGGATAAATATCGTTTTTCACCGACTCCGTGATTCATCCCGGTTTTGTGCACGAGGCCCATGATCGATACGTATCTTCACCCGGCACTATTCAAGTCTCATTAATCCAAAAACCACGAGTTGGACAAAAAATGAGCTTTGTCAAAATACGTCACCCAGAGCGCTGACCATGGATACGACATTCGCTTGATAGCGCTGGCGTCAGAAATATGGTTAAAAAATAAATAAGCTTTTTGGTGTTCCGGAGCCTGCTGACGCCGGTGCTTGAAATAGGCACCGGTGGCTGACACGGTCGCGAATGGATTAAGTATGATGTTCATCAGAAAAGTGAGCATTGATTGCAGGCAAAACTTAGAAACTGAGGTGACAAAAACGCTACTGATCAACCGCTTGCACAGAGTCTGTGGAATGACGCTTTCTAGGAAGGGAGTGAGCTCCAACGTACAACTCAGGGCAGCGAATCTTCAAGTGACGAAATAAAAAATCTTTCGGAAGTCAATGTAAGAGCATTGCACGGGGCGTGAAGTCGATGTCAGCAGTCATGTCGCGGTAAAGCAACGTAGGACGCAAATCAAAACTTCTGGGGGACTGTGCAACTCTCTCTACAAATGTTGGACGTTCGGTTAGAATTCAGGTGAGTTGTGGTTTTCTTCAAGTTTTCGGGATCTTAATTAGAATGGAAAATTTCTGAATGATGTTGTGAGTCTCTTGGAGTGCTCTTGGGATTTCTGTGTACGGTTCCTCCAGTCGCAAATCAGTTGAAGGCTTGCGTTCCACAACCTGACCATCTCGTAAGAAGAAATAAAATAGTATGGTCTGGATTGCTCTCATCGCGGCTACTGTCTACTAGCCTTCGAATATGCCGCAGTACGAGAACGAGTTTCCCAAGGCCTCAGGTGAACGCGGGCTGGCCTGCTTCATCTCTTCCAAATCTTTGGAACCTCGGGCTCACTCGAAATCCAGCCGCACTTTTGTTTGAGCTTTAGCTGGTTGTGCTCTCGCGTTCACATATCCAAGCCGTAATTGGGGGGTGGGGGGAAATACGCCAAAAAATCGCCGGCGGCGTCGCACTCGCGGCGCCACCAGTACGACTTGCAAATCGATTTTGCTTTTGGGAGCCCGGCAAAGCGTGGCTGCGTCACTTCTGCACTCCAGGCATGCCACACTGCCTCCTCCAGCCACGCCACCCTGCCTCCTCCACCTTTGCCACACTGTCTCGCTTGAAGGCTGTCAGCACTGCCACTGGCACTCACACCCGCCGCGCCGCTCACCGCGGACGACCACGCGATTTTTTGGCGTATTTCCCCCCACCCCGTAAGCGAGATCCTGGTACCCCTGTAACAACAACTGAATCCACTGTACGAGCAACCACTCTACAATCCACAACCACTTTATCAACAACTACAGTAACAGCACCCTGGAACTATCCACAACAACTGTACCAACAGCTACTCGACGAGTCCAGGAAAGTAATTATCGAATAATGACTGAGCATTCTTTTGGTGATGCTGACAAGCCCACTTTCTTGGGCAACATTTATAATGATTATCCATCAATATTTGATAGAATTCCTGAGTTATAAGGATGCCTTGATTCGAGAAAAACGTACTGGAGTACTTCATTGGTGTTGAGAGTGATTAAAGGAATCGTCCACGGAAAAATTAGTTTCTTCGTCCCCCATATCTTTATAATGTATTTGCATGATAAAAACTGCATGCATAGGTGCACGCGAAAAAGCGAGAGCTAAGATACAGCTCTCAGGATTCTCGGCCGGATGGGCGGGGCCTCCGAGTAGGCGTTGTCATCAAGTAGGGTGACCGCGGACCTTTTCTGGCGCTTTTCTCGAACAGCGACGGTGAGCTGCTGGAGCTGATGGGTGCATACGGTAGCTGTGACTGTCTCGCCTTGTACCAGCACTTCTTGGAAAGGCATTCCTTCCGCGTCCAGAAGCTGCAGAGTAGAATCTTCTTCGGATGCAGGTCGGACACGGGCTGCCTTGGCGGCTCGGCGACACGTACCAGCCAAAAGGCGCGGGGTGCGTTGGTATCGTACATGTCCCAACTTTCATCACCCGTAGCCAGATAGACGAGAAAGACGTTGCGATGCGGGCGGAGCAGCAGCGATTTACAGATGCTCACGTAGGCACTTTTGTGAGCATCCGTCAGGGCATGAGGTCCATCGCGACAGCGCCTTCCGATAACCGGGCTCGTGGAGACGACGATTTACGGTCATGGGTGTTTGTCCAATCCTCAACTCCAGCTCGCGCATGGTGGTTTCAGGATCGGCGCGATCGGCGGAGAGCAGCGTCCCGTCGTCGAATGCGTGTGGGCGTCCTGAGCGTGATTTGTCTTCTATGTCGATCTCGCCCTTGCTGAGGCTGATGAACCAGCGGCGCACGGTCTCGTAGCTCACACATCCCTTGCCCAATGCATCGTTGATGGAGTCGCAAGCTTCCGTCGCTTTGCTGCCCCAAGACCACTCAAAGTAGATGACACCGCGTGTTGGGTGGGTATTGACTACGGGCACTGTAGCTCTCTCAGAATCTGGTGGGACAATATTAATTCTACTAGAAAGCTCAGAGAACGTTCTACCAAATTTCTGAACTGCCTCGACCTGCCTTGAAGTAAACAAGAGTTATTGATTTTTTCGGAAAAGTCCTACAAGACTTTTGGGACAACCTAATAGAGGCAGAACTGGTCAGTAGAGCATCATCTTGTCATCCATTGCGAAGGCACTTCTGATTGTGAGAACTGAAGATGATGTGTCGCACAGCTGCTGACAGGTACATATACCGGACATGAAACACATATTCCTGAAGTTAGGTCCGCTTACAACATCGGATGACAAAGATATGTTGTTTTGAAGCCTACCATGCATTTAGTCCGAAAACTTTCCGGGCCACCTAATACAACTATTTCATTGTATGTATTGCTCTCGCATCAATCAATTAAAAGGTCGAAGTGACGTAAACAGTTATCATCCTCCATATACGCATATGTTACACAAGTATGTTAGAAATTCTTATGCAATCGTGTACTTGTTCGCATGAGGTGACCGATCACAAGATAAGGGTGCGGTAGCCCCGGTGTGTATCGTCATGTCGAGCTTTGCCGGTTTCCAAGGGCCCCACAGCATAAGCCCGCTCCGCTCAAGACGCATTGGGTAGGTACTGGGAGTCCTATATAAAGCTAGTAATCAATTACTCTAAACAGAGTAGAATATGGTCATATTACAATGAGAGGGCATCTTGTAAAAAGTTGCACCCATAAACGTCTCTGAGAAATCAATGTGCACACTCCAGCGTATATATTTGCCTAAGCCTTAGTGGAGGGGAAAAGGGATTCCCTCCTCTCAGGCTTGGATAAAACTAACGTCTATAGTGGGATGCCCACTCACTGAGATAGCACCTAGAATATAC
Organism: Trichostrongylus colubriformis; assembly: GCA_963978905.1. Classification (NCBI taxonomy): domain Eukaryota; kingdom Metazoa; phylum Nematoda; class Chromadorea; order Rhabditida; family Trichostrongylidae; genus Trichostrongylus; species Trichostrongylus colubriformis. The sequence goes on from OZ022259.1 coordinate 3,683,907, forward strand.
AGAAATATTTGAAACAGCTTTGAACAGTACAAACAATTAGAAACAACAGGAACTTGAAGCGAAGTATTAGGTTGTCGGGAAAGTTCTTTCTTTTTTAGAAACGTGCTTTTTTCCTCCAAACTGCTTTCCAGCAATTTCTTCTGTACATGTATATGTAGTACAAGTTCACACACATCTATAGGTACTACTGTCCTTCATCCCGGTTAACCTTTTTCGGCAATATTAATTTATTAAGGGTCAATTCTTCCTCATTATCGAAGGTTTTCCTTTGAATGGCGTTAGATAGGAAAAGGAAAAGATGATAATCCCATGGAGCAAGATTAGGGCTATGAGGCGGATGGGGCAGCACTTCCCATTCAAGCTCGAGAATTTTTCAGGGTCACTTTTTCAATATGTGGGAAGACTCGCCAAAAAATTGACTCGCCAAAAAATTCTCGAGCTTGAATGGGAAGTGCTTCCCCATCCACCTTATAGCCCTGATCTTGCTTCATCGGATTATCATCTTCTCCCTTCCCATCATCTAACGCCATAAAAAAAGCCTTCGGTAATGAAAATGACATTGACCTTTTATAAGTTAATTTTACCGAAAAAAGTTATCCGGGAGATGAAGGACAATGATACCTATAGATGCGTGTGAACTTGTACTACATATATGTGTACAGAAGAAATTGCTGGAAAGCAGTTTGGAGGGGAAAAGCACGTTTTTAAAAAACGAAAGGACTTTCCCGACAACCTAATAGAAACAGACTATTGTGCACAAAAAGACAGCGGACTACTGTACAAAAAAGACAGGTAAGCACTATCCCTATCGGTGAATAGTTAATTCAACATAAAACTTTAGACAGGGTACGCTATGGCACGCGGAGGAAACACTCGCCTTCGCCGCCGCGGGCGGCCGTTTGAAAATTTGACATGGCGGTATACAGCGGTAGCCCAACTGCGTTTTCCTCGTCCACTACGTCGCCTGCCGTGCGTGGATTGCGTATAGTTGAGAAACACCGTATTTCTACGCCTGGTTCAATCGTCTTCGGAGCACAGCTTAGCCAGTATTTACTAGCAGAACTTAAATTTACCTGCCAGTAAATACTGGGTTATTAGGCCTATTTGTACGAGGCTAGGTGGCCTTAATCTCCACTACAGATGAACCCGAAGGACGGAAGATCCACCAGGAAGAAGGGATTGGTCAGCTTTGTCGAACTTCTTTCTCTTAAAGTAATCAGGCACGGATGCCCACATGTTTTGTTGTATATGCCTAATAAGAGTCGCATGCAAACTTAAAAAGTGAGAATTCTGCTGAAATACATTTCGTCAAGTGGTGGCCGAGTGGGCGGGACCTCAGAGTAAATGCTATCTTCGTCGTCCCTGCGGTCGGAAACGTATAATGTCAAAAGAAGCTTACGTAGACAATCCCACTATTCGTTACCGACCGCAGCGGACGACGAGGCGGGCACTAACTCCGAAGCCCCGCCCCTCGGCCACCACTTCTCGAGCTGTATCTTAGCCGTATTCTCATTTTTTCGCGTGAAACTTTGCAGCTGGCCCTCATTAGGCTAGTGCAACATAATTACATGGATAAGGAAAGGACTCAATTTTTTTCGTGGACGATTCCTTTTAACTATATAACGGCCGCGACGCCTTCTCCTGGCACTCTACCTTTCCAATGTATATGGCGTGAGCTCAGAAATGTACGTAACCACGGATCGTCTCCTCGAAAACAATCCAACAGCCATCTGAAAACCACTGAGGAAACCGAAATATGCCGTCAAGATTCTTTCCCAAGCTTTTCTGCACTTCGGTGGAGAAGAGTCCACCACTTCTTTGTGAACTTAACCCACGTGCCCTACATTTACGCTCATCTGCAACCCACGAGACCGCCGACGTGGTCTGGTGATCGATCAAGGTTCATGTGGCGGCGACGAAACAAAAAACCGGAAACTCCCGTTGCGCATTCCCAAAGAAGGAAAACAATGCAGCATTTTGTAATGAGAGCAGGCGTTAGACATAGAGCGCCCATCTCTGTGTATGTCTATATATCTAATTTATCCAGTTATTTACTAAAAAATCACTTCATCAAAATGAGTTTTTTCGCGCAGCATCGTTTGAGTGGTGAAGTAGGGCTTAGTGTAGTTATTACAAGATGCTTGCTCGATGGATCAAATCACCAATCTGCGTCAAGTAGGCGACGAGAGATCCTTATAGGGGAAGGGGGTCGTATTTTTGTGAAAACGTTGTCGACGGTAGTTACATTTCGTACCTTTATAAAGAGGGAGAGTAAGGCCGCCGTCAGACTTTGCGAGTTTGCGATTTTGCGGCTTCGCACTTTCGCACGCGATACTACGACACTGAAATTGTGCAATGCCGTGGATTCGCGTTGCGATGCTGCAAAAACGCAGAGTCGCAAAATCGTAAAATGGCAAAACCGCCGAATCGCGGGATCACATAGTTTGGTGGCTGCCTGAGTGGGTCGTTGGTTACTTTTTTGGGCTGGAGGGAAGGGTGGGGGAGGGGGGGGGGGGGGAGGGAGGAGGTTAGTGGACGTATTTTTAAATAATTTTACTGAGAGAATTGCTTCATCTTTTTCTTGACTACTCTGGCTCAAACCCACAAAGCCTTCTAGTGACTAATTACTGATTGGAAAACACGTCTGGGGGCATTATTGCATTTAAACATGTCAGATACATTCTAAGGAATTGTCGAATGCGTGGCATATCCTATAAAGGAACTCAAAAACACTGAACGTACCATATTTGGTCCTATAAAATTATTCATTGAAAAAGAAAAAAATTATTAATAAATAAAGTAATAGTCTAATCATCAAAATTCACATTCTATTGCACAAACTATCCGGTAATCAATAGGAAGTTGACTTTTGCATTTTCCTTGCGAACTTATGCAAGCATTAGCGCCTACAGGAATCGTCTACGTAAGTTTTCCTTTCATATGGCTATGTTGTCTTTGTTCCCAATTGGCCACATTCAAAATTGCATGCGAAAAAGGCAAAATCTGTCAGAGATACATACCCTCGACGTCTCCACCGACTACGGTCACGCGGGTAACGTGGGCGGGGTCACGAGAAACCTGTGAAAGCTCATGTAATCGGCAACGCGATGCAGGAGACAATCCACTATCGGGCGCCAACGTACCTCCCATCGACACCATTTCAAATGTTATTTTTTCTTGGCGGGAACCTAAATGTTGTTGGGTTTTTGAATTTTCGGGCTTTCAAATGGAATAAGAGTGGTTTTCCCAATTTTTTTTTCGGTTCCCTTTAGGTACTGTACTTAATGAGATGATTTCAAGGGGGAACATGACCTCCGTGCACATTTCTTTTGATTGAAATTTTCATTATTGATCTAGGGTAAATCCTGAGAACGCCCATTCCACGTTCTTTCCCTAGTTGACAACGACGTTTACGACGACAGGTTCTACCGTACCCAGTGATTATCTCTCTATCGGTTTGGATTACTCGTTAATTGATAGCGTTGTACAAATATTGATGTATGGTATAGGTAATGCGCATGTTGTGATCACTATAGATGTTGTAGGCCATGAGAGTTCCGGGTCATCACTCATGTTAACAGGACTTCCTTATTGATTACCGTATCCATTCACCCTCTATGTAGCCTTATAAGGTTTTTTGTCCCACCATATTACCATTGCTGTTGTCTTAGTGGTCTTAATCTAATTATCGATCTAATTATGCCCAGATATTGTTGTCGGTAACCGCTACATTACAATAGAGGGAGGGGAGGGGCGGTTTCTTAAACTTGCAGTCCTGCTATGTTACCACCGGGCTCAAAAATTTATGTCCGATCCGGCACCCCCCCCCCCTTCCCCCGCCCAACCCTCCCCTACTTCAATGTTCCACTTACCTCGAAAGATCAATCACGCACAATTGATCGATCTTTGAGTTTAAGGTCACCCCACCTCAAACAGGTATTTGGAGCGCGCCTACATAAGCATTTACCACTCCAAAGCATGTTCGTTTCCTCGATCAATTATCGATCTAATTATGCCCAGATATTTCATGAATCGTTTTATGTTACAGAATGAATTCACATTTGTTCATGCTAAACACTATCAATCGATCTGTAGATTGGCTAAGATTGTTGCAGGTGAGTTCCTTATGCCGCTGCTCCTCAAAGGGTTCCGCCATTTGAATTATTTTCCCGCGCGCAATTTGAATGTGACCTGGTCTACATACAGCTGCTATTATGTTGAAGGAGGAGGGGGGGGGGGATTGGTAATAAGTTGAAAACTTCGTATGAAGGACGTGTCAATTGTGTTAAACCCGTACAAAAGTAACACGTCTCAACGTGACTGACGCGTTAACATTCAGTAAAACGTCCCGCGCGCGGGAAAATAATTCAGGCGGCAGAACTTTCCGGAGAATATCTGGATTCGTGAGTTTCTACAGCGGAATTCGAAAAAAAATTCACTCCCATCAGTAATTGATCAGAACCATTCAGTGCCGTCGCGCCTATTGTTTGTTGTCGGTAACGAACTACACGAATGGACTTATTATCGCCTCATGGCTATTCAGCTCTTATGGTCTCGCGCTGGACTTATTGTTCTGTCTGTCATCGTGCCTATTTGGAATTGCCATCACTGGACTATATTTGAATCGCCCAATAGCTATGATACCCGACGTGACATACAAAGTGAATACTCCACAGATATCGATTTTTTCCAAGCGACTAATCAATACTCGAATGATTCAGATACTTATCTCATTATGCGCTCTTTTCTATGGCATACACGAAGCTGACGGAGCCGTTGATAATGCAGTATATCGTCTGACACTTATCTGCATCGCTGTCGTATTACAATTTACTGAGGTGAGCGTGTTCAGACTTCAACTCTCAGTATGAATGAGCGAGCTAGCGACAAAATGTCGCTTTGCGTCAAAAAACGAAAAACGGTTTATAATTGATGGGATTCCAGAACTATGTCCTCTTTCAATCACTTTCGGCTATACATTTACAATCACAACAGCTTGTTCAACGACGACCACCACCCAGTTATGACCAGCTCTATATCGTGGAACTCTGCCAACATTCAGGTGACGCGTGTATCGATTATCCTGGCAATCACAACCAGCTACAGTCCGTTTCAGAGCGCCTGACAGGGCGTGGCCTACGAGCTTGCGTGAGAGTGTATCAGACTCTCTCACCCTGCCACACACGCTCACTCTTGTCACGCACTCTCACTATCGCCACTTACCCATGTCCGTAGGCCACGCCCTATCAAGTGCTCTGAAATAGAGTGTAATTATTCGACTGCTAAATTTACGATTTCAGGACCATGTACCACTGCGAAGTTGACGGTCTTGGAACGAATAGACGAGCAAACTCGTCCCGAAACTCCTCCACCGTGCTACGAACTAGCGATAGAAACACTGAAGTCGTCCCAGCATACGAACCGATGAATAGACGCTCTTGGCACCGAGCCAATTCTTAAATATTTACGTCATACCACTCTGATGGAGCCACTCATCCACCAAGTGACCTAGGACTGACTCTAACTCAAAGAATGGATATTGATTGTCCGCAAACGATGAACTGATCGATTTGCATTGTGGGTACAGGAACAGAATTTCTACGAGACGGTTCCGGAAAATTCCCGATAGGAGGATAAATCGCAGAATCCATTTCCTGTTTAGATAGTATTGATCGATCCACGTTTACATAGCTTTTTCGTGACTTCTTATCATTCACTCACTTCCTTTGACAATCCTGTTAAGCGTTTCTGGTCACCGTTGATCTTCGACGTCATCTGACCATGAACGTTCTCTCTCGAGTCGTTGATCTCATTGCCCACCAACGGAGATCGACTATCGACCAAAACGATAGCATGTCATTCAAAAAACCAATAAATATTCTCGTGTGCAGTTTTACGTTGTGCTAATATTTTCTCTTGATATGTTAGAGAGAAAATTCTGTGTGTAGTGCTATTTCCGTACTTCACCAAGTACACCTAACACTACGCAAAATTACGGCTTCTTTCCTGCATCACGCCACATCAATGGTCTTTTTACTGTAAAGAGATAGAGGGGGATATGAAATTTTGGCAAAGCACAGAAGGTGGGAGCATAGTTGTGAGTGGACCACTTCATACATCACGAAGCCTTTCATTACACAATTGATTTACTTTGAGCTTGGTCAAACCTTCAATTTTCAGAAAAACCTCCCTAGCTACAGTATCTTTCTAGAGAAAAAAGGAATTGAAGTGATATTCCATCCAAAATACATGAACATTACTTCACTAATTGTTGTAAGTGATAAAAAATGAATATGCCGTGGTATTTTATGTAATGCGGTAATGGAGCTCAAATACACGACGGCCCTTGCAACTTGTTTTTCCCCTTATTTCATGAGGAAGAGTTACAGTAAGAACTTATACTAAGGGTTTTCGGTTTGCGCCACGCACTTCATTTCTAACCCCTCCACCGCAACTTCACTTGCGTAAATTTTGGGTGTTGGTGTAGAAGGAGCCGATACGGCGTCGCGTCGCGAAACTTCCCTACCTCGACGTACGTATCAGAGCCATTGTATGGAGATAAGCCGCCGTCAGACTTCGCAATTTCGCGATTTTGCGGCATCGCACTTTCGCACGCGATACCAAGATCTCGAGAGATTGTGCAATGCCGCAAGTTCGCGTGCGGAGCCACGACACCGCAAATATGCAAGATTGCAAATCGCGAAGTCCAACGGCAGCCTCAGGCTTATTCCTTGAGATATCGAGGGGGTGAACCAACTACTGCGATAAAATCATTCCTTACACCTGCTAGCGCTCGAATTTGGCGACTGTGAAGGGTGAGGTGTCATTGGGTCGTCTGACGTACTTATTGTTAGTAGTGGAATTGCAGCAATCATGAGATGTCACAAAGTATCATTCACAAGAAGCAAAACATCTGACCACGACAAAGCGATGGACAAAAAAAAAACTTTTTTTCTTCTCAAAAAAAAAAGAAGAAGTCGAATGAAAGGAAAGTAAAAAAAGTCGACGAGGAAGACAAAACGATGGCGAGAAGCAAAACGAATAGTAATATGCAATTCATCCGAAATAGGACTAACTGTATAATTCCAACATTCAGTACCAAAAAAAGAAAGGCTTCATAACAAGCTATGAGAGCAAAAAATAAGATTATCACAAGAAATAGGAAATAATTGAGCAGCGTGTGCCGTTCTTCTCCAATCCAATGGCTGGACGGAGGGGACAATGTTCACGTCGTTTTTGATCTCCGATAATCTATCGGAGATCATTGAAAGTAAGCAACACGTTTTTGCAGTGCGTCATGAAATCCGTTGAAAAAATTTCTGAAAAAGAAGAAAATCCAAAGACAGGATATTGCCGTGACCCCATGAACCGACAACTTTCGGTGGGTGCTATCCTTATAAGAGGAGTGGCATATTGTAGTAGGCCGCGTTCATACTTTGCGCCGACAGTGCGTGGTTGCGTTTACAGGCAGCAAGGCAGAGTGGCACGGGAGAGGAGCCGAGACAATGCAGGCAATGAGGCAGGATGGCATAGGTGGAAACGCAGGGGTACGCAGTCACGCCCTGCCACCATCACCGCAAAGTATGAACGCGGCCGTGTGCTGAACACCTCCGCATTCCTGGCGTGGCAATCTGTAACCCCCAGGCCCATGTTTGCCTAACAATAAGCTTAACGGACGGGTGAAAGGATTTCTTTCCACTGCTATAGCACCGCACTCCAAGCACAATGAGGTACCCTCCTCCCCTCTCCCCTAATCAGGATCGCGTCAATCTTTTATTCCTCAATGAGTCGAGTGAATTGTACGTGGTTACTGGACACAAGTACATGCAAAATGCAAAAACTGAAATTTTAGAGGAGATGACTCTTTTGGAAATTTCCGTCCACGAACAATCCATGGACATGTAGGCGGAGCCGAATGGGTTTTTTGGACGGGGTTCGGATCCATGAAGTGAATTTGTAGGGAGAAGAAGTGAAAACTTAGAATCTACGCACAAGATCTGTGTGAACACAGGACAAGCAGGCGTGGTTCCCGAAGCACACATGTCAACAAGTAGAAACATGTAAATTTTTGAAAACTGCCATGAAGGTTCGACGGCGGGAACTCAAACATCCCACTCCTTTTCCTTTATCATAGCTTCTCACTCAAAATTTTCGTTTTTTTTTCGTGCTTCTAGTGGAACACAGGCACTATATCGATTTTAAAAAATGAATTATCACCCAATTTCTGCGCAAAATGTCCCTCATATCGTATCTCCCTCGTGATGCGAATTGCACAGGTATAGTATATCAGTGTACTTTGCACTTATGGCTGAGAAAGACAAATGGTGATAGTTGATCATAAAGTCGATGCACGAAAGCAGTGGCTTGGTGGGCCACCTGATTCTTGAAGGAATCGTCCACGGGATATTCATGATTGTAATTCCTCGTAAAGTCACTAGGCACAGTACATAAACAGAAGCAAGGAAATCTCTTTTGCAACTCATTTGAATTTCCGCCGAACAACATTTTCATGGCGGGCACACCGCAGCTTGAGCTTTCGCGCCCAGTGTTGATTCATCCCTCTGCATCTCTGACCAAGTGACCGTCGCCTCTTTGCCCCTAGATTCATGAAGGCCGCGTCTCCTCCTCTTCTCCCTCCCTCTCCCCCCTCCCCCTTCCCCTCCCCTCCCCAACGCCTCGGCCTCTCGTACAACACTGAGGAGCTTCGTGTCAGCCGAATTCATGTTGTTTTTTTCTAATTTTTGATAGTTTTCCATAGCTGCTTATTCAGGAACGGCTGAAGGGCAGGTGGTGTAATAGATTAGCACACATGCCCGAGAAACATGAATGGTGGGTTCAAATCCAGTCCGAGACCAGTGTTTTTGCCCATGACTGGGCATCCTTGTGAGACTTCGCACCATCTCCCTTCATTGTCCGCTTTTCGCTACTGGTCGTTACTGAACTCTTACGACATATGACCCTGATCCTTTTCTATGAAAACGTTGATCCCTTTGTCGGCTAATGATGAGAAATGCCACCATCGTTCACGTGATAATCACTACTATTCCTACGTGACACTTCTTCAGAGCAAGTTTATAAATACGCATTTCCGCTTTTCTATCACGTATACCAGGAACTATTAAGATAGGATGTCACAAAAATAAAAAAGCAGTACCCTACCCTGGAATTCCCGCTTAAAGCAGACAGCCGCAAATACCGCAGCGATGACAAAGTAGAGAGAGAATAGCAACTGTGCCATAGAAATAAATTTATGGCGTTCAGACTAGAAAAAACCTTGTAACTACGGCATCAGACCCAGGAGAGCTTCAAAACGCCTTTTTGTCGTTTCCTGCCCCCGAATGGACGAGTTAATATCTGCATACCATTACCACGTAACACATTTCCAACCAACGTCAAAAGCATGAATAAGGAATTTCTAGGAGTGCCTAGTATTTTGGGTCAAAAAATGAAGGTGGGTCGTGTTATAAAGGCGCAATGCGATTTTTTGGAAAAACCGATCGTCACCGATCGATAATCATACTCTGCAGTGCACAGTGTTATTTTCAATCGATGACTTTTTTGCCCTTTTTAAATCTTTTCAAACTGAATTTTGGGATACAAATAACTTCTATAGTATGCTGCGGTTCTGCATCCGCGCAGTAACCAGTAGTAATCAGTTCAGTTTTGAAGAGAAGCGCAGTATTCCTCAAGAAAATCTGTATGATTCTTGGTCTACCCAGTATCGATCGATACAGCACCGGCACGAGGCAGCAGCAAACTCGTCCACCTCCCAAAACAACGTCGAATATAAACGTAGTCTGAACGAACATGAAGGTGCGAGTATATCTGGAGTGAAGTAAGTGCTTAGCGGTGTACAACCTAGGTCACCTCGAGAAGGACCAGAGCGGCCGGATTTGCACGACCCATGAGATTCAGTTCTTCACCGGCCGATGAAGTATTTAACTCCTCAAACGACCACTTGGTAGCAGAGTTATGCAAAAGGAGAAGACTCGATAGTACAGCGACAGGAACGTCGAACGCTTCTGGCGCTTTGATTGCAAAGTTGAATGCACGGCGCACTCCAGCGACAGTGAGTTCCTGCATACTTTATTAGACCTGACTCTTTTATCCCGTAACAAGTAGGAGCTACCTGTAAGCCGGTTCACAGCGACTAGAGCAAACGATCAAATGGACCAAGACGTCCAATTGGGAGAGGAGGAAGACCAGAAAGCGTTCGGAGCCATATTTAGGAATTAGTAATGTGCGTGCTATGACTGCTCCTACCACGAAACACCACATTTTATCACCTTAGCATCATATTTTTCTACGGTGTTGTTATTAAAATGTTGAGAAAAATTATTGATCGACCTAACGATCAATTTCCGGGAGTAATCAACGCTATCAGTTGATAATATTCATTTGAAGAGATCATAGCAAAGTGCAACCGGAATTCTATGCAACATAAAAAAAACCACGGGGAAGCATTGACTCACAATTAGACAACAACAAAATAAAAAAAACAAAACACGTCTTCTTCAGCCTACTAGCTTCACCGGGCAGGCCCATCAGACATTTCCGGCTTGTCGTCGTTCTTGTAACTTTTTCTCTTCGACAGTCTTCATTATGTTTTGACCGGCTTTTGAGATAAATGAGAAGAACACGAAACCACCAAAAATTATGCAACCTAAAAATCGATATATCGATCATATTGAATTGATAATGTATCGACATCTTCAAAGCTACCTCCAACTGCAATCAGTTGCCATGCAGGTTTTGTGCACAGAAAACCGATCAGCGCAACAACTTCCAGGATGTATACAAAGCCAGCGATTACCTGAAAAATATCGATTTTATCGATTTTTTCAAAGATGTTTGGAATGCTGGGGTATCAACATGGAGGCCGACATGTCATCAAGTCTGATACAAGCTGTTATTCCATACTTAAATTTAAAAAGAGCTTATTAAGGGATATTATATCGTGCAGAAAGTCAGTGACGGCATTGGACATAAGGTTTTTCGCGTGGGTTATGGGTTACATCATAACTGCGAGCATAACTCACCAAAATCTAACAATGTCGTTTGCTGCCCAATGGCTGAATGGCTAAGAGCTCACCTGTCTATGAAGATGCGATCCAAGGAAGCTACCCACTGGTCCCGTTATGGACGAGACCGGTACAGACAGTGAAAAGTATGTCCATGCCATCGCATCGATATCGCCCATCATGGCGGCACGATAGAAAAAGCCAATGACGGCATTTAGACCTGAAACACAATGAATCTTCGGCTATTATGTCTAAGTCCCATATTTTGTCGTAGATTACGCCAATTTGGCTGCAAATGCACCAGTCTTCGGAGGCGATAATTCCACGGTATTGTGTACACCACCAGTCACAGGAATGATACGGGAACAATGAATGGGGACTATGATGGGTTACTCCACCCAGCTCATGACTCCATAGCTTGGGAGTGAAGGGCGACTTGGACGAGTGATGGACTCCCTGATCTGCGTCTCTACGGTAGACGAGAGCGCAGACGGAGGGGGCTGACCAGGGCTGAGTCCGGTTTATAAGAGGGAAGGTCTTCCCAGCGATTAAGCCACTCGGAAAGGCACATATAAGATGTTCGGAGTTACGTTAAAGAATCCGCAGGTCAGGCAGCGTAATCCCATTCGAGCCGCGCCGCAACCGCGCGCACCTGTGTACTGTTTTCGATACAACGAACTCATGCGTTTGAAAATTCTGCGAAACATAGGTAGTTATGTATGTCCTACAATAAGGTTAATTCTGTTCAGTTATATGTATGTATATGATTGGGTTTTTTTTATTACATAGTTAGTTGATGATTGCTAAGCACTGGTCAACAGATTATCAACTCTCATCATTCATTGTTGTTATTCACGTGTTTCCTTTGCTATTTATCCATGGCGCTCCACATGCCCATTCCCGACCAGTTCTACGTTCTGGCACCAATTCCCGTACCAGTGTTATTAAACAGTCATGGTAGTTTATACTGGCAACCAGGAATGCGTGAAATATCTACCAAACGTGGAATCCCATGACGAATACGGTAACAAATACGAACCTTTAAGTACGACAGTCGTGGGTGTTGCCGTTTTTTCAGTCACACGGAAGAGCAGAGTAATAATCGAGAAAATACAGATATCCACACCAGAACCAGCGAATGCATCGAAAACTCCTGAATATATATGTCTGTAAGGGCATGTTTCGTTAGAACAGGATTTCGCAACGCGATGTGCCGCGCGCGCGACGCGAAGTGGGCGAGCTAGGGAAGCCGTTTGCAGTTGGCTCCTTGAGCAATAAGTGTCCTGCGCCTTAACTAAGGATGATTTTCTCGGAACCCAACGACATACGGTGTCTAGCTCGCACGCATCTGTGTAAGACAGCAGCTCGGGATAGGATGGATCGATTATTGATTGGTTTGCTCACCTCCAACAAATCCTGTGATGAACAACACCACGGCTTTCCACGTGCAAAAATCGGGGATATCCTTGTATGTGGTGCGTTTCTTCTGAGAATTGAGAATTCCGAGAGCAATAGCAAACGCCGTCCAAATTGCCACGAACATCATCTTTTTCTGTGGCCCGGTGAATAGTGGATCAATCTGCAATGATGCCCATATGTGAACAGACCAATCGATAATCGATCTGCCCTGAAAAACTCACAAAATGCACTCCGATTATGAAACCGGGAATCGCTCCCATGGTACCGAGTATCACAGCACGATTTTCGATCTTCACTTTCATAAACAATACACACATCAGTGCTGATGTCATACCTAGAAAATGATCAATTATTGATTGATGCTTGCAAATAATCTATCAACGTGGCAGAAATCAATATATCGATCACCTACCACATGACTGTATCATAAGAGAGAAATCTCTGGCTATCGATGGTGCTATGTGAAGGGCCAATGTCATGACGGGAAATGCTACTGCACCACTTCCTTCTGATGTCATTCCTGGAAAGAACCACCGATCGATATCAGTTTCCTATGAATCAATATATCGATTGCTTACCTCCTACAAAAGAGCCAAGAATCATTGTCACTGGCATATGCCAATAGTCAGGATACCATTGAAAGAAATTGTATCGAAAGGCTAGCATCCACCATACGGTCTTCAAAATGATTATTTAAATTATTTCATATAAACAAAAATTATCACTTTTTGTCCCACCTGCATAAGAACGAATGGAATAAGCATGGCCGTAAATTTTCTGTACTTGATAAAAATCAGATCTTCCCATGTGGGGTTTTCTGGTAGATGTTGTAATTCCGCTTCAGCTTCAGCTTCCAAATGCTGGCCTAAAAATGGGAAGTTTTATTCGTCAAAAATACCATCAATTGTTCAAAATTCACCTTCTAGAAAGTACTTTCGGAACCATCGTTTGACTTTTTGACCACGAGTGAGTGATGGTTCTTGTGGTATATAAGGCCTTTTCGAGAGACCACCTAAAAAGACATCAAAAATCATTTTCCACAACAATTTTCATGTGTATCCAAACATTCGACAGTACCGTACCTGTGGCACGACTCAGTTCAATCGGTTGAATTGTATCCATTCCCATGACAGAATTCTGTAAACATGAGCATATAATAAATAAATCAAAAAGTTTAATAACGAACGAGCGAATGCTGCAGGGGGGGGGGGGACAAGGTGAGCATATATAGATCAAAAATTATAGAAGTAATGGCCAAATATACTAGAATTGCCTGAGTATGAATTGCCTGAGAGAACCCGACCTTACCTCTGTCCCTTCCCTACTCTATCAAGTCAGCACGGGACTGGAGTGGATCTGGGTTACACCCAGAACAGATATTTTAGATGACCTGAAAGTGGCTCTTGAAATATTACTGGAATTACACGATCACGGGTAACCGAGAGCCCCAATCAGACCTTATACGGTGTTGACATAGGCATGTATGGGATTTAGTATAGTTGATCCAGGTTTAAGTGCCGCTAATACCATAAATGAACCCGTATGCGTCATTCAAAAAGGTCTAACGGTCGATGGAGGGGCCGATTGACGATTGTATAAAATTTCTGAAAACAGAGGAGAATCAATAATTGATTGAAGGTTATTTTGACGTTTTCAATTTAAGCGATTAATCTAGAAAATGGAGAGATCTCGGCACATAGAATGAAAAAATAAAAAGCGCAATGGGACCGTGTGGGCGAGAACCGTACGAGCCAGAGACGCAGAATGTTGCAGCAACTCTGCTTCTCTCACGGAAAGTATAATGCTTTCATTTTATACGAGCCAGAGGAAGACGGCAAGGTTTTTGTCGGTATTATACGGTACAGTAATCCAAATGATAGGAAGTATAGGAAATATTGACTATTTGTAAACTGATCTATAGTCAACCATAAAATGCACATATTTTGACGGCGTAAAAATTTGCATAAGCCGCGGGTGGGGGTTCACTTTTTGGTTGGTCGATAGAGCCCGACATAAAACCAGGTAAACATAAACACCTAGGTAAACAAAACAATGTGGGATTATTTGAGATGGCAACAATGCGTGTTCCCGACCAACAAGATGAGATTACGGTAACGCTAGGAAGATATGTGGATTGTCTTTTTCCCGGCATTAAGAATCTGTAGAGCTCAATACCGATGATGGTAAACGAAGGGAGACCGAAAACAGACGGGGGGGGGGGGGGGGAGACGAGGTCGCAGAAACATATCCCTCTTTTTATAGGCGCTAATGCTGATAGAATGTCTCGAAGTAATTCACGTGGGTTGCACCGCCTCATCGCGAATCGTATGATGAGCGCGCCGACGGTTGACTAACGGGTTTCCGCCGACGCCACATACGATCGCTATCGTTGACATTTCGTTTTTTTTTCTCGTAATTATGTTACAATCTCTAGCGCTTTGGGATTACGGTAATGGTGAAGCTGTCCTGTGTAAAACTGCATTTACTGCGATCTCGCAGGCAGTACAGGAGCCGGCCACATTATTATCATCTCTGATACATAATGTGACGTTGACAAATCCCTTCTTGGAATACGCCATGCATTCTACTGCCATCTAGTATCGTGTTGGCGGTCCATTGGAATTGACGATTTGGCTCAAGCAGTAACTTCTTGGGCCTGGCGATGTACATCATCCTAAACGGAGCTCTGCTACCAAGGGTTGGAAGGCATGGTTGCCTTGGGTGAGCGTTGAGGCGGGATTCGACCCTCTCATGCTACGAATGAGAGCGCACCACTTGTCAGACATCACCTTTGGCGCCCCCCCCCTCCTCTTCATCTTAATACTATCTTTCACTTCTACTGGAGAATAATATCTTTTACAGAGACCAAACAGCTGAGTCAGAAATGTCCACCACCATGCTCATCAAATGCCTCACAATTGACGTGTATACTCAATCTACAATTCAATTCTGAACAGAAGACGAGTGCATGGCGCATCCCTCGCTTTTGATAGAACCTATGTCGTGTACAGGTTATTAGTCCACTTACAGATTATAATATTGCGCTAGTAAAGAAACTACTCCATGTCAACCTCGTCAGAATGGGAAATATCGTTTCAACCTCAAGAGAATGTGCCATGTTCTTGAATTTTCGAAGGAACTAAAAAAATAATGGAAGATGATATCTGGATATCTTAGTCTTACCCTTTACAAAAGCTAACTACCAATTCGGCAGCAATAAAAGGAGAGGCGTAATTGTTATTTAAATAATAGAACCGAAGATTTCGCTAAAACGATGTGGGCGACGATAAAGCTGCATACACACTCGACAGCGAAAACGCTGGGATCGCCGCAACGCACGCATTCGTGATCAGTACACTCACAGCTGTGTCTGTGCGCCCGTTGCCACTCAGCATTGGGTGTATTGATCGAGAGGATTTGCTTTACGGGTGTATTATGGCTACACCGAACTTCATTTATACTCGGCGACGCAACTGCACCGATCACGTCGCAGAGTATAAATGCAGCCAGGCGTCTGCCATCGATATAGCGGCCCTGTCATTCTATTCGAAAAAAGCTTATGTCATTCCATCTGGCACCGGAATCAACAATTGGGGTGACAGAAACGTACGGAAGGATATGACACAAAGATACATAACAAAATGATATAAAAGTAAATGTGGAGACTGTGACTGCACCACATTCACTGATCTCGTACACACAGCTCCCATGGAACCCAGTCGTTCACTTACGCCATACCGATAAGGCGAGAAATTTGTGCAAATCGCATTAATCATAATCAAGAACGCTACCGTAATCCATCAACGGGCTGTAATAAGCGGTCAAAACAGCCAACAATTTTGTAGAAATTGCGGTTTTGTGAAAATGTTTGACTCTGGGGAATCGTTCTTTTTGCACTGTACTAGGTGTGTTTCTTATTTATGTAGCTGATTGACATAGTAATGAATAGGCAGGACCGGAAACGGCATTTGAGCAAATTGTGTATTCATTACAATGCACCGGTGTAATACTACGGTCTGTATGGATGCATTTGGGTGCATTATGTCAAACTGTTGACATGGGCACCACGCTCTCCATTTTATCTGTGCATACAAACCGCATTTAACGCAGTATAACATGTAGGGGTATTTTGTATCGCGGTATATTGCACTGAATACACCGAATACCACGCAAAGACACTGACAGCTTTATTCCTACACGACTCTAACCTGCTAAGTCTTCAAAAGTGAAGGATGGTCAAGTCAATTGTTACCTGATATTTTTAGGAAGATCGATGATGAGGGCGGTCTCCACGTCACATGAAGAGTCCTATCATGCAGAAGACCTCGTCTCACCGATCCTGAGCTCCCCTGAGCTAGGATCAAAATCAAATTCTTCTGTGTTACAGTACTTTTCCCTGAAATAAAAAAGTAAGAAAACACCGTATTCATAATACAGTAGATGTCGTATGTAACAAAAGAATATGTGTGTCGTGGAGTTAGGTGTATTTAGTGCAATGCAGAATGCGCTACTTGCACTATAAACTTATCACCAGCTTTCCTCGAGAGATCGTTCAAGTTTGAAAGCAGAAAAAGCATTGAAGTCTGGGTGGGGTCAGATCACGAGGTGAAGAAATTATAAATATGAAACAGTCAAGTTTTAAAAGGCCATTTGAGAATTTAATTTTTCTTTTATTCCTAACGAAAAAAGTCGGCTGTGACTAGGTAGCAGTAGCATACCTATAACATAGTTGGAAATCGACATGTTTGAAGTTGCACTTAGGGTGCAGTGGTCGGAGCCGTAGCGTTGCATTCATGCGTCGAAAACTTCGGTCTCCCACCTGCAGCGAAAAATTGACTATGTGAGAAATCCATTACTTTATCAATTATGGACTGAAGTCAAATGCATGGCGTATACAGAGAAGGTTCCCTGCTCCTCCTCTTCTTAAATGCCGTTACTTATGAAGCTTTAGCAGGAAGAAGGTAGCGAAATACAAATGAATACATTTCCTCAAAATGTCTGGGAATCGCTGCGGCAGTAATGTCTCGGGATCCACGATCTCATGCTCTAGCGATAACGGCCACCAGCGTGTTCCGAATACGTACGTCACGGGATCAGAGATCGGTGACGTTCATCGTTCAACTATCGGCATTAGTGAAATTTATGGCGAGAGAAACACACAGAATGCGATCGAGGCCACAGTTAACTATTCCTGATCACAGTCGGAAACTAACAAAGCATCCCGTTGTTTATGGTCGTCAAGTTGACCTTGATAGTAGTGGTCTCATATCCTTCCGAAATTCTAAATAGGGAGAAAGCAGGGAGAGTGTGTAGAGAGGAGGCCTATTCCGGCGCCTTTTGGCCAACTCTTCCAGTAGAAATTCATTAATCCATTCCACTCATGAACACGCCACTCTAAAGGTTGCGTTCATAGCCATCGTTATTGACGCATCGGCGCGCGCGAGCGCTCCAGCGTCTAGGAAGTCGCTGAAACCGCGTGCGCCACAGCCAGAGTACTCCGGGAGTCGAGGATTCCTAAAGGGGGGGGGGGGCTCGATTGACAGGTGAAATAAACGGTAAAGTAAAAAACAGGTAAGGTAAAACATGAGATTGAGTGGGCAATATCGAAACCGAAATATGAAACGAAAACAAAATCTCTCTCTGTGATCTCCATCTACCCGGGTACTTCGTCAACGGACCTGAAAAAAGCAAAACTTAACAGATATAGGTAAAGTAAAACGCGAGAATGTAAGGAAAAGAGCAACATAGGAATAAGTAAATAATATTAAGCATGAAGAATGAAAAGAAAACAATAAACCTCGTTATCTCAACACCTTCCCTCAATTTGATCGGCACTTCTTCAACGGTCCTGAAATAAAGCAAAACTAAACATATATGGATAAACTGAAACGCGAGAATTTGAGCAAATAGACAAATCAACGAGTAAAAACATCAACTACGAAATGAACAAACTCTAAAATCGCGGTTAGAGGAGCAAGTAGCGAAAGCCTGTGGCTGCGTCGCGGCGCGCCAACTGGAGCGCGCTAACCGACAAAAGTGCTTGCAAATCGCAAAATTCGACCTTGTTTGAACGATCATGACTTTCCTCATTGCTCATCATTTGGGACTCAACTTGTTTTTTGGAAGATTAGGTTCGCTTTTTCTGATGAATATAATTGCTGCAAATGTTCAGAAATGCGAGAGATACGCGAGTCGAGAATTAAGATTGTATGCGGGCTTTTTGACCTCTAACAGTTATAACTTTTTTCGTGCTAGATGTTTTGCAACCATATGTGTTTTTCCAAAACTAGAGACTTTGCTCTTTTTGATGCACTTTCAAACTCTTTTGTATGTTGCTTGAATCTTGAAATACTTGAGTCGAGAAAATTTTTCGTCATTAAGAGTGTGACAGCGTCACACATAGAGCTTTCAAAACTTCTTCAAAAGCAGCTCAATGCTTTCTAAACAGTTTTTCTGGTAGCAGTGCTGTAAAACCAACACCTCAGCATTCGCCCTCTTCTCTCTGGGTATGCGCCATGCCTCCTACCTTCGCAGTAGACGTGATTGGAAGGGCAGTAGATGTAATTAGAAAGGAGGGTGACGTAAAAGATGATCTCGTGTGGCTATCAGATAGGACATACATTTGTGGCTTCCCCTTTAGGGATCCGTCATACACTGGTCTTCCACCACAAGTTGCAGATAGCATTGAAAGGGTGTTGCACGGTGCGAGTGATTAGTGAATACTATTCGAATGTTCGATGTTCTAGTGAACAGTGAACACATTAGTGCACGTTCCAATGAACAAAGTGTATTCACTACATCGCAATTACATTGCATTAATGCTTATTCCTCTCTCCTTTTTCGCTGTTTTTTCGTGGATGTGAATGCTCTGTCCAAGCAGAGAGCTACCTCATTTGCTGGTCCAGGATTCTCGGCTCATATGCCGTTGACATTTAACACTTCGGAAAGGTTCATGATGAATGTGGAGGTCAATGGTTCCAGGCATTTTTTCCACTACATGCCCCTTCAATGCTAGTTCAAACTCAGGACTTGAAGTGCTGCACAAGATCTTGTGCAACCATCTGCCCAGCATTTCATAATCATAAATAAGCTCAATAGCAGGCTAGATGCACACGTCCTACGCCTGTAAAAAGAGAATCTTGAAACAGCGAAAGCACCGATCATCTCTTCTGGTGCTCTGCGTGATGATGGTAATAGTGACAGAGACGTTGCATAAGGCTTTCCTTTTTATTCGAGCAATGCACATTGAACGACTTACATGCACCACTGCAACAAAGTCATAACAATTCAACAACATCAACAACAGCATACTGTACTCGATTGCTCATCCCCATTGGTCTTCGTTGATAGATTAACTGATTTGACCTGAAATAGAAACGTTTTCATCTGAATTCTCTAGATAGATCAGCTAATGACACGCTTATACGCATATAACCTTACATTCTATCATTCCAACCTCCGCAAATACAACCCCCCAGGGTAGACAGGAGGTCGAGGATTCCTCAACTGGGGGGACCGTATTTGACGGGCGGGATAGGGGGTCGTAATTGCAGAGGTCAGCTATGGTTCCAGGCTCGATGATAAGTTTGGTAAGGAACAACAGGTCCATGACGACGGGTAACTGAGACTGGAGAGAAGGAAAGGAGGAGAGTCGCTCAACTCTCATCTAACTATGTCACCACTTGTCTGTCTGAAAAAAGGCGGAAGTGATGCGCACTTCCACACATATGGTGCAGGGATCAAATCCCCGCATCAGTGCCCTCCAGCCAACCAAGGCCTCCCTCCATGCCTCTGTGGTAGCTCATTTGGTACGAGACTCGTCCGGGAGAATAAAAGCCTCGACTCGTACATCGGCTAGCCTCAGTAAATCATTGTATAGGATAATCGCAATCACCTACTCCCAATTCTGTATATAACTGATGCGCAGCGCATCCCAACGAAGACTGATCCACGCTAATACGCTATTCTTTACTATAATGCCTCACACATGCCATCGTCACGTCACGTTGTCTTCAATACTTGGTTCAAACATAAGCAGAGTACACCGAGAGTCGAGGATTCCTCGACTGAGGAGATCGTATTTGATGAGCGGGATAGGGGATCGTAGTTGTTTAGGTCATCTATGGTCCCAGGCTCGATGATAAGCAGAACCTGCCGTCAATTGACCGGTTACGTAAGAAAATATGATTGAATTTGAGTGATCAACACAAAAATTACAGTAATAAAATACTTAGTAAAACTATGCAATCGACAACAGATACTGCTCCTGTAGATGTTGTGCAGATGCTGAAAGGAAGGCCGTACTGAAGCGGCCATTTTCCTTGACATCTTGGTGTGTCCTGACATATGTCCAAAACTTGGGCTCTATCCCACACTTATTTGTTAGCTCAGATGTCCGTTTTATATAATACATTTGGTGATTTATGCTCATTCCAAATGTCTTGGCGCTCACCCGATTCATTGAGTTACTTCTTCAAAATCAATGCATTCTGCAGAAAAACCCACAAACCCGTGGGTCGCAATGCTTTGTTCACGTCGGTCTAAGTGCGCCGTCAGACTTCGCAATTCTGTGTTTTCACGATTTCGCGGCATCGCGCTTCCACACTCGATGCGTCCTTGAGATCTCACATTCGTGTATTCAGATCCGCGCAGCCGCGACACCGCAAAATCTCATAATCGCTATGTCTAAGTCGCTAGGCTCCCTATCTTTTCAAAGATCTCTGAATGAGCTAGACGTGAATCAGATAAGCAGGTGTTGAGCAAAGCAGAGCACAATTCGATAGAAAGGACAATAGTGTGGGTAAGAGTGTGGGATGAGCTCTGAAATTTTAGGTTTGAAATACAAATTGAAGACAGCGTGTCTGAGCGACGATGATGTGAATAGATCGCTATAGAAAAAAGTATGAATAAGCCAATATAGAAAGCAATGAAGTTTTATGGTTATGACAGCCTTATTATAATAGAAATATAATAGAAATACAACACAAATATCACTACAGAAAAAAAGTGTGAATAAGCCACTATAGAAAGCAATGAAGTTTTATGGTTATGACAGCCTTATTGCAATACGCAACCATCTAGACAGGGATTGAAGAAACAGAGGGATATCAAGGGAACACAGACAGGAGAGAGAAGAACGGTTCCCTTCTTTCTAAGAGTGACACATAAGCAATTGATAATGCTGTAATCTGATCTTACGGGCAACAAAACACAATATCTACAAAAGACGCAGGCAATGCTATCGGCTAATAGATTTCGATGGCCATGAAGGCCTAGGAGTTCTTATAAAAACCGTGGAAACTGTCGATCCACCAGAACAGGCGCCATCATGGAGCGCCTAATTTTTGCTCTTACCGTGGCTGGTGCTACTCTTGTGAGTTTTCATTGATGTTTTCATTGAAATTTGAACGAAGTATTCATTTCATTAATGTGGTAGAGACTAAGTAAGGGACGGCGGATCCTCTAATCACTGACTACTTGTTTTTCAGGCTTGCTCACCTGATGTTATTGGAAAGGGGTCTAATATAGCCTCCGTTCATTTAATCACTATGGCTAAATATGAGACATCAAAAGTGGAGGAGTACATGGACCACTTTTCAGATACAAAGGTATGAGAATGATCGGTGTTCCTACTTGCGCAAACATTTCATAATCTGAAAATCTTCAGATCAAGGAGAACTCTAAACCGATCGGAGACTTTATGGGTCTGGAATCAGCAAATATTAGCGGCTTTTTCTCTTACAAATTCTATCTTGCAGATTGTGACTGTGAGAAGGTGAGATGTGGGAGATAATGCCCAATTTTCTCGCGTACAAAGAATGCTGCTGTAATGCACCACAAAACATTAACGATTTTAAGGTACGACTCTGGATGGATAAAATAGTGAAGGACTTGAAGTACTTCAAAGACAAGATGGTGGATTGCTACGTTCTAGAATCAACAGCACCAACACCTCCAGCACCTTCTGCACCTACAGCACCTCCTGCACCTCCTGCACCTCCACCACCTCCAGCACCACCAGGACCTTCAGCTCCTCCAGCACCTCCTGCACCTACAGCACCACCAGCACCTTCAGCTCCTCCAGCACCTCCTGCACCTACAGCACCTCCAGCACCTCCAAAGCCAACCATGGGCCAATTAATCTTTAATCCATAAAATAATAGTTTCATGAAATCTGAGGAATAAATTCTGAGCAGATTCTTAAATGTCAGGGGGATCTCGTTTCTATCTGGAAGCATCTATGAGCACTCCATCGATATTTTACAGGCGTTATAACCATCGAGTAACTTCTGAGTTGACTTCAACACTCGGCACTCAAAAATGGGTGATTTCAAAAGAGGGGATAGCAACCACACCGTGCAAGACATGAGCTTTTAGTCGACACATTTTTAGCTCGACTGATTTTCAGTATGTTGGCTTTGTTTCCACAACACATCATTGAGAAATTGAAGAGCGCTTCGCAGTTTGTACAGCGCAGTAGCAGCACAAACATGTTAGGAATATGGCTTGCCTCCCGTTGAGGTCGCGTTCATACTTTGTGCATCGACGCCGGCACCGGTGGCGACGGCGGCAATTTGCGCCAACAGCGGAAGCAACGGCATCAAAATCATGTGCTCGCCACCCACCACTGCGGCACTTTGGCGGCCGAACTATGCCTGATGAGCGTGGCGGGAGCCCACGAATTCAAATTCAAACCTTGACATAGTGCCATTCTATGCCAAATTCGATTTGAATTTGGGCTCTCGCCACGACCATTATACTGTAATGTGGTTGGATGGAGCGTTTTGCAAACGAAGAGCTTTACCAGAGGCCGGCTTGGTCGGCACATGATTTTGACGACGTCGCTGCCGGTGCCGGCGTCGGTGCGCCAAGTACGAAAGCGGCCTAAGGTCTTGCCCATCATCTTTCCAACCGATACCCGTTAGTCGGCATCAGTAGTCGACGTAGCCATGTCCAAGTCCTAATCACGAACAACTGAGGCTCTACAAACCTTACTCAACTACAAAAAAAACTTGCTCAACTACCTCACAAACCTCTTGTTTTTTTGGGACAGTGTGAGATGTCACTAACTCTGACAGTTACGTTCTTCATCAAGCTGTTCATATGATAGGGTTAAGTCACAGCAATTCACTCCTGAAATCGTTGTTTTCATTCCTGACATTGCTTAATATTTTGTTCATGGTATACATTTTTCACAAAACTGCACAAAAGCCCATTCGTCCATTACCAGATCATAAAAGACGTTGATATTGTATACCATCGCTAAACTGTCACCAACGTTTATTGTTCTTCGCAGCTTTGTAAAACCTCAAGATGACTAAGCCCTGGTCATGGTTGAAGCAAATCTCTTTTCACTATATTTCCACATCTCCTGCTTACCAAAGTTATAGCTCACTCGTAAGTTTGTTCGTAAATGTTGTTTTCGTGGATCTCAAGTCATAAGAGTTACAGCTGTCACCACAACTCAACCATTCGGATACATTCTCGTGATCATTGAAGGACTTTTCTTGAGAATATCGTTTACGTGAGGTATTTTCCCTGAGAACGTAGCTCTCTTAAAGAGGGTTCCGCTAGTTGCAATATTTTCCCATGCCCACACATTCGGATGCGAAGTACGCACAGGGTCTATCTCAGTGAAGGGGGGCATTTTTTATTAGGTTGGAACATAATTTCTGTCACACTATGACGAAAAATTTCAAATTTATTTTTCCTAATTTGTGTCTAACTTCAGTCAACAAAATATGTACCATTATAATCAACAATATAATGCCAGCGAATAGGGAGATGACAGATGCCTTGCTTATAGAAGTCTGGGGATTTCTGGTCGAAGAAAGTCTGAAGGTCGGTTTTGAGATCATCGTCATCTTTGAGCTGCTGTCCTTCGAGGAAGTGGATCAGAGATGAGAATAGGTGGTAATCAGTTGGGGCCATGTTCGAAGATCACGGTGGGTGGGGGAGCTTCGTCCAACCAAGGTCATGGAACTTTTGACACGCCAACTTTGCCACATGTGGGCGAGCGGTGGTCGTGGAGGAAGAAGACTCGGTCCATTTTTCCGGTAAGTTTCGCGGCTACGGTGTCCAATTGCCTGCGGTAGAGATCAGCAGTGACTGTCGTGTTGGATGGTAACAGTTTCCTTTTATTTTGAAAATTTTTAAAAATTTTTATTTTTTCTCTGTGCAATTTTTAAAAAAATTTTTCTGTTTCAATTTGAGTCGATCGAGCCATCTGGTTGCCGCCATATGAGAGACAGCACCTGGGCCCATCGACTGGTTGATTCCGTTGGTGGCCTCGCGTGCTGAGGAACCAGGGCGGTGCTCGTGAATTTCGTACCTTTCGCGAAATTGTCGTAGATTCACGGCTAGTTGAAGCCATAGAAAATATGAATGGGTTAATCAGTAGTCCTTTTCACTCGCTTTACATATCCCCCACTACCAACTACTCCAGGAGCTTCCACAGTTTTCCACAAGAAAAACAAAAAGTGTGACAGAAATTATGTTCCAACCTAATAACATTGGAAACTTTTGTTAAAAGTAAAACTGCAACATGCTTTCACAAACTGTTGCGTCCGAAAGGTTTCTTACAACTAGATGTCGTATGCTCGCATAATCCTGTGAGGCGGCCTCCGTACTTTGCGGAGATGCCGCCAGCAGGTAGCAGAAAAGACTGCCAGCAAGAATAATCGACGCCGGTTGTGACACTGCTGTGACGCTGGCGAAGACACAGACCATGCTGTGACAATGATCCCTTTCACACTCTGCAGCTCTGATAGCGGAGGTGTACCCTTATGACAGAATTTCGCGTCGTGGCATGCGGCGCGTAACGTTTGCGTGCGAGGCGGCTGGACTCGGTGAAACTGCATGTGACCGAGAAGAGCTTCTTTTCAACCTGGTTTCACTTAATTGAACGAAACTCGACATTTCCAAATGTGTTACAAGTGTTCCGGTGATTGCGGGGTCAGGTCACCCATGAGTGGGATTGCTTCATCAGTCGATCATTTCATTACCGATATCAAGATCTTGGCTACGTAGCTGGTCTAGTTATGTCAAACATCAAGGTCGAAAAGTAAAGGCAGGTGCTTGTGAAGTTAATATCCAGTAAAGTTGGATATTTGTTACGTAAATGATTAAGTTAACGCATCTGCCATTAAATACAATTTCTAACTGAAAGTACCCTAAAGTCCCATAGATAAGAGCGGCTCGTAGATAAGAGCGGTTTGTGCTAGAAAATGAAAATTGACGTTTGTATACGTTTTTCTTTGGCGCTGTGAGCTCATGATTGTCGCATTAATAGCCTACAACTTTACCTTTACTCTTACTGTTCTCTATACTTTTTCTATTGCTATTTTTTTATTAGGTTGTATGGAAAGTTCTGGCCGCATTCGCGCGTTCACAAGATAAACTCAAATTTCGAAGCGCGCGTACATGAATTAAATTACAAGTGGTGCTCGTTAGATAGAGAAAAAGTTGCTCTCTCTGGATATATGCTTTTTTTGAAATGTTACAAGTTTTTCGAGTTATTAGGAAAATTATAAAGTACTGCGAAAATGGCACTTTTTAGATGACTTCACTTCACGAGTTTTTGTTTAGCTTAGTCCCAGCGAAGGTGACCACAAATGTGAGTGCTGCAAGGGGAGGGGGTGAAGCATTGTACTGAACACTTTGTCCCTGGTTTCAGAAGTGCAGAAATGAGAATGAGTTGCTTGAATTATCGATTGATCAAGTCGCTTCAAGTAAAGCGACAGAAAGCGATGAGCGCCCATACTTGCAGGGGATATCCACAAGTATTGGCCCACAACAAACAAGCTTGACCAACCACCTCAAGTAGCCTTGATTTGAAAAAAACCCAAAGAAATGAGTGCCGAGGGACCCTCAAGGCAGCTATGCGCAAGCGCATTTTCCACAAATCCTCTTCCAGTAATTGAAGCAGTTGAAGGCTGAAGCCATTACTCATCTATCATATTCACCAGATCTAGCGCTAACTACATATGCCCCACTTTTCCAAACATCTGGAAAGCTTCTTCAGCAGCAGTGTGTTCGGGAAGAATGGTGATTTGAAGTCGACTTTTTTCGATTTCGCGCAATGTAAATTATCAGTCCTTCATCAAATTGAGATATGTAGGTATGCATAATGTTGCCAAGAGTGTAGCAAATCGAATGATGCTCATTCTGTGAGAAAAGATGCACTCTGAGCCGAGTTATGATCCCCGAAGTTGAAATTGCGAAAACTAGCCATAAGAAATGTAATTTTACTGTTGCATTGGGAGTGACTGCTGCTGGAGAGATACTTGAACCAACGCTAATTTTCAAGAATTTTTTAAAGAATTTTAAGAATTTTTGAGAATTTTTTTTACCGGTAAAACAAACCGCTTTTATCTATGGGACTTTAGGGTAAATACGATCCTTGATGAAGATGGAAGCTGTTCACAGTACAGTCCATAAAACAATATTTTAGTCTCAGAAAAATGTTAATTCGGTCGTCTCTATAATGAATTACCCCTCACATAACACTGGACACCTGACCTTCTGGATCACCGGTCGGAACACTTGCACGCCACCCCCCCCCCTCCCCGCTTAGTGTGCGATGTATCACTCTTGTTTGTATGATTCTATAAGAATAGTATTTAAAGAGCCAGAAAAAAACGACAAATCTAATTTCCAGTATCCTTGCGGGTCCGAAGAGAGCCTTTGACTTAAACTATCGCACATGGAACTATCGCATGATTTCCTCCTGCAACATTTTTGGATGTCACAAGTTTTCTAAGATTTCCTTTCTTTGCCCTCCAGATTCTGTATGAATAACGTTCAGCATCGATATTCCACTTGTACACGACTACTAGTGATAAGTTACTAGTAATCATCTCCACAGGTAGCCATTTTACTTGATCATTTAGAAGCAACCATTCAACAACGTCCTGGTCACATTGAGAAAAATCCACATCAGCTCTTATTGCAGTTGATGTTCGTTTGAACACCGTCATGAAAACGGAGCACACATTAGAATATTGTGAAGGCAGAAACTTCGGAACAACAAAGTATTCTTGTGAGAGCATTCGTATCCCGGACGGGAACGAGAATCAGCAGTTTCACAAAAACCCAAGAAAAACTGTCGAAAATGTAGGCTAGAACGGAAGTGTTGCAACGCTTCCACCATGATCAAACAACAAGAAACTGCTTTCATTCCTTCTCCTCCACTCAAAGTCAAACTTCGGTCGACCTGACACAATTAGGGCTTTGAAGAGATTTAGTGTTCACTGGTACTCCTCGGTGGTCTGCCCCACCTTGAAGGGATAGTCCACGGAAAAATGTGTTTTCTGTTACACATATATTTATGTTGTATTTGCTTAATGTGGGCCGCATGCAAAGTTTCACGCGAAAAATGTGAATCCGGCTAAGATACACTGCGGTCGGGGGCGCATTATATAATATATAGCAGATTCTGCTGCTATGTTTTGACGGCTTTCTAGAAATTTAGCATTTATTCATCTGTCTGTGTTTTGTCTACCATAATCGAATTGTTGTGATAATTTGTTGTATACCCCTATAAAAGGACCAAAGTGAGATGTGCTTCACAGCCTTCTACATCTTTTATTTATCTCTTGTTTATGCTTTTGTGAATAGTTATATAAATGCCTGATCACCCAAATTTGAGGTACCACTGAACTACGCGTGAAAGCGCATATTATAGGAAAAGAAAGTTACGCAAACAGTCCCACCCTCCGTTCCTGTCCATGGCGAACGTCTGAATGGCGCTTTTACTCGGAGGCGCCGCCCACCCGGCCGAGAAATACAGGAATTGATCGAATCTTTGCCGAATCTTAGCCGAATTATCTTCTATTCCGCATGAAGTTTTGCATGCGCCCTTATGCCCTTATTAGGCAACTTTAACATAAATATATGGGTAACAAAGAAACTCATTTTTTGCGAAAGATTCCTTTAAGTAGCGAGCTTGGGAATCGCAATCGCGATACGAAGACTGGCCAGCTTTGTATTGGTTGTAATGAGCTGTATTATACTGCAACAACTCTGGAGCCTATCGCAGATGAATTTTAGCTCGCACTCTTCAAGCTCTTATGGGTTGACCCGTTTGACGTTGCCTTGCGAATAGAGACTCGGGAGCGTAGAGCTATAGACACCGGGAGGGGTAAAACTGGCAGACTGCGGAATATGAAAGTAGGAATGCTCAGCAATGTAAAAGTAGAGAAAGAACGAGACATTACGGCAAAAATTTCGAGAAAAGGAACCCCTTCTCTCTCAACCCTCTGCGTCATTTCCCGGGGTAGACTGCAGATGGGCGGAGATGCTGAATCAGCCGGCCGCGAACGTAATCCCGCCTTCACCGGCAACTCGCCCGGCAGCAGGACTGCGGAACGACACGCCGTACCCTGGGGTCGTGATAGGACCCCTATGCGCGGGTTTTCAATGCGAGTTTCGCCACACGTCATTTCTGAAGTAGAAGGTTTGTTTTCAGAAAACATGTACATACAGTTCTCAGTTTTCCTTTACTCCTTCCAGTGCATTTAATCATGAGAGGCACGAGTCCCACTTTTGTGGTCTCTTATGGCTGATCACACCAGTTCCGACGCTCTTGAGTCCAAAGCTCCTCAAAAAAAACTGCGGAAAAGCCAGCAAGGAGGCCTGGGGAGGCTTGCTAGAGAGCGACCCCGCTAGGTCAACGTCACGTAAAGGAAGTCTTGTATATAAAAAAAGTGACGAGTTCTGCAAGGAACAACGGACCCATGACGACGGGTAACTGAGGCTGGTGAGAGGAGGAGAGTCGCTCAACTCTCATCTGACTATGTCACCACTTGTCTGTCTGAAAAAAGGCGGAAGTGATGCGCACTTCCACTCATATGGTGCAAGGATCAAATCCCCCGCATCAGTGCCCTCCAGCCAACCAAGGCCTCCCTCCATGCCTCTGGGGTAGCTCATTTGGTAGACTCGTCCGGGAGAATAAAAGCCTCGACTGGTACATCGTCTAACCTCAGTAAATCATCAAAATCAATGCGTTCCGCAGAAAAACCCACAACCCACCTATGGGTCGAAATGCTTTGTTTACGTCGGTCTATGTGTACCGTCAGACCTCACGATTCTGTGTTCTCGCGATTTCGCGCAATCGCACTTTTGCATGCGATGCTGCGACCTCGAGATCTTGCATTCGTACATTCAGATCGTGCACAGCCGCGACACCGCAAAATCGCGGAATCGCAAAATCGCATAATCACTAAGTCTGAGTCGTTAGGCTCCCTATTTTTTCAAAGATCTCTGTGTGCGCTAGAAGTGAATCAGATAAGCAGGTGTTGAGCAGTGCAGAGGAAGCAATGAAGTCTTATAGTTATGACAGCCTTATTTCAATACGCGAGCCATCTAGACAGGCATTAAAGACAACATTTCAACGGAAACACAGACAGGAAAGAGACAAGAAATATTCTTCTTTCTACGTATGTTGCATAATCAATTGATGAAGTTGTAAATTTAAATCTTACGGGCAACAAAACAATATCTACAAACAACGCTGAAAAATGGCTATGAAGGGAGAAATTTCGATGGCCATGATTTGCAGCATAGGAACCCTATAAAACCGTGGAATCTGTCCAACATCCAGCATAGACGTCATCATGGAGCGCCTAATTTTCGCTCTTGCCGTCATTGGTGCTACTCTTGTGAGTTCTCATCGAATTTTTTATTAAAATTTAAGCGAAATATTCATTTCATTAATATGGTAGAGACCAAGTAAGAGACGGCGGATCCACTTATAACTGACCACTTCTCTTTCAGGCTTGCGCACCTGATATTACTGGAAAGGGATCTGATATAGCCTTCGTTCATTTAATCAGTACGGCTAAATATGAGACATCAAAAGTGCAGGAGTACATAGAAAACTTCTCAAAAACAATGGTATGAGAATGATCGTTGTTCCCACTTGCGCAATCATTTCATAACTTGAAGGTCTTCAGATCGAGGAGAACTCTAAGCCGATCGGAGACTTTATGGGTCTAAGATCGGCAAATATTAGTGGCTTCTTCTCTTACAAATTCTATCTTGCAAATTGTGACTGTGAGAAGGTGAGATGTGGGAGATAATGCCCACTTCTTTCGCGTACAAATAATGCTGCTGTAATGCAACACAAAACATTAACGATTTTAAGGTACGACTCTGGATGGATAAAATAGTACTTGAAAACTCGAAGTACTTCAAAGGCAAGATAGTGGATTGCTACGTACAAGAATCAACAACACCAGCACCTCCTGCACCCCCTGCTCCACAAGCACCTCCAGCACCTCCAGCACCTCCAGCACCTCCAGCACCTCCAGCACCACAAGCACCACAAGCACCACCAGCACCTCCAGCACCACCACCACCTCCAAAACCAACCTTGGGCCCAATAATCTATGATCCATAAAACAATTATTTCATGGAATAAATTCTGAGTAGATTCTTCGATCTCAGAAGAACTCGTTTCTATGTGAAAACACCTATGAGCACACACTCGATATTTCATAGGCATTATAAACTTCGAGTACATTACTGAGTTGATTCCACCACTCGACACTCAAAAATGGGTGATCAAAAGAGGAAATAGCAACCACACCGTGCAGGACATGAGTTTTTAGTCGACACATTTTTAGCTGGCCTGCACTTCAGTTTGTTGGCCTTGTTTTCTTTACTAATCATTGGAAAAATGAAGAGCGCTTCGCAGTTTGCACAGTTGTAGTGGCAGCATAAACATGTTAGGATTATGGCTTGCCTTCCCTTAAGGCCGCGTTCTCACTTTGCGCATCGACGCCGGCACCGGTGCGACGGCGGCAATTTGACGCCGACACCGGCCGCGGATCATGTGCCCGCCGCCGACAACGGCGGCACTTTGGTGACGCGCTTCGTTTGCAAAACGCTCCACCCAGCCATATTACAGTATGATGATCGTGGCGAGAGCCCGAATTCGAATTCGAATTTTGGCATAGTACCAGAATATGCATGATGAGCGTGGCGAGAGCCCACGAATTCGAATTCAAACCTTGGCATAGTGCCATACTATGCCAGAATCGAATTTGAATTCGGACTCTCGCCACGATCGTCATAGCGTAAAGTGGTTAGGTGGAGCGTTCTGTGAACAAAGCGCGTCACCAGAGTGCCGGTGTGGTCGGAGGTGGGCACATGATTTTGATGACGTCGCTACTGGTGCCGGCGCCGGTGCGCAAAGTACGAACGCAGCCTAAGGTCTCACTCATCATCTATTCCAATCGATACCCGTTAATAGACATCAATAGTCGACATACACATATCAAAGTCCTAATCACGAACAACAGGGGCTCTACAAAACTTACTCAACCACTTTTCGTACCTCTTGGTCCTTTAGGACGGTGTGAGAAGGCAGTAGCATAGCACAATTACGTTCTTTGTTGAGCTGTTCATTTGAGACTAGAGGGCACAACAATTCACATCTGGATCATTGATTGTTTTCATTCCTGACACTCTCGAATATTTTGTTAATGGTATATATTTTCACAAAACTGCACAAAAGCCCATTCGCACATTACCTGATCATAAAAGACATTGTTATATTGTATACCATCGCTAAATTGTCACCAACATTTATTGTTCTCCGCAGCATTGTAAGATCCCGAGATGATTGAATACTGGTCATGGCTAAAGCAAATCCCATTTCTTAAAGTTTCCACGTCTGCTGCTTACCAAAGTTACTACTCGTTCGCAAGATTGTTCGTACGTGCTGTTTCGTGTGGAATCATAAGTCATAAGAGAAACAGCTGTCACTACAACTCAACCATCTGGATACCTTCTCGCGACCTTCTCACTGAAAGACTTTTCTTGAGAATCGTTCAAGTGAGGTGTTTTCCCTAAGATAGTAGCTCACCTAAAGAGGGTTTCGCTAATTGCATTATTTTTCCATGCCCACACATTCGGATGCAAAGTGCACACAGGGTTTATTTCATTGTGGGTAAGCATTGTTTAAACATTGGAAACTTTTGTTACAAGTATGCCGAGTTATAGGCAAAACCTTCGGTCTCGAACGGGACTCGAATCTGCACCCCATACTTTCCGGGCATATGTGCTAATCAATTACACTACTCCTGACCCCTTTCACCTCAAAGGCACAGATGATACTGATATGAGCATCGTGGTTCCATCAGCGGGTAGATATGCCCCCCCCCCCCCGCACAACTGCAGAGCGTGTGCCATCACCGCGACGCGAGGATGAGTGCTAAACTCGTAAAAAAACCACGTAAATGAGAGGCGGCTGTCTCAAGATGGCCTACACCCACTCACGATTAAGCCAGCGAGGTAACGATGGCACCTACGAAGATAAAGGTGTGATATTGATCGCGATAAAATAAGATAGAAGAAATTCCCATGGTAACGGCAACCTTATCAAATAATATTGTCACGTGAAAAGTTCTCCAAATGCTTACTTCCCACTGGAAACCTCGTCAAAACCAAGGGTCAGAGACGCCTTAGTTTTTGGGGTGTTCGAAGGCCTTCCTTGTCTTTTCTTCACTTTTGTGTTCTTCAGGACCCCAGACTCTTTATGATACACGACGCTGCAAAATCCTTGCGAGTTTTTCGCTTGAACTATCGCACACGGAACTGTTACATGCTTTCTTTTTGTGACAGTTTTTGGATGTCATGAGTTTTCTAAGCTTTCGTTTCTTCGTTCTCCATGCTGCATCAGTTTTTATTGCATTGATGAGTGTGTCTGTTATCCAAAATATCCCATGGAGTGAAATTCAGAGACGAACTTGTGTCGGAGACGTCACTAGTACCATCTACGCCTCGAAGAAACGATGGGCCAGCCATGCTGCCCGCCTCAGCGATAACCGATGGACGCCCCGAGCGATCGATTGGTATATGTACTCGTGGAATAAGGGGACCGCTAGGAAGGCTCATAAATAGCTGGAGTGATCCACTGAAGCTTGGTCAGAGATGGCGGCTAGCGGCAAGAAATCGTGACGTCTGGGATGGATGTGGTCTGATGTACGGCGTGATCAGTACTGAAGAGCGGGTTTTAAGGCATTCAAGGTGTTGAAGGGTTTGAAAAATTTTTGGGAATTCTGCCGCATCGCCTTGTAGCAACGCCGCTCCAGACAGCTCGCGTCCTGGAAAAATCGTCCACGGGAATTTCAGTATTTCTGCCACCATATGCGTTACATTTACTCAACGGACCACTGCAAAGTTTTACCGAACAAACGAAAATCCGGCAAAGATAGTGCCCTTCAGGGTAACGTCCGGAGATGGGGTGTCTGCGAGAGCTCTGGTAGCGAAGTAGCGGCGGTCTGCCAAATAACTCTCTGAATAGAGTTACGGAGACTTTCATAAATGTTAAGCATGTATAAGCGTGTTCCTCTCTCACATTACAGATAAATGCATCGAAGGGTTTCTGATATGCCAGCTACAATACCGCTCCTAATTTCTGCTGAATCGGCAGAAAAGTGTGACACCCACCGACTTCTTGCCATAACTTTAGCAGAGGTGATCCAATTTCTTTGCAAAATAGACCAACGGCTAGTGCTGACGAGGAACTTGGGTATGTAAGAAAAGTCCATTTTTCTCTGCAGATCATCTCCATTTTTAGTAAAATGGGAATTAGACCCTCTAGGGCGCAAGAAAGTACCTGTGGGTATGACGGCGTCGTAAACTCATCACTTCAGCTGAAAGTTTTAGTTTAAGCACTTTAAAACAAGGAATGTCAATATATTTGACAAGTTTATGATTGCATGATAATTTGGCCCCATTCAATGGTTCAACTTCACTTCAATCTAAAAGTGGCACTCCAGTGAAACCTTTTTTTTGGAATTTCACACGTCTTCAAAGGAGCATTTTTTACAAAAAAAAAGCGAGCCATTTCAAATCGTTCAGTAGTGCCGTTGTTGTACTGCGAGAGAACTCTGCCGTATTTCCTCAAAGATGGGTGGATCGAATGTTATTTGTCTCAAATCTTCCAAACGTTATTTGTTTAATCGGTCTTTTCTGCACAAATGTCGGTCTCTGCACAAAACGAACTGATTTTGAAAGGTGACTGTAATTATATCTAATGAATGTAAAAATTCCAACATTACTCCATAAAACATAGTCTTAGAGCCGTTGTTCGAGAAAACTGCATGTGGCTCCAAACAACCTGAGTCTTAGAAACTTGGAACATGGTGAAGTGCGTAATCGAAGGTGACATGTATCACAACTCATTATTGTTACCAACTTATTCTGAAACTTGCTCTGTCTCGATTAACAGTACATTTATTTACGCTTTCAGTTTCTTGTCACTCGGCTAAGGCCGCTTTAATACTTTACGCACCGACGCCGTCACCTGCGTCGATTTGACGCCGTCACCGCCGGTGACGGCGCCGGTGCGCAAAGTGTGAAAGCGGCCTAACTTTGCATTACCGTTGACCCAGCACTATCGATGTGAGCTGGCTATAGTAGCATCCCTTTTGAGATGCATGACTACTGCGGTGCGATAGTTACATAGATGGTCAGTGAATAGGCTGGACGAAAATTCATTCAGTTTGACGGCTGACAGATCCGTGTATATCTGAAGTTCATGATTAACCTTCCAGGACATCAGATAATTGCAGTGATAAGCGGCGCCAGATATCCTATTCGGAGCTTGTGAGGGCCAAAATTATTGTGAAACAGCCGTATCAACGCAGGAGTGCACACTGCACCGCCAAATCGCCCACTGAGATGAGTTCTACGTTTGCAAATGAAGAGCAGTGATCTGAACCCTTCAGCTCTCAGAACCGCGAGCGTCCAGAATGAAACCACTGGCACTATAATTCGATCAGTTGCTACTTTGAGTACATTTGACGTTCTAGTGATATGAGGCTGGCTGCGTTAGCGAGCACTGCACCGCTGTATTGATTGACCTTTTACGCGACAACTGATTGTATGCTGTATAGAGTGGCATTGTAAAAAGATCATTAAACTACAGCGCTTAAAACATTTAATGCAAGTGACATGCAAACATATCAGGTTGTCCGGAAAGTTTTCGGACTAAATGCATGGTAGGGTTCAAAACAACCTATCCTTGTCACCCGATGTTGTGAGCGGACCTAACTTGAGGGGTTTGTGTTTCATGTCCGGTATTTGTACCTGTCAGCAGCATGTGCGACATATCGTCTCCTGTTCCCAGTAGCGCCTTCGCAATGAATGGCAAGAAGATGCTCTACCGACCAGCTTGGTACTACACTACCGCTCCGGCCGATCCGCGAACGAGGCCCATCGCTTTCTGCAGGAGGCAATAAAGGGGCACGCCCCCTGTCGCTGGACGTGCTTCTACTGGTACCACAAGTTCGACAACGGTGACGAATCGCTCAAGAAATCTCAACCACAAATACAAAATAAACGGCTCGTGCTCGCTACCTGTGGGGTTCGACCTCACCTTTCTGTACACGAACTTTCGGCCTTACGAATACTCCTAAATCCACGGTACACGATGTCAATTTAGTTACTAACTATACATTTTCTCCGACATTAATCTGAAAACTCTCCGGACAACCTAATAAAATCAAAGTGTAGATGGGCCGCCTCTACTAAAGTTATGGCAAAACGTCGGTGGGCGTCACACTTTTCCGCCACTATCCGTCGATTCAGCAGAAATTAGGAGAGGTATCGTAGTATAGCACAGAAATAGATGCAGCGATTCATGAGGGTGAGACAATGAATGAGATCTTCCTAGTGGCACTTTCTTGCTTCTCATGAGGGTTTCTCTTTTATACCCAGGAAACTTCTCAAAAGTTTGTC
The DNA here is from genome assembly GCA_963978905.1 of Trichostrongylus colubriformis. Taxonomy (NCBI): domain Eukaryota; kingdom Metazoa; phylum Nematoda; class Chromadorea; order Rhabditida; family Trichostrongylidae; genus Trichostrongylus; species Trichostrongylus colubriformis. Next base: position 3,720,098 of record OZ022259.1, read on the forward strand.
ATGTGTGACAAGAATACTTGTTGTGCTTTGGATAGGATATGATTTTTTATAAAAAATTTTCCCTTACGGCAAAGCTCACCTTTCCGCATCACGAAGGCTCCAAGAATCGAGCTGCGGGGTTCATCATCTGTTCGACGCATATCGTGCAATTTTTATTGTTTTCTTGCGCAATAATACACAACTGTCATATTCTTTTTCGCGTACCTACTTATCCCTACTTTCAGATCGCAGAGAACTCCTTAATCCAACTTATACTTATGAGCAAATTAGCGTAACGCATCAGTTGGGCATCGTTTCGCAAAGCGATTACGATATTGTGCATTGAAATCGTAGGGGTATTTGAGGTGATTAACAGTAACAATCGTCACACTAGGAAGTGATTATCACCCACTCCTTGAAGGAATCGTGCACAAAAAAAAAAGAGTTTCTCTGTTACCCATATATGTATGCTGTACTTGCCCAATAAGGGCCACATGCAAAATTCACGCGAAAATGTGAGAAGCAGGCTAAGATACAGCTAAGTGGTGGCTGAGGGAGAGGGGTCTTCTGGCCTGAGTAAATGCCCGCCCCGACGTCCGTTGCGGTCGGAGACACATATTGGGAACAGAAAAATACATAGACAGTCTCACTCCTCGTCCCTGACCGCGGCGGACAACGGGGAAGCATTCACTCTGAGGCCCCGTTCCCTCAGACACCACTTTGAGGAGCTGTACCCCAGCCGGATTTTATTCTTTTTGCGTGATACTTTGCATGCGGCGGGTCCTATAGTAAATACAATATAAATATATGGGTAACGGAGAAACTCATTTTTCCGTGTACGATTCCTTCAATTTCTTACAATGACAATTTGCGAGGTAGAACTTATAAGCAAAGGAGCCGTCCTCCTTCGACGATCCCAGATTGAAAAAGTCCCCCAGCGGTTTAGAATACTCCTCAATCTGAAACAGATATTTGAGTATGTAATATTTAGGTGCGTGGGAAGGCACTCCTTACTTACTTTTGTTTTTGGAAAATGGGCCATGAACCCTCAAACTTTTGGTGGGATCTTTATTTCTCAAATAACAGGGAGCAGTACTATGGTGTACGCTTTCCTAACCTATAGCTTTGGCACTGGTGGGCACTAGTAGAGTATGAAGCCGCAAGCCCTTTCTGTACTTTTCACATTGATGAAACGACCCCCCATTAAGCAACCATCCCAACGGAAGCACAATTCGGAACTCACAGGAGCAGCACCAGCGAAGATGTTCCATGATGTTTCCTAATGTGTGGTGGAAAGGACTATTTACCGATTACACAGCAGACCTATTCTATATATAATATTTATGGCTGTCGAAATCTCTCTTTTTATAGCAGCTTTGCAGCTTTATACGTTGGAATTGTGTTTGACTGAACACAATGTTGGAATTTATTTTGATTACTAAAATTAGACTTCCATAAAGCACAGAATTTCATTGCTTTCTATGATGGTTTACTGACGTCATCGTAGCTCAGATAGGCTGTCTGTAATTTGATTTAAGACTTTGAGAGCTCAGGCTTCATCCCACATCAACAGCCCACATGCACTGCACTTTGCTATATCCACCGAATTGTGCTCAGTACTGCGCATTCAGGGTGAGGGTCGATTGGTCGAATTTTCGCTTTGCGCCATCGCACTCGCAGCGCCGTCGAAACGAGTCGCTTGGAATTCCGCTCAAGTCGCAGGGGGCTGGTACCGTGAGGGACCTTTAAAGATCGCGAGTTGAAAGCCTCGGGAGTTCGTCTATTTTTGAAGGACCCTTACGGTACCAGCTCACTGCGTCTTGTACAGAATTCCAAACGACTCGCAGCCGTGCGAAAATTCGACCAATCGACCCACACCCGGCAATTCATGGCTATCTGATTCTCCTCTAAGACGCTCAGAGCATACTCAGAAAATTAAACACGGCGAGAACGAGCTGGGATGCGTACCAATGAATTTTTGAGTTTTTGTTCATGAAACATCTCCTTCTAAACGAAGAGTCCCTCAATCAGAGGAGCAAGAGACTCGAACTGGGTAAGCTTACGCGACAGATGATTTGCTAGACCCAACAGGAACTGATCGCGCACTAAGGGCACGACTGCCACTACTAGAAGTTACTTGTTCTTTCTGAGTGTTCCTACACAAAGCACTCCGAAATTATGTACTACCATGATGCTACTTATCCATTTCACTACCTAGACCCCATGCACCATTTATTGGTTGAGTTATAAATATACTGTGTCCCAGAAGTGTAGTCCACCCTATTTTTCATCCATATCTCCAGAACGGACCAGCGATTTCTTTCCAAATTTTTATCTGTGGTACCTGATCACTGTAGCTATCAAACGCCTCAGTAAAACTGAAGACATAAGATTGCAAAATTTAATCTGCTTTTTTTCAAAAATAAGAGTGTCTAAGAGTGTCCCAGAAGTATATGTCCACTCAGCTTTTCCGCCTTGCTTCCATCGAAAGGTAAGTTGTGAAGTAGATGTGTTGACGCATCCTTCTGAGATTTACCCTACAGTGCCATGCCACGCGGTACGCACTTATCCGAGTACGGAAAAGGACAAATTCTGGCCTATAAGGATGTGGGACTCAGCAATCGCAAAATTTCTGAGAAGACAGGCCTATCCCACAACTTGATCAGCAGCTTCTGTCGCACCATGACCTGTACGGAACGAAAGAGAGAAGTGGAAGGCCGCAGGAGCTTTCTGAGGGGCAGAAGCGTCGGATCCTCAACGCTGCGTCCAATTCCAGAAAGGGTGTTTGTCGGCTGTGCAGGGAACTGGCACCTACTGTATCGAAAAGCACTGTGCACCGTCTGCTCAAGTCGTCTCACATCGTGCGAAGACGGTTTTCGTTGACGCCATACCTCACGAGGGCGCGCGAAGAAGCTAGAATCCATTTTGCCAAGTAAAATGTCAGCTGGACGCATCGATGGGATGAGGTAGTCTGCAGAGTTACATTATTGACGTAGTAGTTCACACAGCATTAGTAATAGTGTTGCAGGTGTTCTTTTCTGATGAGAAGAAATTCAATTTGGACGGGACGGACGGCTTAGCTAGTTACTGGAGGGGCTGCGCTACTTCTCGAAGCGCTGATTTGCTGGTGGTAGTGTTGTGGTATGGGCCGCCTTCTTTCGCTTTGGTAAGAGCAGGATACTATTCATCACGCATCGTATGGATTCCAGGGCTGTCAGGACGTTCTATAAAGTAATTTACTACCATATAAACAGCGGTACACACGTATATTAGGTGCCAGTTCCCTGCACAGCCGACAAAAACCCTTTCTGAGAATGGACGCAGCGTTGAGGAACCGACGTTTCTGCCTCTCAGAAAGCTTCTGCGGCCTTCCACTTCTCTTCTTCGTTCCGTTCAGGTCCATGGTGCGACAGAAGCTGCTGATCAAGTTGTGGGATAGGCCTATCTTCTCAGAAATTTTGCGATTGCTGAGTCCCACATTCTTATAGGCCAGAATTTGTCCTTTTTCGTACTCGGATAAGTGCGTACCACGTGGCATGGCATTGTAGAGTAAATGTCAGAAGGATGTGTCAATTCGATGGAAGCAAAGCGGAAAAACTGAGTAGACCTATACTTTTGGGACACCCTTATTTTTTGAAAAAAAGAGCAAATAAAATTTGGCAATTTTATGCCTCCAATTTTACTGAGGCGTTTGATCGCTACAGTGATCAGGCACTGTAGATAAAAAATTGGAAAGGAATCACTGGTCCATTCTGGAGATATGGATGAAAAATAGGGTGGACCTATACTTTTGGGACACACTGTATATAAGGATCATTGACAAGCTGTGAAATGGTGCAAGAGGTTACGGTAGTGTAATGAATTAGACACACACATGTACCTGGAAGCATTGTGTGGATTCAGGTTCCTTCCAAAGCCGATGACTTTGGACACAACAAAGTATCCTTATGAGAAGATTCGTGTCTCAGATCGCAATGAGAATTGGACACAACAAAGTATCCTTGTGAGAAGATTCGTGTCTCGGGTCGCAACGAGAATCAGTAAATTCACAAGAACCAAAGGAAAACTGTCGAAAATGCTGGCTGAAACGGAAGTATCGCAGAGGTTTCATCATAATCCAACAACAAAAAACTGATTTTATTCCTTCTCCTTCACTATGACTCAAACTTCCGTCAACCAGACACATGTGGGGCCTTGAAGCGTCTCAGTCTTTATCGGTCAGCCCCTCTTAAAGTAGCGATCTGGGGAATCACAGACGCGATACTGACAGAAAACTGGCCAGATTTTGGATTAGTTGTAATGAGCTGTATTATACTCCGCTCATGTCAAACTCGAGCAGCAACTCTGGAACCTACCGCGGACGATTCCAAAACTGTACTCTTCAAGACTCCTAAAAAGTGAGCGAGGTGGTCTTTTATAGCTGAGTCGCACCAGTTTTTACGCTCTCGAATCAAAACTCCTCACAAAAGACCGCAAAAAGGCCAAAGCGAAGGTCCCAGAAGGCTCGGTAGAGAGCGACTCGACTAAGTCAACGTCACAACAAAGAACGTCTTGCATAGGAAAAGGCGACGTCATCTGTAAAGAGCAGTGAGACTGGTATAAAATGACCTATCCCAGAGACATGGGAGCCAAAGTAACGCGTAACTTAGGCCGGAGAGAAGGAGAGGAGAAGAGTCGCTCAACTCTCATCTGATTACATCACCTCCTCTATCAAGTGCCTCGAAAAAAGGCGCGCACATCCACTCATATCGTGCAAGGATCAATCCCATCCACATCAGTGCCCTTCACAACCGAGGCTCCCATGTCTCTGGGATAGGTCATTTTATACCAGACCCATCTGGGAGAGTAAAAGCCTTGACTGGCATTGGCTGGCCTCCGTAAATCATTGCACAGGACAAATCGCACTCACCACCACCAGCACTATTCTGTGGAGAACTTAAGCGCGGTGACTGATTTACGCCTATAATATTATTTTTTTACTATAATGCCTCCTTACACTCGCCATAATCGTTCAGAGACCTTGTCTTCAGTACTTGATTCACACATGAGCAGGGTACACCGGGAGTCGAGGATTCTTCGGCTGGAGGGGGGGGGGGGGGAGGATCGTATTTGAAGGGCGGGTTAGGGGGTTGTAATTGTAGAGATCAGCTATGTTCCCAGACTAGATGATAAGCGGGACGTACCGTCGGCTGACCCGGTTATGTAAGAAAATATGACTGAATTTAAGAGATCAGACAAAAATTACAATTATAAAGTACTTAGTGTCAGTATACAATCGGTAGTAGTTACTTATTCTGTAGAGGTTATGCAGATGCTGAAAGGGGAGAGCGTACTTGGATTCCCGTTGAGGGGGGGGGGGGGGCGGACTGAGGTCGCCGTTCTCTTCGACATCTGCGTGTGTCCTGAATCTGAGTCCATGAGTCTTCAGAACTTGAGCCGCAATCCGGACTTACATTGTTAGCTCAGATGTCCGTTTTATACCCCACACTGATATATGCTCAGTCCGAGTGTACTGACACCAACGCGATTCATTGGGCATAATCAAGGGGTTCCACAGGAAAAACCCACAAACCTATGGGTCAGAATGCTCTGTTCACCTCGGTCTATGGGCGCCGTCAGACTTGGCGACACGGCTTCGCATTTTCGCACGCGATGTTGCGACCTCGGAATCTTGCATTTGTGCATTCTGATCGTGAACAGCCGCGACAAAACAAAATCGCAGAATCGCAAAATCGCATAATCGCTATGTTTAAGTCGCCAGATTTCCGATCTTTCCAGTGTTCTGTGAATAAGCTAGAAGTGAATCGGTTGAGCGGGGGTTGAGCAGTGCAGGGCACAAATCGGGAGGAAAAAACCGTGTGAGTAAGCTGGTATTAGGGTGTGGGTTTGAGCCTAAGCTTTGAAATTTTATGTTTAAAATAAAAATGGAAGACGCCCATCTGAGCGACGATGATATGAATAAGTTACGATATAAAAAAATACAAAAGCCATTGTAGAAAGCAGTTAAGCCTGATGGTTACGACAGCCTTATTTTAATACGCGAGCGATCTAGACATGCAGACAACATTCCAATGGAAACACAGACAGGAAAGAGATGACCGATTCCCTTATTTCTAAGGGTGATGCATAAGCTATCAATGAAATTGTAAATTCTAATCCTACGGGCAAGAAACACCCAATGTCATAAACAATGCTGGCAACTGGCTATAAAGTGAGGAATTGCGATAGCCATAAAGGTACACCATAGGAATTTCTATAAAAACCGTAGAAACTGTCCATCCATCGGAATTGGCGTCATCATGGAACGCCTAATATTTGCCCTTACCGTCATTGGTGCTACTCTTGTGAGTTTTCATTGATGTTTTCGTTGAAATTTGATCGAAGTGTTCATTTAATCAATGCGCGTACGGAACAAAAAAGTGCCGGCGGATCCGCTAAAAACTGACTACTTCTCTTTGAGGCTTGCTCACCAGTGCCAGCAATACCACCTGATTTTACTGGAAAGGGACCAGATATAGCCCACGTTCATTTGATCAGTAACTATGCATACGAGACATCAAAAGTGCAGGAGTACATGGGCTACTTTCCACAAACAAAGGTAAGTAGTGAGTGATCGGTGTTTTCACTTGCGCAAACATTTCGTAACCTGAAAATTTACTTCAGATTGAGGAGTATTCTAAAACAGTTGGAGACTTTTGGGGTCTGGAATCGGAAGACAATGGTGGCTTTTTCTCTTACACATTTTACATTGCAAAGTGTGAATGTGAGAAGGTGAGGGGTAAAATACCCACTTTTCTTTCGCGTACAACGAATGCTACTGCAATGCACCACAAACATTAACGATCTTAAGATAAAACTCTGGATGAACGCCATACTGAGCCAATCGCAGTACTTCAAAGACGCGAAAGTGGACTGCTACATTCTATTACCACCGAATATCGGTCCACCACCTCTACCACCAGATTAATCAACCTTGGCCAATTAATCTATAATCCATAAAATAATTATTTCATGGAATAAATTTTGAGCAGATTCTTCGTCTCAAGGGGATTCGTTTTCTATCTGGAAACAACTTTGAGCACACCATCGATATTTCATGGACATTATAACCTTCGAGTAGCATACTGAGTTGATTTCAACACTCGGCACTCAAAAATGGCTGATTAAAAGAGGGGACAACATCCGCACCGTGCAAGGCATAAGCCTTTAGCAGGCACATTTTAGCTGGCCTACACTTCAGTTTGTCGGTTTTGTTTGTACAACCCATCATTGGAAAAATAAAGAGCGCTCCACAGTTTGTACAGCCGTAGTGGCAGCATAAACATGTTAGAATTATGGCTTGCCTCCCCTTTAGGCCGCGTTCATACTTTGTGCATCGACGCCGGCACCGGTGGCGACGGCGGCAATTTGACGCCGACAGCGGCAGCGGCGGCATCGAAATCATGTACCCGCGGCCAACCACGGCTGCACTCTGGTGACGCGCTTTGTTTGCAGAACGCTCCATCCAACCATATTACAGTATGATGATCGTGGCGAGAGCCCGAACTCAAATTCGAATTTTGGCATAGTACCAAACTATGCATATGAGCGTGGCGAGAGCCCACGAATTCAAAATAAAACAATGCCGGCATGGTCGGCGAGGGGCGCATGATTTTGACGCTGTCGCTGCCGGTGCCGGCGTCGGTACGGAAAGTATGAACACAACCTAAGGTCTTGCCCATCATCTATTAAAACCGATACCCGTTAGAAGACATCATCAGTCGACATAGCCATATCAAAGTGCTGATCACGATCAATTGGGGCTCTACAAAACATACTCAACCACAAAAAAAAACTTACTCAACCACTTTTCAAACCTCTTGGTTCTTCAGGACGGTGTGAGAAGCCAGTAACATAGCACAGTTACGTTCTTCATCAAGCTGTTCATATGATAGGGTTAAGTCACAGCAATTCACACCTGAAATCATTGTTTTCATTCCTGACATGCCTGAATATTTTGTAATGGTATAAATTTTTCGCGAAACTGCACAAAAGCCCATTCGCACATCACCTGATAATAAAAGACGTTGATATTATATACCATCGCTAAACTGTAACCAACGTTTGTTGCTGTTCGCAGCTTTGTAAGACCCCAAGATGGCTGAACCCTGATCATAGGTGAAGCAAATCTCTTTTCACTATATTTCCACATCTGCTGCTTACCAAATCTATAGCTCGTTCGTAAGTTTGCCCGTAAACGTTGTTTTGCGAGGAATCTCCAGTCATAAGAGACACAGCTGTCACCACAACTCAATCATTCGGATGCATTCTCGTGATCATTGAAGGACTTTTCTTGAATTATCGTTTACGTGAGATGTTTTCCTTGAGAACGTAGCTCTCCTAAAAAAGCTTCCGCTTGTTGCATCATTTTCCCATGCCCACACACTCTGATGCGAAGGTACACACAGGGTCTATACCAGTGAAGCGGACCATTTTTTTAACATTGGAAACTTTTGGCAAAAGTTAGCCTGCAACATGCTTTTATTGGGTCATTCCTTAAGTAGTGTCGTTTTTTTTCAAGCATAATTTTTTCCTATGAAATCAGAAATTTTTACAGCAGTTCAGATATCATTCGGAAGAGGTTTTCCTGCGCTACAAAAAGACATGTTCAGTTTCTAAGTTTGTTAGAATGGCGCCGACATTTAGGCTGGCGAAGAGGTAGGTCAAGCAGACAAAAATTGGCCAAACCGGCAATCAATTAAAACACTATAATTTACTTAAGGAAAACTAACCAATCATGTGTTCCGTACTTGGCCCCAACTTCTTCTGCAAGTTCCACCAACTGGTTTTTAGGAAAGTCATGTGGCTCTTGTTTCACATTTAGTTTTCCCGCCACAACTCGATGATTATAGACAATTTCTTCGAACCAACGCAAGAAAATTTTCTCAACCAATCAGAATGGTGAGATCTTAAGAACGGGTGGTGGGTAGGAGCAGGGAAATACCACTGACAAGATTCCTTAACTTTCTCATGGAAAAAATAAATTGTGAAAAATGTAAACTGACTCCTGTCACATGGTATTTAAACTCAATCTGAATCGCAGCTCAAACAAACTAGAAAGGTGTTTTCGATAGAGCAGGGAAAGTTCTTCGAAGTGGTTCGTAAAACAACTCTAAGCAAGGAGTTTGAAGGAGAAAAATTTCTTCATGAATAAGTGTGAGTGCTTACGAAAAAAAGATTTTAGAAAAAGAACAACACGTCTTCTTGATCAACTAAATACTGGTAATTGTAGAAGAGGTCAAGACTAAGTACGAAACACATGAGTGGTTAGTTTCCCTCAAGTAAAATATAGTGTTTCAATTGATTGCCGGTTTAGCCAATTTTTGTCGGCTGCACCTACCTCTTCGCCAGCTTAAATGTCGGCCCCATTCCAACAAACTCAGAAACTGAACATGGCTTTTTGTAGAGCAGGAAAACCCCTTTCGAATGATATATGACATGCTGCGAAAACTTTTGAATTAATAGGACAAACTTATGCTAAAAAAACGACATTACTTATGAAATAACCCAATACAAACTGTTGCGCCAAAACGTCTCTTACGATAACATGTCGTATGCTCGCATGAGGCTGCCTCCGTACTTTGCGGAGATGCCGCCAGCAGGTAGCAGAAGAGGCTGGCGTCGTTAACGAGCACTGCACCACTGTATTGATTGACCTTTTACACGACAACTGATTGTATGCTGTATAGAGTGGCATTGTAAAGAGATCATTAAACTACAGCGCTTAAAACATTTAATGCAAGTGACAAGCAAACTTAAAATCAAAGTCAAGGAGGGGCCGCCTCTACTAAAGTTATGGCAAAACGTCGGTGGGCGTCACACTTTTCCGCCACTATCCGTCGATCCAGCAGAAATTAGGGGAAGTATCGTAGCATAGCATAGAAATAGATGCAGTGATTCATGAGGGTAAGACAATGAATGAGATCTTCCCTGTGGCACTTTCCTTGCTTCTCATGAGGGCTTCTCTTTTATACCCGGGAAACTTCCCAAAAGTTTGTCATGTGGGATAACTGTAAAATTCTTTTTCGCGTACCTCCTTATCACTACTTTCAGATCGTAGAGAACTCCTTGACCCAACTTATATTTATGAGCAAATTAGCGTTACGCATCAATTGGGCATCGTTTCGCAAAACGATTACGATATCGTGCTCCAGTGGTCGAATTACTTTTGTGTTGAAATTTTCCGCCAAATCAAGTTCTTGATTCAAATTCGGTAAAGCGGGGTGGCCACGAAATAGGTAGAAAGTTTTGTCAGTTCTCTGCGAAAAGCCGAATACTACGATAATGTTAAAGGCATCGTGCACGAGAAAATGAGTTTCTCGTTGTCCATAAATTTATGTTATACTTGTTTAATAAGGGTAGCATGCAAGGACTCACGCGAAAAAGTGAGAATGCCAAGATACGGGTCTCACAGTGAGTGTTCACCCCGTCGTCCGCTGCGGTCGAAGATGCACAGTGTGAACAGAAAGTTACGTGTATAGTCCAACCCTCCGTCTCCAACCGCGGCGGTCGTAATCTTTTCACAAAATTGATCCAGTAGAGAAAAGGATTAAAGCCAACACGATAACAGAGTATCCTTTGAGTAATCGTCCACGAAAAATGTTTTTCTGTTTCCCATATATTTATGTTGTATTTGCCTAATGTGTGCCGCATGTAAAGTTTACACGGGTGGGCGTGGCCTCCAAACTTTGCATGGGCCCAGTATATATGGGTAATAGAGAAACTCATTTTTCCGTGCACGATCCTTTCAACTTCTCACTAGAACAAGAGACTATAAGCAAAGAAGCCGTCCTCTTTTGAAGATCCCAGACTGAGAAAGTCCCCAAGCGGTTAGATGCTCCTCAATCTGAAACAGATAATCAAGCATGAAAGGTTTAGGGGATGGCACTCTTTCCTTACCTTTGTTTTTGAGGGCCAACTTTTGGTGGGATCTTTATATCTCGAATAAAAAAGAGCAGTACTATGGTGTACGCTTTCCTAACCTATGGCTTTGGCACTGATGGGCAAGCCTCAAAATCAGGTAGTCTTTTAAATGTGAGGCCGCAAACCCTTTTTGTACTTTTCACATTGATGTAACGACCATTAAGCAACCATCCCAACGGACCATTTGGAAATCACAGGAGCCGCGCCAGTGACGATGTTTCATGATGATTCCTAATGTGTGGTGGAAGGGAAATATGTATAATATTTATGGTTTACGTAACAGACCACGTATATCTTTATGGCTATCAAAATCTCTCTTTTTATAGCAGCTTTGCAGCTTTATACGTTGGAATTGTGTTTGACTGAACAATGCTCAAATTTATTTCGATTACTAAAATTAGACTTTCATGAAGCACAGAATTACACTGTTTTCTATGATGGTTTACTGACGTCATCGTAGCTCGGATAGGCTGTCTGCAATTTAATTCAAGACTTTCAGAGCTCAGGCCATCCCACACTAGCAGCCCTCATGCACTGCACTTTGCTATATCTACCGGACTGTGCTCACAATCAGTACTGCGCAATTCAGGGTGAGGGTCGATTGGTCGAATTTTTGCTTTGCGGCGTCGAACTCGCGACGCCGTCAATACGAGTCGCTTGGAGTGCCACTCAAGACGCCATGGGCTGGTACCGTGAGGGGCCCTAAAAGATCGCAAGTCGAAAGCCTCGGAAGTTCACCTATCATTATAGGTCCCTTACGGTACCGGCCCACTGCGTCCCGCGCGGAATTCCAAACGACTCGCACTCGCCGCGCGGAAATTCGACCAATCGGCCCCCAGCCCGCGATTCATGGCTATCTGATTCTCCTTTGAGACGCTCAGAGCGTACGCAAAAAATAAAACACGGCGAGAACAAGCTGGGATGCTAACCAATTTCGGGTAGTCTAAAAATTTTTCGTATTTTTAAACACCGCTTTTCCCCTCCAAACTGCTTTCCAGCAATCTCTTCTGTACATACACATGTAATATCAACACGCATCTATAGGTAATATTGTCTTCCATCTCCCGGATAACCCTTTTCGGCAAAACAAACATATTGAAGGTCAACCTCATTTTCAATACAAAAATTAAAAAAAAATTCTTTGATAGGGTAAGACAGGGAAAGGAAAAGGTGATAATTCGATGGAGCAAAATCAGGGCTATAAAGTGGATGGGGCAGCAATTTTTATCCACGCTCGAGAATTTTTTGGCGAGTCACTTTTTCAATAGTGGGAAGACTTGCCAAAAAATTGCCTCTCCAAAAAATTCTCGAGCTTGGATAAAAATTGCTGTCTTATAGCCCTGATCTTGCTCCATCGGATTATCACCTTTTCCTTTCCCTGTCTAAGGCAATCCAAAAAAAGTGGAATTGAAAATGAGGTGACCTCTGATATGTTTATTTCGCCGAAAAGGGTTATCCGGGAGATGGAAGACAACAATACCTATAGATGCGTGTGGACTTGTACTACATATGTATGTACAGAAGAGATTGCTGGAAAGCAGTTTGGAGGGAAAAAGCGATATTTAAAAACACGAAAAACCTTTTTAGACTACCCAATGAATTTTAGAGTTTTTGTTCATGAAACATCTCTTTCTAAACGAAGAACCCCCGTCAATCAGAGGAGCAAGAGACTCGAACTGGGTAAACGTACGCGACAGGTAAATGCTAGACCCAACAGGAACTGATAGCGCACTAAGGGCACGACTGCCGCTTCTAGAAGTTACTTGGCCCTCTCTGAGTGTTCCCACACAAAGTCGCTCCGAAATTATGTACTATCATGATCCTACTTATCCATTACACTAGCTAGACCCCATGCACCATTTATTGGATAAGTTATAAGTATATAGGGATCATTAACAGGCTGTGTAATGGTGCAAGAGGTTGCGAAAGTGTAATGAATTAGGCACACACATGTGCCTGGAAGCATTGTGTGGATTGAGGTTCCTCCCGAAGCTGACGACTTTGGACACAACAAAGTATCCTTGTGAGAAGATTCATGCCTTGGATCGCAAAGAGAATCAGTGAATTCACCAGAACCATAGGAAAACTGTCGAAAATGTAGTCTGGAACGGAAGTGTTGCAGAGTTTTCATCATAATCCAATAACAAGAAACTGTTCATTCCTTCCTCTTCACTCGGACTCAAAGTTCCGTCAACCTGACACAAGTGGGGCTTTGAAGCGTTTCAATCCTTATCGGTACTCCTCAATGCTCAACCCCTCTTCAAGTAGCGAGCTGGGGAATTACAGATCGATACTGACAGAAAACACGCCAGATTTTAGATTAGTTGTAATGAACTGTATTATATCCGCTCATGTGAAACTCGAGCAGCAACTCTGCAACTTACCGCGGATGATTCTAAAACTGTACTCTTCAGAACTCCTAAAAATTTTGCGAGGTGGTCTCCTATGGCTGAGTCACACCAGTTTTTACTCTCTCGAATCCAAAGCTCCTCACAAGAGACCGCAAAAAGGCCAAAGAGAAGGTCTCAGAAGGCTCGGTATGTACAGAAGAGAGGAGAGCGACTCGTCTGAGTCAACGTCACAACAAAGAACGTCTTACACAGGAAAAGGTGACGTCATCTGTAAAGAGCAGAGGAGCAAAAGTAGCGCGTAACTTAGACCGGAGAGAAGGAGAGGATGAAAGTCGCTCAAGTCTCATCTGATTGAATCACCTCCTGTCTATCTCGTGCCTTGAAAAGTGGCGCGCATTTCCACTCATATCGTGCAGGGATCATTCCCACATGAATGTCCTCCACAACCGAGGCTCCCATGTCTGTGGAATAGGTCATTTTATACCATTTTCACTTTGAACTGGACACTTTTCAAAACACCTGGGACATTAATGAAATCGAATCAGACGTTTTTCAAATGAAAAAAGACGTCTTTCACATCAACATGGACGTTTTTTCTTATGTTGTTTTTTAATTTTTTTTGTCTATTTGAGTTTCTTCTTGAACTTCGTAGTGTATTCTTGATGCAATATGTCGTAGTGTATTCTTGATGCAATATGACGAAAACAAATACATTTTCACAAAAAAGTAAACAGATTATTAAAACACGTTCAGTTACTGAAGGGTTGCCCTGCCGCAGCAGCCGTCACGTTCATCATGTTGACTCGGTACAATTCATAGTGGCATTTCTTCAGTTTGATCTTCAACTTTCTTAGGGCGTTGAAAATAGAAGAATTGGCCAACTCGGTGTTCACTTCCTTCAGCCGTTCCTGATCTTCCGCAAGGTTTTATCTTCTGGATGTTGCTCCACGATCTCTTCAATGCGCTGCAGCACTTCCGCGGTCAGCTTGGATCTTCTGTTTCCTCCACAGCTACGCTGGACAATGGCACCTTCCTTCCTGTACGCCCTGATGATATTCCTTGCCGTGCTCTCGTTAATACTAGCGACATGAGCGGCTTCATGGATTGATCTTCTGCCCACTAGTACAAGCTTGACGAGGATTTCCTTTTGCGCCAAGGTCGTCCGCCTGTAACGTCGCCGCTCACCAGAATTGAGCTCTTTTTGCTGCTCATGGATGCTCGTGAAGTAGACTGGACAGTACGCAGTCTCGTCACAACTGAAGGGATTACGAAAGTCAAACCGCCGTGTTAGTATTTCGCGCGCTTGACGCGGAAATTCTTTTTGAAAAGCGACTATTTATCGACGGGTTCTGCCATTTGACACATCTGTTTTGTATTATACGCCTTTTATCTGAACATTCAGAAATGCTCATAGGGACTTGTCCGACTTAAATTGAAAAACATACATTTTGATTCGAAAAATGCTCTCGGTGGTTTGAAAAAATTTAATGTGGTTTGAAAATCGTCCCTGGTGATTTGAAAAACGTCAATATTGGTTTGGAAGTGTCCAGTTCGAAGTGGAAATGGTATATACCAGACTCATCTGGGAGAGTAAAAGCCTTGACTGGTGCATCGGCTGCCCTCCGTAGATCATTGCGCAGGACAAATCGCACTCACCACCACCACGATTCTGTAGAGAACTAAAGCGCGGTGACTGATTTACGCCTATAACTTATTTTTTACTACAATGACTCCTTACACATGCCACCTTACATTCAGACACGTTGTCTTCAATACTTGATTCAAACATGAGCAGGGTGCACCGGGAGTCGAGGATTTTTCGGCTGGGGGGATCGTACTTGAAGGGTGAGTTAGGGGGTCGTAATTGTGTAATTGTAGAGATCAGCTATGGTTCCAGGCTAGATGATAAGCGGGACGCACCGTCGGCCGACCCAGTTATGTAAGAAAATATGACTAAATTTGAGTGATCAGCACAAAAATTACAATTATAAAATACTTAGTGACAGTATCGGCAATGGTCACTGATCCTGTAGAGGTTGTGTAGAAGCTGAAAGGGGGAGGGCGTCCCTGACTCCCCGTTGAGTGGGGGAGGGGTGTACTGAGGCGGCCATGTTTCTCGACACCTGGGTGTGTTCTAAACATTAAGTCCATGAGTCTTCAGAGCTTGATCTCCATGCCACACTTATAAAGTTAGCTCTGTAACCATTTTTTCATTTACTAATTTATGCTCAGTCCGAATGTCCTGACACCAGAAAAAACCCACAAACCTTTGGGTCAAAATGCTTTGTTCACGTCGGCCCATGGGCGCCGTGCCGTCAGAACGCGATTTCGCGGCTCACATCACACTTTCGCAGGGAATGCTGCAACCTTAGAATCTTGCATTCGTGCATTCTGATCGTGCACAGCCGCGACACCACAAAATCGCAGAATGGCCAAGTCTAACTCGCTAGGCTCTCCATCTTTCCAATGATCTGTGAATGTGCTAGAAATGGATTAGCTGAGCAGATGTTGAGCAGTGCAGAGCACAAATCTGTAGAAAAGAAAATAGTGTGGGTAAGCTGGCAATAGAGTGTGGGATTGAGCCTAAGCTTTGAAATTTTATGTTCGAAATAAAGATTGAAGACGTGTCTGAGCGGCGATGATATGAATACGTCATTATATAAAAAAATATAAATAAGCCATTATAAAAAGCAATGAAGTCTTATGATTACGACAGCCTTATTTCAATATGCGAGCGATCTAGACAAGAATTGAAGACAACATTCCAATGGAAACAGAGACAGGAGGAAGATAGACGATTCCCTTCCTTCTGAGAGTGATGCATAAGCTATTCATGAAATTGTAAATTCTAATCCTACGGGCAAGAAACACACAATGTCATAAACAATGCTGGCAACTGGCTATAAAGGGAGAAATTTCGATGGCCATAAAGGCACAGCATAGGAATTCCTATAAAAACCGTAGAAACTGTTCACCCATCGGAATAGGCGTCATCATGGAACGCCTAATATTTGCCCTTACCGTCATTGGTGCTACTCTTGTGAGTTTTCATTGATGTTTTCGTTGAAATTTGATCGAAATGTTCATTTCATCAATGCGTAAAGACCAAATAAGTGCTAGCGGATCCTTTCAGAAATGAATACTTCTTTTTGAGGCTTGCGCGCCACAAGTACCACCTAATCTTTCTGGAAAAGGGTATAATATAGCATACGTTCATTTAATCAGTACCTATCCATACGAGCCATTAAAAGTGCAGGAGTACATGGGCTACTTTCCACAGACAAAGGTGAGTAGTGAATGTAGGTGTTCTCACAGCAAACCTTTCGTAACCTGAGAATTTACTTCAGATTGAGGAGTACTCTAAAGCACTCGGAGACTTTATGGGTCTGGGATCAGAAAACTACGGTGGCTATTTCGCTTATACATTTTACATTGCGAACTGTGAATGTGAGAAGGTGAGGCGTGAGAGATGAAACCCACTTTTTTTCGCATACAACGAATGCTACTGTAATGCACCACAAACATAAACGATTTTAAGGTATTACTGTGGATGAATGCCATACTGAAGGCCAACTCGCAGTACTACAAAGATGCGAAAGTGGACTGCTACATTCCAGCAACAGGAGGAAACCCTTCCGCTCCAGCACCACCAGGAATGTGGCCTATGGCTCCAGTACCACCACCAAATGGCTATCCACCAACACCACCAAATTCTAATACACCACCACCAAATTCCTATCCAGCACCACCGAATCCCTATCCACCACCACCACAATATCCCTATCCACCACCACCACCGAATCCCTACCCACCACCTTATCCCTACCCATATCCCTATCCACCACCACCATATCCCTATCCATATCCCTATCCACTACCAGCAATTGCAGGTACACCAGCACAACCAGCAGCTCCCGCTCCACCACCACCACCAGCAGCTCCCGCTCCACCACCACCAGCAGCAGCTCCCGCTCCACCACCACCACCAGCAGCTCCCGCTCCAGCAGCACCACCACAAAAGTACTTGCCTTTGCCGCATTATCATGGATAATTATTCCATGGAATAAATTTGAGCACATTCTGCGATGTCAAGGGGAACTCGCGTTCTGTTTGGAAACATCTATGAGCACACCATCGACATTTCATGAATCTTATACCCTTCGCGTAAATTACTTAGTTAATTTCAACACTCAGCACTCAAAAATGGGTAAACAAAAGAGGGGATAGCAACCCCACCGTGCAAGGCATGAGCCTTTAGTCGACACATTTTTAGCTGGACTGCGCTTCTTTGTTGGTTATGTTTCCACAACATCATCGGAACAATTTAGGGCGCTTCGCAGTTTGCAAAGCCGTAGTGACAGCATAATTATGTCAGGATCATGGCGACTCCCCTTAAGGCCACGTTCTCACTTTGCGCATTGACGCCGGCACTGGTGCGACGGCTGCAATTAGACGCCGACATCGGCCGCGAATCATTTGCGCGCCGCCGACTACAGCGGCACTTTGGTGTTTGCGAAACGCTAAACCCAACCATACTGCTTCATGATGAGCGCGGCGAGTGCCATGAATTCGAACTAGGAACCTTGGAATAGTGCCATTCTATACAGAATTCGAATTTGAATTTCTGGGCTCTCACCCCTATGAGTCAGTTCATCATGGATGGTATCGTGAGGAAGATATCACTGTCTCGCCATATAAGGCCGCGTTCATACTTTGCGATTTTGTGAGCGATTGAGCGACTGAGCGACTGAGCGACTGAGCGACTAAGCGACTAAGCGACTGAGCGACTGAGCGACTGAGCGACTGAGCGACTAAGCGACTGAGCGACTGAGCGACTGAGCGACTGAGCGGAATATGTTCATGACCTTGCACAACTATAAATCGTCTGTGGGCGATGTATCATGCATCCGCAAATATACGCCTCCTGTAACCATTGGTAATGAAATGGAGAAAATTGAAAGAAAAATTAAACGAATTCACTCGCATAAACCGTATGACAAGTTTTCAAAAAACATCGTTTAATTAATAAAGTGAGAAAACCAAGGTATCAAATGGCAACCGTAGATCAAATAAGCCTAACATGAATCTAAGACGAACACGTTCATAGTTTAAAAAACTAACAGCAACAACAACAATCATCGCTCAATCGCTCAGTCGCTCAGTCGCTCAGTCGCTCAATCGCTCAATCGCTCAGTCGCTCAGTCGCTCAGTCGCTCAGTCGCTCAGTCGCTCAGTCGCTCAGTCGCTCACAAAATCGCAAAGTATGAACGCGGCCTAAACGTTTCCTTAACTACTGAAATTTCTTCTGGAATCTTATCGCATGAATCACAGGCCCACGTAAACGCCTTGTTGGAAAAAGCTCTGTCAAATACCAGGTGTGGTCGGATGGGGTGGGCGGGATCGGAAGAGGCTCGAGCTGGTTCAGAGCCCTAAAGACGCGCCGCGACGCCGCAAAAGGTGTGCAGCTTGGACAGTGCCCGTGGATCTATCTACACTATGAGAGTGAGTTGCTAGTGTGATCATGGCGGAATGTGCCTTCAATCGAAGAGCTAAGGCCGCCTTCATACTGTGCGGCAGTGACGCCGGCGGCAAAATCATGTGCCCTCTGCCGACAACGGCGACATTCTGGTGACGCGCTCTGTTCATAAAGCTCGACCAAACCGTATTACAGCATGATTATCGCGACGAGAGCCCGCACAAATGTGTGGCGAGATTTGAAACTTGATGAGAATCTTGGCATGATGCCGAAATGTGGCAACATTCGCGCGCCCTCTCACCACAGATTTGCGCGGGCTCTCGTCACCATCATTATATTGTAGTATGGTTCGATCGAGCGTTGAAAACAGAACGTGTTGTCAGAGTGACGCTGTTGTCGGGCACATGATTTCACCGCCGTCGCTGCCAGTGCCGCAGACTATGAAAGCAGCCTAGCGGCTCATCTGGACGTTGCACCCATGATTTCCTCAGGCGAGATCAGAATTGGAGATACATATGATCCATTGATAAGATGTGAAATTGCGAAGACAGCGTAGAAATTTAGATTAGTGATCACTTCTGGTATATTGTGGTAATTAGCAAGAAAAGGTGGTAATAATGTGTATGCCAGCGTTAGGCATTGTTCGGGTTCACGTTTCAGGCTATCAGGCGTATCATTCACCCAATTGACACGTATCTTGTCCGTTCTGCCTAATTGCAGGATCATCTAATCATTCAATCGATTTGTATCCTATTCATTTTGTCCAGTTGCTATTCGCTCGATCGCACGAAACGTAGGCGCGATGCCGAACCTGAACAGCCTTACCAGTGATACAAATATAATACTTGAAGAACACTATGCATTGTTAATGCGACATGATAAAGAGCGGTGTCACACGATGACAGATGTGTGATAAGAAGTGGTGTAAAAAGATGCACATCGTGAGGACTGTGTGTGTGCCATTACGGCAGAAAATTCGCCTTGCGGCGTTCGATGTGCGACGCGATGGTGCGAGACATGCACACCGTATTAGATTGGTCTCGAAGCGATGACGGTGCCCCACGCCTCATTCTAGTGTAATCGCTTCAGGACCCAACCATTATGGCGCCCGTAACTCGCACCATCATGTCGCGTACTGAACGCGGCCACATGAATTCTCTGATATGATGGCGTATACCCCGTGAGGACTGGATTTCACACTGCGACACGTTGTTTGCAAGCTAGGAATACCTTGTGAAGCTGATTTACTATCTGAGTAAAAAATGCTAACATAAATTATGTGCGGACAGGGCCAAACGTGGCGTCGAGGAAAATTTCCAAAAAACAAAGCGTCTAAGATAAAAACCTAACAAATCCAACACTTATATTTCGAAACGAAAGCGTCGCCGACCATTAGTAATGTGCTCGGCCTCTGATGACAAAGGAGAAGGCTTGAAAGCCATGCAAGTTATGCGGGAGAAATAAAAGACGAAAAAATAAGAATAGAAAAGTGATTAACTCAATAGGAGTCATGTTATGCACTCCACTGCGCCCCATCTGATCGCCGCGTCGCTGCAGCGGTAGCGATGTGCTGATCACATGGTGCGCTGAATATTATCCATACAAAATTTCGACATTTCGTGAATACTTGAAACAAACTCCACCGTGCAAGGTACTGTGAACTGTTTTCTTAATGAATTCCCTAGGCTAATCTGGTCGTCTCTCGGTTTCTAATGGTACCGTAGTTCTCGACATGGATACCCAGTTGAGAAAAATCTTAAAAGATTTCAAAGCGCTTCGCTTCAAATGGTCATAACTTCCTTCACACTTAATCGTATGAGTGCGGTCTTGCTGTCCGGGTCTGCGAGGTTACCGCTTTCAAATGACTACTCAAAGCATACAATATCTTCACAAAAAAAAAGTTATTTCAAGAACAATCAGTCGAGGTTTCCCTCAAATCTTTGGAAAAATGATCCATTGTGTCTGAGATGACTCCAGCACACATCCTTCGCTCTCAAGATCTAATGGGATGGTCAACCGGCCTCGCTGCGGGATGCGCTACGTATGAGGATTTCATTCACATTGTTGGTAATATTAGGTGTATGCAGAATAAATGTTCAAAACAAACCACTTTTTTTTCAAAACGCCATAACTTCGCTAAGATACAACTTTATATGTCGATAAAAACCATTCGAATCTACACAACTTTTCCAGTGATCTGGTAGAGAAAATATGCCATCATGATAAAATTCTGGATTGCGAGAATTAATAAAGTCGACAATTTCAACTTGCATCGTATCAGCGAACTCCTTCTGACAGGTTTGCATCGAGAACTCGGAAAAAGTGGTCATCCGTTGGGGATAGGTCTGGGGAATAAAGGGGGTGAGGGAGAGTCTCGATGCCTGACTTTAGCAGTTTTTGCCGGGTGACTTGCGAAGTATGGGATTTTACGTTGTTTTGCGCACCCGGCAAAAAATGATGCAGTGAAGCATCGAGACTCTCCTCACCCCCATTATTCCCTAGACCTATCAACAACGGATTACCACTTTTTCCGGGTTCTCGATGCAAACCTGCGTCAGAAGGAGTTCGCCGATACGATGCAGGTTGAAAATGCCATTGCAGACTTTATTAATTCTCGCAATCCAGAATTTCATCATGATGGCATATTTTCTCTACCAGATCGTTGGCAAAGTTGTGTAGATTCGAATATACATATTTTATTTCGACGAACAATGTTGTGTTGAGCGAAATTATGGCCAGTTATGTTTCGGCTATTTATTATATTTATTCTGCATACACCTAATGCAAACTCTTATCCGGTCCATGTAGTTCCCCGCCAGTAGCAGTTTACTTTTTTGAAATGATATGAAAGAAGTCCATTTCAGTTAATTTCTTCGTTCTCATCTCATAGTTTCTGGAGTATTCATTCACGGTGGTACCGGTGTATAGATATCGCTTACCACGCTTAGAATACCGATAACCCTTTCGTTGGTCCACTGGCACCGATCACGTACAGAGACACCCCATTCTGGGTGTCTCTGTACGTGGTTCGGCGTCCGTGGACCAACGAAAGGGCTATTGGCATTGGTCGGCTTCGTTGTGGATCGCATCATACAGGTTTCTGTGATGATTAAAGTAAATTAGTTTCGGATCCGAGCCCAGCTAGTTTTTTCACATCTTCCTCTTCAAATTATGGACCCTCAGCTTGAGAAATCCCGTTGATCACTGCACATCCCAACGAATACGACCCCTCCTCCCCTCTCAGCGCGCCAAATACGACCCCCCGTCGAGGACTCCTCGACGGAGGCTTGACCCTGTGTGACCCCCTGTTACACATATAATGGCTCATGACTCCAAACGAAGAAGGTTCTATGACGACCCTTTCCATTAGAATGTAGTCGTTCAATAAGAGTCTTCCATGGGTCTATCATGGGAGACGTTAGGCCTCGTTGCTTTCAGTCGCTGATGCTCATAAAAAAGCTGAGCCTATGATGGGGTCTGGTACTAGTCGTTGAAGGTTCAGATGGAAATTATTATCGTTGCTGTGGCGAACAATGTTGGTGAACGTTTATAGAAAAACATCCAGAGCTATTCCCGACGTTCTTCATGTTTTCAATAAGGGCATAGAAGAAAGGCGATTTCGTCTCGAAAAGAAAGACATATCTTCTTTCATGGGAAATGAGTGGAGCTGAATAGTTTTGACAAGACAGAAAATTCCCTTACAGCATTCAAAACACCTTATTGATTGAGAAAAATAGGCTTACCTGACCTCCTCGCCGAAAATAAAAACTTTGGTAATGCTGCATGTTTCGTACTGCATTTTCAGTTGTTCAGTATAAGTAGTGGCGAGCAAGGTGCTGTAATATGTAAGATATACCGTCCCTAAACATTTGAGAAAAATGTTGCAAAAAGTAATGCAATAATTGTTTTCACAGAGGAGAAAAAACTAAACATATTTGGAAAGTTGCGGAAATTGCTGAGAAAACGTCGCTTAAGAGATTTGGATTCAATCGCTGCTGGATAATGTGGAGGCACTTCCGTCATAAATATTGCTTTTTTAACCCAGTTGAGCCCACTGAGCTTTACTAGTGAAGATTCCACCTGGGCATCTAACTGTGCAATTGATGTCGGTTATAGGGGGTGCCAAAGTGGAAACGCCGATGTTAACCCCTGTGGTGTGCATTTCACAAGTTGCCTTGTGTTTTCACACTCTATTTGAGCGGTTTCTTCGCTTATTGATGAATCGCATGGCACATTGTTTATTCCATTATTATCTGAAAACAATTCTTTTGTACTCTAGCAAGGCAAAATAGTAACATAAAAAGTTAATGTAAACAATAAGATTCCATGATAAAAATCCCAAACAAGAATTAATTAATTATGGCGTAAAACTCGCAAAAGTGTGTGCGCAAAGTACGCAACCACATTTGAAAAAATCTGCAGCGCCGCTTGCTGCGCGTGGTTCCGCGAAAATCTGACATAATGCTACACACCCTGAAATTTGTGTTGATAGAAGTTTTTGACCCTTCCCTCTTCGACACTACAATTTCCCACGCTCATTGCAATACCTAGACCCCATGCACCATTTATTGGTTAAGTTGCAAATATATCATTAACAACCTATGAAATGGTGCAAGAGGTTACGGTAGTGCAATGAATTAGACACACATGCACCTGGAAGCATTGAGTGTGGGTTCAGGTTCCGTCCAAAGCCGATGACTTGAACACAACAAAGTATCCTCGTGAGAAAATTTGTGTTCCGGATCGCAAAGAGAATTAGTAAATTCACAAAGACCCAAGGAAAACTGTCAAAAACGGTGGCTGAAACGAAGGGGTTGCAGAAGTTTCATCATAACCCGACACCAAGGAACTGCCTGCATTCCTTCTTCTTCACTCGGACTCGAGCTCGGTCAACCTAGCACAAGCAGATCTCTGAAGCGCTTTGGTGTTCATTGGTAGCCCCACTTGAAGTAGCGAGCTTGAGAACCGTAGACGCGATACTGACAGAAAACTGGTCGGCTTTTGCATGGGTTGTAATGAGCTCTATTATACGCAACTCTGAAATCTAGCGCAAATGATTCTGAGATTGTACTCTCATGACTACTAAAAATCGTCCGAGGTTGCCTTACACAAAAGAACTCGCGGTCAGGGGAGGCTCGGTAGAGAGCGACCCGCCTAGGTCAACGGCTGGAGAGAAGGCGAGGAGAAGAGGCGCTCAAGTCTCATCTGATTACATCACCTTCTGTATATCTGGTGCCTTGAAAAGTGGTGCGCACTTCCACTCATATGTCCAGGGATCAATTCCAAGTCAATGCCCTCCAGCCAGCCTAGGCTTCCATGCCTTTGGAATATGTCATTTTGTACCAGAGAATTTTGTACCAGAGATTTTGTACCGTCTAGGAGAGTGAAAACCTTAACTCGTACATCGGTGCTCTCCGCAAATCATTTTATAAATCGCACTCAGTTACCATCACGATTCTGTATAGGACTAATGCGCGGCGCATCCCAACGGGAACTGATTCACGCCTATAACATTACTTTTTACTATTAGGTTGATTCGTAATACAGGGGGTGCCAAAAAAAAAGTAATTTTGTCTCCTCCACTTTCGACCCCATTTAGCCAAAGTACAGTAGATCCTATTGAGGTATTCTCATCCCCAGTAACAAGAGCAGACCTAACTCTATCACTGTACTCCGTGGCAGCCTCCTGCACGAGCAGGAACGGGAGCAAGGAAAGACTGAACAAGATGTATCACCTCAACTGGGCAAAATCCGAAATTTCTTCGCCCTCTTTCACACCTTGCTGACGTCCGTTCAATCTGGGTACCTGAGGGGATTCATACCGGATGGTGTTCTTTAACAATGCGTTTTTCCCGGGTTCCCAGCGCCCTTCGTTTCCAAGAGCCAAAACGTTCCCCTACCACTGAAACCCCTCCGGAGGCGGATTTGAGGCATGAAAATGATACTTTGGATCATAGCAGCCTTGTCCAAGCAGCAGGGGCTCTGTGACTTCCAAGAACCGAAGGGCCAACCCTCAGGAAGCTTCCCACGAAAGAACTACCACGGAGCTTGGCTCCACTGTTTTTAGCGAATTTTTAAATGTAGGTACTCCGAAGCCCGACTGCGCCGAATGAAACCTCCATATTTTTATGAACATGAACGTGAGGAGCCACAGCTTGTTCCTGCTTTTAGAGGAACATTTCGGGAATGTTTTGCCCCAATACCTTTATCTCTTTCGTTTCCCTACGTTTTGTAAAATTGGCAAATGTGAGCCGTGGGCAAAATTACTTTTTTTTTGGCACCTCCTGTAAATCGGACAAATTGACAAATTTTAATCATTGTCGGACAACTTTTTAACGACAAGTGGGATTCACTTGAGATATGCTCCATCTTTTTCGAAGACCTTCTGCCACGGGTTAGGTAGATCATGGATGCCCTTCTCCAAGAGGCCGGGGGCTAGAGCTCGAAGTAGTTGCCGAGTGCCGTCTTGACGTCGTCGCGAGTTTTGAAGTCTTGGCCGTCCAGGTGGCGTTGGCTGTGGGAGAAAAGGTGGAAATCTGAAGGGGCCAGGTCTGGGGAGTACGGTGGGTGTGGAAGCACGGTCCAACTGTACGACAGCAGCTCGGCCTTGGTCGATCTTGCAATTTGCGGTCTCGCGTTGTCGTGCTGGAAGTAGACATGTGACCGCCGCCGTAGCGAACTTTGGACATTTGCCTTCAGTTTGACGAACGTAGACGTCGGCGGATACTGTTGTACCTTCATCGAGCAGCTCTCAGTACTCTACGCCGTGTACGCTCCACCAACCGCGGTTTTCGTCTTCGATGGAATAGTCGCCTGGCGCAAACTTCGAATGCCACAAGTACACTGTACTTTTGGCGGGGGCATGCTTCTTGTGAACTTTTTCGGACGTCTGCCGATGTCCGCGGATTCCTGGCCAGAGAGCGATAAAAATAGTATGACGTTGCGGATGTGGTCTCTGGACGGCTTGAAATCGTGCGCGGAATGAAACTACTTTGGAGTGATTATGTTGCGGTGCTTTAGGGAGCTTTTCATACTCATTCCAACGGTACCTCGCGCGTCCGTTCTCGTTAACTCGTTGCTGAGTGATGATCTTTAGAAATCATTACTACCATTTGTCCGATTCATTATGGATCAACCTAATATTAGGTTGGCAACTAATTAATTTCAGATTTTTGTTAGAAAATCAAAGACCTTTTTCATAGCACTAAATAAGTTTATTCTGTAATGTATTGCCCATTTTTATCAATGACCTTTGCCATCTTTCAGGTAGCATCATAATTCCGCGTTCATAAAACTTCTGGTTTTTATCAGCAAAAAACTGAGTCATGTACGATTTGACCTCATCATCACCACTGAAATTTTTACCACTCAAAGAGTTGTGCAATAATCGAAACAAAAAATGATCCGATGGTGCAAGACCAGGGCTATATGGTGGATGTGGCAAAACTTCCCAACCAAGTTCCAATAATTTTTGCCGAGTAGCCAAAGATTGGAGTACAACACTTTTTCGGTTAATCAATTCGGGTCGCTTTTCTTGAACTGCATTGCTTGATTTTGTTAATTGTGCAATGTAGACATCAGAATTGATCGTTCGGTTGAGTGGTAAGAGTTCAAAGTAGACTATTCTTTTGTAATCCCACCGAACTGACAACAAAACCTTCTTTTGATGAATATCAGCTTTTGCTCTTGTTTGAGCTGGTTCACCTGGGTCACTCCAAGATCGTTTTCGCTGGACATAATTGTAAACAACCTATTTTTCAATGCCAGTGATCATTCGTTTTAAAAATGGATCATTTTCATTACGTTTTTTTGGCAAATCGCAAATGTTAATGCGTTGCATTAAATGCGTTTCCTTCACTTCGTGAGGAACTAATATATCCAGTGTTGACACGTACCCAAATTGTTTTGAACGTTTTACAATGCATGTATGTGATATCTGTAGCTTCTCTGCGAATCACGTGTTGTACTGCGACGGTCCGATTCAAGTATTGCCTTGATTAGGTCGTTGTCAGCTTCGACTGGACGACCAGAGCGTTTCTCATCTTTGAGAGAAAAATAGCAGACAGGAATTTGGCAAACTAATTTTGGCACTGCAGTTCTTCTAAGGCTTCGGAACCATAAACAGCACATAACTTTTTGTGAGCTAACGATCGTTTTTCCCTTACGGAAATAATATAGCAAAACATGATGAAAACGGAAGTTTTAATTCTCCATTTTCTAGCTGCGCCGAACGAAAATCAACCCATCAAGAAACTTTTTTCAGTGATTGATAGCAGGATTGCCTACTATTAGATAACAATATGTGTCTAACATTTGGCCTACGCCAGTAAAGCTAAAAATTCAACTAAAGCCATCTATGAGTGAAGTCCGCAATAACTTAACCTAATAGAATGCCTCCTTACACATGCCATCGTCCCACAGGCAAGTTGTCTTCGGTACCTGATCCAAACATAAGCAGGGAACACCAGGAAACGAGGATTGCTCGACTGGAGGGGTGGAGGAAAACGTTTTCGGCGGGCGGGGTAGGGGGTCGTAGTTACAGAGATTAGCCATGGTCCCGGGCTAGATGATAAGCCGGACGAACCGCCGGCTGACCCAGTTATGTAAGCAAATGTGACTGAATTTGAATGACAGCACGAAAGTTGCAGTAATAAAATACTTAGTGACAGTATTCAATCGACAATGGTTACTGTTCTTGTAGAGGGTATGTAGAAGCTGAAAGGGGGGGGGGGGGGTGTACTATACTATGGCGGCCACATTCCTCGACACCCAAGTGTGCCCTGAACATTACGTCCATGAACCTTCACAGGTTCAGCTCCATTCCACACTTACATTGTTAACTCAGACGACCATTTTTTACCATTTACTGATTTATGCTCTGTCCGAGTGTCTTGACATGAACGCATCAACGCGATTTATTGAGCAGAATCAAGGCGTTCTGCGAAAAAACCTACAAACCTGTGGGTCAGAATGCTTTGTTCACGTCGGTCCATGGGCGCGGTACCGTCAGACTTCGCGATTTCGCGGCTTCACATCACACTTTTGCACGGGATGCTGCGACCTTACGATCTTGCATTGGTGCATTCTGATCGTGCACAGCCGCGACATCCCAAAATCGCATAATCGCTCAGTCTAACTCGCTAGGTTCTCCATCCTTCTAAGAGTGATGAAATTGTAAATTCTAATCATCTTTCCAATGATCTGTGAATGTGCTAGAAATGGATCAGTTGAGCAGGTGTTGAGCGGTTTAGAGCACAAATCTGTAGAAAGGACAACAACGTGGGTAAGCTGGCAATAGAGTGTGGGATTGAGCCTAAGCTTTGAAATTTTATGTTCGAAATAAAGATTGAAGACGTGTCTGAGCGGCGATAATATGAATACGTCATTATAGAAAAATATAAATAAGCCATTATAGAAAGCAATGAAATCTCATGGATACGACAGACAGCCTTATTTTAATATGCGAGCGTTCTAGACAGGAATTGAAGAACATTTCAATAGAAACACAGACAGGAGAGAAATAAACGATTCCCTTCCTTCTGAGAGTGATGAATTGTAAATTCTAATCCTACGGCCAACGAACACAAATGTCACAAACATTGCTAACAACTGGCTATAAAGGGAGAAATTTTGATATCCATAAAGGTGCAGCATGGGAATTTCTATAAAAACCGTAGAAACTGTCCATCCATCGGAATAGGCGTCATCATGGAACGCCTAATATTTGCCCTTACCGTCATTGGTGCTACTCTTGTGAGTTTTCATTGATGTTTTCGTTGAAATTTGATCGAAGTGTTCATTTCATCAATGCGTAAAGACCAAATAAGTGCCAGGGATCCTTTTAGAACTGATTACTTCTTTTTGAGGCTTGCGCGCCAGCGCCACCACCTGATCTTTCTGGAAAAGGGTCTAATATAGCCCACGTTCATTTAATCAGTACCTATCCATACGAGCCATCAAAAGTGCAGGAGTACATGGGCTACTTTCCACAGACAAAGGTGAGTAGTGAATGATAGGTGTTCTCACAGCAAACCTTTCGTAACCTGAGAATTTACTTCAGATTGAGGAGTACTCTAAGGCACTCGGAGACTTTATGGGTCTGGGGTCAGAAAACTACGGTGGCTCTTTCGCTTACACATTTTACATTGCGAACTGTGAATGTGAGAAGGTGAGGCGTGAAAGATGAAACCCACTTTTTTTTCGCATACAACGAATGCTACTGTAATGCACCACAAACATAAACGATTTTAAGGTATTACTGTGGATGAATGCCATACTGAAGGCCAACTCGCAGTACTTCAAAGATGCGAAAGTGGACTGCTACATTCCAGCACCAGGAGGAAACCCTTCCGCTCCAGCACCACCAGGAGCACCTATGGCTCCAGTACCACCACCAAATGGCTATCCACCACCACCACCAAATTCTAATACACCACCACCGAATTCCTATCCAGTACCACCGAATCCCTATCCACCACCACCACCACTTCCCTATCCACTACCACCTTATCCCTACCCATATCCCTATCCACCACCACCATATCCCTATCCATATCCCTATCCACTACCAGCAATTGCAGCTACACCAGCACCACCATCAGCTCCCGCTCCACCACCACCACCAGCAGCTCCCGCTCCGTCAGCACCATCAGCTCTAGTAACCACAAGAAAACCTAGAAAACCTAAAAAATCAACAAGAGACTTGCCCCAAATAATCTATCACTAAAATATAATTCCGTGAAATAAATTCTGAGCAGATTCTTTGATGTCAAGGAGAACTCATCTCTGTCTGGAACAATCTATGCGCACACAATCGATATTTCTCTGACGTTGTAACCTTAAGTAAATAGATACTGAGTTGATTTCAACACTCGGCACTCAAAAACGGGTGATTAAAAGAGGGAATAGCAACCACACCGTGCAGGATATGAGTTTTTAGTCGACACATTTTTAGCTCGACTGCATTTCAGTTTGATGGCTTTGTTTCCACAACACATCATTGGGAAAATGAAGGGTGTTTCACAGTTCGCACAACCGTAGTGGCAGCATAAACATGTTAGCATTATGGCATGTCTACACCTATGGCCGTACATACTTTGCGCACCGACGCCGGCACCCGCGCCCGCCGCCGGCTAAGACGGCACTCTGGTGCCGCGCTTCGTTTGCAAAACGCTCAACCCAACCATACTGCTTCATGAAGAGCGCGGCGAGAGTCATGAATCGAATTGAAACCTTGGCATAGTGCCATACTATACAGAATTCGAATTTGAATTTCTGGGCTCTCACCCCTATAAGTCAGTTCATCATGGATGGTATCGTAAGGAAGATATCACCTGTTCCTCCATTTAAACGTTTCCTTAACTACTGGAATTTCTTCTTTTATTTTATCGCATGAATCACAGGCCCACGTAAACGCCTTGTTGAAAAAGCTCCGTCAAATACCAGGTGTGGTCGGATGGGGTGGGCGGGATCGAAAGAGGCTCGAGCTGGTTTAGAGCCGTGACAACGCGCCGCGACGCCGCAAAAGGTGTGCAGCTTGGACAGTGCCCGTGGATCTATCTACCCTATGAGAGTGAGTTGCAAGTGTGATCATGGCGGAATGTGCCTTCAATCGAAGAGCTAAGGCCGCCTTCATACTGTGCGGCAATGACGCCGGCGGCAAAATCATGTGCCCTCTGCCGACAACGGCGACATTCTGGTGACGCGCTCTGTTCATAAAGCTCGACCAAACCGTATTACAGCATGATTATCGCGACGAGAGCCCGCACAAATGTGTGGCGAGATTTGAAACTTGACGAGAATCTTGGCATGATGCCAAAATGTGGCAACATTCGCGCGCCCTCTCACCACAGATTTGCGCGGGCTCTCGCCACCATCATTATATCGTAGTATGGTTCGATGGAGCGTTGAAAACAGAACGTGTTGTCAGAGTGACGCTGTTGTCGGGCACATGATTTCGCCGCCGCAGCTGCCAGTGCCGCAGACTATGAAAGCAGCCTAACCGGCTTATCTGGACGTTGCACCCATGAGTTCCTCAGAATCAGAAATGAGGATACATATGACCCATTGATAAGATGTGAAATTGCGAAGACAGCGTAGAAATCTAGATTAGTGATCACTTTTGGTATATTATGATAATTAGTAAGAAAAGGAGGTAATAATGTATATGCCAGTGCTAGGCATTGTTCGAATTTCGCGATTAAGCCGATCAGGCATATTACTCACCCAGTTGACACATATCTTGTCCATTCTGCCTAATTGCCGGATCATCTAATCATTCAATCGATTTGTATCCTATTCATTTTGCCCAGTTGCTAATCGCTCGATCGCACGAAACGCAGGCGCGATGCCGAACCTGAACAGCCTTACCAGTGATACAAATACCTGAAGAACACTATGCATGTCAATGCGACAAGAGCGGTGTCACACGATGACAGATGTGTGATAAGAAGTGGTGTAAAAAGATGCACATCGTGAGGACTGTGTGTGTGCCATTAGGGCAGAAAGTTCGCTGGTACGCGATGGTAAGAGATGTGCACGCCGTATTGGATAGGTCCCGAAGCGATGACCGTGCCCCACGTCTCATCCTAGTGCAATCGCTTCAAGACTCAACCAATATGGCGCTCGTAACTCGCACCATCACGTCGCGCGCTGAACGCGGCCACGTGAATTCTCTGATATGATGGCATATACCCCGTGAGGACTGGATTTCGCACTACGACACAATCCTTGCAAGCTAGAATTTCCTTGTGAAGTTGAGTGAGTACGGTTCCTAAGCGGCTCTGTGTGTTATTCTGAGCCAGGAAACCGTCTCAGGACCTATTATGTGCGGACAGGATCAAGCGTGACGTCGAGGAAAATTTCCAGACAATACGACCCCCTCCCCCCCCCCCCCCTCCAAAAGGGGGCCTCAATACGAACGACTCCCGCCCCCCCCCTTCTCCAAGCCGCTATTTCTCTGATTCTACCCAGCT
This sequence comes from Trichostrongylus colubriformis, assembly GCA_963978905.1. NCBI lineage: Eukaryota > Metazoa > Nematoda > Chromadorea > Rhabditida > Trichostrongylidae > Trichostrongylus > Trichostrongylus colubriformis. Next base: position 3,751,840 of record OZ022259.1, read on the forward strand.
AATGCAAACCAATGCATCAAGGAAATTAAGAGCCTGTGGTAAAGAAAACAGGCCGAACTTCGGTGCTATGTGAGTTAGGGGGGGCCACTCGACAAAAGCGTAAGTTGCGCCCAATTTCTGCTCATAGGCACTCTCAAGGTAATTTTATGCCTAGATACAGCTAACTAACTGAAAAAACGATTGAATTATTTTCCCATTAGTATATTACGAAAAATTAGCTACAACTAGACTAAACAAACACTTACGCGTATTCGCCTAAGCCTAGAGGAAGGGAATCTCCTTCTCCAAGGCTTAGGCTAACATAGGATGAAAAAACAAGCACAAATTTGCTTTATAGAATCGTTTATAAGCAGAATTCGAACCCGATTCGGCTGGCGCTATGGCTTCTCTGCGCTCTAGCCATGCGTTAGAGACGCAGAGCACAGTGCGCTGCCCCGCCCCCCCCCCCTCCTAACTCACATAGCACTCGAACTTCTTACAAAACCAGAGTAATAAGAACCTGACATAACTCAATATTTATATACCAAAACAAAAGCGTCTAAGATAAAAACCACACAAATTCAATACTTCTATTCCGAAGCGAAAGCGTCGCCGACCATCGGTAATGTGCTCACAAACTCTTATGCGGTCCATTTAGGGTCCCTCCAGTAGTAGTTTACGTTTTTGTAATGATGTTAAGGTAAAAGGAAGTCCATTTCAGCTAATGATTTGTTTTCATTCCATAGTTTCTGGAGTACTCATTTACGGTGATTCCCGTGTATAGATATCGCTTCCCACGATCAGAATGCCAATAACCCTTTCGTTGGACCAATGGCACCCCTTTCTGGGTGTCTCTGTACGTGGTTCGGGGGTGGGGGTAATTATGCCAAAAAATCCGCGTGGCCGCTCACGGCGAGTCTTAGATTATATCGTCTCAGGGAACCTGCACATCTAAGATGGCGATCGTATCCAAACCTAAGGTGCGATGCGCGGGCGGTCGCGTGCGCATCGTTGCTGGGGCGCGCCAAACGTTTTGAAAAATAAGGAATGGAGTGCGCCGTAGCGATTTCAACATAGATGCCGAGATCTAATCACATTTATACTCTGACTCATGTAGTTTGCTACATCATGCGCTATAAAGTCTAGATGTAGGGAGATTTTTCTATTCCCTTCGATACCTCAATATCCGATCACCAATGATCAGCTACTGATAGTGCGAAAAGGGTCAGGAGAATTGACGTTTCACGATTTTCCTTGTTGAAAAATCAAGCACTTTGAAGACTCAGTTTTGCGCTCATTACATTCAACACTAAATGAAAATGGACTCTTCCATCAGTCATCCGTCTCTAGAGCACCATAAAAGTAGATGCAGCGATGCTAATATAGATGTGGAGAGGCCCTCACTGTTGCGCTCAATCGAAACCGTTATAAAATCATCAGTTTGTGCACCCAGGTATATATTTTTACCCAAGTCTTCTTCAAGAGGGATAGGGTCTTCCCCCCAAAGAGAGCCTTAGGCTAAAAACCTAGGCAAAAGTAGCACGCGACGCCGCGCACAGTGAAGTGCCCCCATCAACTATATTAGCACTTGGTGAAGGGAGGTCTTCAAAATACGTGGGTCGAATTCAAACAGAAGCGTGGAATTCAAGAGTGCGAAAATGGTTAGATACGTTGTGAAATAGAACGAGGGGTTATGAGTGTCGGTAAACGGACAAATGTGCGGCGGTACTCACTGCCGCGACGCATAAGCTCACGCGTCGCGGCCTCCATCATGGCGCGCGCTGGCATGCTTATGAGCTCTAGGTCTTCTTATCTCATCGGGCAAGGCTCTTCGTGAGCAGCACATGAGATCTTTGTTTACTAAGGTGTGTGTAAAAGAGTGACTCCTAACTCGCCGCTAAAGCGACGAGCCAAGAGTCGCGCGCGCTTCGTGCGCAGGGAAGGAAGCCTCGACGTGGGGGCTAATATGGGCCGTCGCCAAATATCGTTGTTGAGTTCATGGCATCGGTGAGAAGAAAGCGACACTTGTCATCACCGAATGTATACTCAAGTGTATATTTCTACCTAAGCCTGCAAGGGAACGAAGCCCCTACGTGGGGGCTAATATGTGCCGTCGCCAAATATCGTTGTTGAGTTTATGACATCGGTAAGAAGAAAGCGGCACCTGTCATCACAGAATGTATACTCAAGTGTATATTTTAACCTAAGCCTGCAAAGGAAGGAAGCCCCGACGTGGGGGCTAATATGGGCCGTCGCCAAATATCGTTGTTGAGTTTATGACATCGGTGAGAAGAAAGCTACACTTGTCATCGCAGAATGTATACTCAAGTGTCCATTTTAACCTAAGCCTGCAAGGGAAGGAAGCCCCGACGTGGGGGCTAATATGGGGTGTCTCCAAACATCGTTGTTGAGAACAGTGGGACAGAAGCAACTCTGCATTCGCCGCTATAGTGCGCCGACCCTACAACAACGGGAACCGAAGGCTTCCGCAATTACTAAATTGGCGATTTGGAACCCCAATCGCAATGACAACTGATCATCCTCCTCTACTTCGCCGCTGCTCCACAGTATCCTCCGTCTCCTCGGACTATCCGACGAGATCAACGTAGGCTTCCGTACCAATCATGCGTAGTACACGCTGCGAGTATCTCGCCACGTGCACTCTCTTACGCGGAGTGCGCAGACGGAGCGACGAGACGGGAGAAAACCTGTGCCCACTGACGACGAACCGCGACGCAAGCTCACGCGTTGCGGTAGTGAGTACCACCGCACATTTGTACGTTTACCATTCCCCAGGGGTTATCGCTAAATCAATACGACAAACGATTTACGAGTAATGCAGATTGTAACGAGATATCAGATACAAACAAAACGTCCTACGAGATACCCACACTCTGTACGGCGCCGCTTAGTGCGCCCCAGCAACGATGCGCGCGCGACCGCCCGCGCTGTCGCACCTTAGGTTTGGATACGATCGCCATCTTAGATGTGCAGGTTCCCTGAGACGATATAATCCACCTAGTACTCGCCGCGAGCGGGCACGCTGATTTTTGGCGTAATTACCCCCACCCCGTGGTTCGGTGCCCGTGGAAGCGAAAGAGTTATTGGCATTGGCCGTCTTCGTTGTGGATCGCGCATGCATGAGGTTTCCATGATGAGCAAGGTAAATTAGTTTCAGATTCAAACCCAGTTAGTCAGTTTTTTTCACCCTCAACCTGAGAAATCCCGTTGATTACTGCCTACCTCAACGAATACGACCCCCTAACCTCTTAGCGCACCAAATACGAACCCCTGTCGAGGATCCCTCGACGGAGGCTCGACCTGTGTGCGGATCACCTTGGCATGGAAAGGGACATATCTCACTTGCGTGGAGATCTAACAGGCCGCATTTTTCTGACAACTTAATGTCCATGCACAATTCACGATACATTATGATACACAATACGTTCACCCTGCTGCAAATTGCCCCGTGAATGGCTTGAACCGAAAACAGACGCGGTCGCCTTTATATGGTTTCCTGTGTGTGACTTCACCTTGGATGCGCGTCAAGAGTCAACTAACCCCACCGTGCAAGGCATGTGCCTATAGTCGACATATTTTTTGCTGACCTGCATTTTGGTTTGTTTTCTTTGTTTCCACAACACATCATCGGAAAAATCAAGAGCGCTTCGCAGTTTGCAAAGCCATAGTGACAGCATATACATGTTAGCATTATGGCTTGCCTCCACTTATGCGCGTTCATACTTCGCGCATCGACGCCGACACCTGCGACGAAGGCGGCAATTTGACCTCGGCACCGGTGCCCGCCGTCGATAGCGGCACCTCTAGTGACGTGCTTCGTTTGCAAAACGCTCAACCCAACCGTATTGCTTTGTGACGAGCGTGGCGAGAGCCACAAATTCGAATTCGAACTTGGCATAGTGCCAGACTAAGCCAAATTTGATTTGAATTCCCGGTTCCTCGCCACGATCATCAAACTGTAGTGTGCTCCTCCCCCGTTCCATTCTGCCTCGCTCTGTGACCACATCCATGCCTTGTCGGTGCTGCGTATAAACGCGGCTTTATAGAGCTCGTTCCCTCTCCTCTTTCATTCCCTACCACTACCTGCGACGCAATTTTAACCTCATAACGATAATCCAAATAGTTCTCTACTGCTACAAATGACCATCTTCCAAGATCAGTTGTCGGTATTTTTCAAAACTGGCCACCACAGCGTATCAAAAAAAAAAAGGCTAATTTGATATATTAACATTTATCACGAGCTATTTAAAAAAAGATCATTGTAGAGAGATCTTATTGTTAGCACAGGCAGTGGGCGCACTGGACGATCCGCAAGTTGATGGACGGGCTTGACTGCGTTGAAGCAGCGCCAAATGTGTTTCTGTCGTCTGCAGTCTTAGCTCCGCACAACAACTTGAAGCCGGCGAGCGCATTCCCTGTCTCTAGGCACAGCTTTCTAACTTTCATAAAAGACATTTTATCAACTAAAAAACCAAGAAACAATCCAAAATCAACACTGAAAATGCGACCAGCAGCACAGCCGATATCACATCTTTACACGGCATGATAAGGTCTTCCACTCGGTTCAGCATGAACTAATTCTAGAATGGTCCAATTACAATTCAGAATCAAACAGAGAGGGTACATACCCATTGCTCGTTCTCCACGCTTGCATATCCTCTTTGACATTAAGGCAATCGTGACAATCAGATTATGCAGCATATCCATTATTAACTATCCACATTACACCATACTGTGCCGCCACGGTGCACGTGCAGCGCTACTCAAACTCGAGACCAAGCTAACCACACCCTCTTGGATTACTTAGTGAGCAAAAAGCCCCTAGGTAGCCTGGATGCATGCAGCTGTAGTGCCATCGGCGCACCGTAGCTGCGCAAAAAAGGTGCAAATTGGATAGTCATCAAAAAATTTATTGCCGCAATTGGACAGGTGAGTCCATTAGTTTAATCATCGCAAGGTGTGACTTCGATAAAACATAAGGAATAGTTCCTGGAGTCATTACAAACACCGATTACGGTCTCACAATTCAGACGGGATAGAATACACAGACACCACAGCATTTTGTGAATGGAAGACGACAACCTGATTCCAACATGGCAGAGAGCTGTCCTCTGAATGCACGATCAACGTATAGAGTCATGTGCTACCCAAGTACTCGAAAGAGTGTGCATCAGGGCCGAGCCTTGGGTCGAGGGATATTTTTGATCAGTACCTCTTCTCACTGATAATGCACTTTCTTTCCGTCCGAAGTAAATAACGCGATTATTGACGTGTCACATCGAAATGGCCCAATATGCTGCTTGTTTGTGTGAACGCCACGTGAACAAACCCCAAACCCTTCCCATACCAGCCAGAAATATCCTCGACCCAGCTGAATCTGATGCCCCACCTGTGTTTCAGCAAACGGAACAGGTAATGAGAGTGGTGAATTATGGTGAATTAATTCTTCGCGGACAATGTTCTAATCTTGAACACCACAGAAGTAAACAATTGCTTCAAACCTCAACAACTCAAAAAAGATGCAGAAAAGACGTTAACGCATGGAGGAAACAAGAAACCAGAAAAATTTACTTAAATCTCAGTGATAGCTTTGATGCTTGGAGAGAGACGAACCAATTGTTATACTTTCGGCTGCATCTAAAAAGTTTCATTGATAATTAAAGGGAATTTTGCCAAGTCAAAAGCACCACAAGGAGTTACTTCAGTTGTGGAATACACATGAAAGCAGAGGTGCTAACTCGCGCCGAAGTGAACAAAAAGGAATCAACGACCGAAACCACGAGGAACCTATTCAACACTGCCAAAGCCGCACCACCATAGCACCAATGTAAGAAGTAAATTAGCGTCTCTCCACAAAATTGCAGTACAAATTGTTTTCTTAAATCTCGCGCACACATTTGCAGTGAATATGCGTACATGTTCCTAATCACCCCACTTACCCCTCTTGGTGCGTTTAGTCACCAAATCTATCGCACTAATACGCAACAAAGGCAATAAGGTCACCACATTTAAACCATCACATTAAGACGGTTACTTACTTCATCTGTCAACTACTGCCATCGACTTCGCTTCTTTGAAGAGGAGCTGTCATCATCATTTGTCGCTGAAGGAGTTGCAGTTGATTGTGACTTAAGGCCTTCCGCTTGAATTTTAGCATTAATTTCATCGATCTTCCGCTTCCACTCCGGACGGGGGTCCGAAACTATCTAAAAACCGAAAAAATTCTAGAAAAATGAAAAACGGTAAGATATTATATTCATACCTGTGGCCTTAATTTCGACGATTCAAGTTCAGATGGTTTGAATGTCGCGGCAAATGACTGCTGAAAAAGGATCCTTGGAGAAGTTGCATTAGGGTATGCATAAATAAAAGTGAATCACTGCAAGACAAAAATCTACAAATTTCTTCCAGTGTTATGTGTCCCACGAGAAATCGTGGCAAATGCCATCAGAGGGATTGATCATTAACGAACGTTATGTTTGGGCTGGGTTCATACTCAGCGCCGGCAGGGCGTGGTGCGTTCAAAGGCAGTGAGGCAGAGTGGCAGCGGAGACGCACAGACACGCAGCATGCTGCCGCCGGCCCAGCACAGTATAAACACGGCTTAAAGACACCAAACAGGTTGTCGACTCACCCATTTGGGCAGTAGGTCTACGGCAATATATAAGGGGTAAATATACACGCAGCCACGATGTGCCACCATGGCGCTACACCAGCTCGAAGCCACGCTAGCCGCGCCTACTTGAGCACCTTACTGGTGAGCTAATGGAGGGGTTCACAAGAGTAAGTGTAGCTCCCTGAGAGCGCACCGTGGCGATGTAAAAAGGTGCAATTTGAACAATTATTCTAGGGTATGTTGTCTGAAGGGTATGTTGTCTAGAACGACTATTTGATTATTTCAAACCAGTTGGCAGGCGCACACTACTGTGCGCGAAACACCATGTGCGTCAGTAGGTCGGCCTGTATTGCTCTTTTTCTTGAGGACAGAGTATTTCAGTGCACACCCAGCCCACCGTGGGCGGAGCTTAAATTAGTCCATGTGTGGTCTTCACTTCTTGTCCCATGCTCTACCCATCCAAACTTGTCCCCATCTCCACAGGTCGTTTTTCATGTAACGTCCAAGCTCCGCCCACCAATTCAAATGCTACGCCCACTGTGCCCTGCATTCTTTCCTGACCTTCAGAAACTCATCCCTGACCTTGATCCATCTTCTCCCTATGTTCGGGGCACATTCGAACACAATCAACAATTTTTGAACATTCCACGACGGCCCCGCCCATTATGGGCGGAGCTTAAATTGGTCCATGTGTGGTCTTTACTCAGTGTCCCATACCCTACCCATACCGCATTTGTCCCCATCTCCACAGGTCGTTTTTCATGTAACGTCCAAGCTCCGCCCACCAATTTAAATGCTCCGCCCACTGTGCCCTGCATTCTTTCCTGACCTTAAGAAACTCATCCCTGACCTAAATCCATCTTTAGGAGCACGTTCGAACGTAATCAACATTTTCGTGCTGAAAGCCAAACATTCCAGTGCACGCCCCGCCCCCGTAGGCGGAGCTTAAATTGGTCCATGTGTGGTCTTTACTTCCTGTCCCATGCCCTACCCATACCACACTTGGCCTCATCTGCACAGATCGTTTTTCATATGATACCTAATTTCGTGACAGACGGAGGGACAGACGCCTTAGCGCTTTATATATACAGGGTGCGCCAAAATTATGGCGAATGGACATACGCGCACATTTTGAGCAACTATTCCAAGATGCTGCATTTTTCTCTGCTTCTCTCATTTTTATAGTGTTGTCGTATTCATACCTAACATATATGACCGGAAAAATATATCACTGTGACAGTGGTTGAGCGATCGGGCTATCGTTCTGCAATCACTGGACTTCACCGACAAGGATCTTTGGCACGCGAAATTCATGAGAGTGTTGGTGTACATCTGAGTGTCATCTACCGGTCCATCAAACGCTACAGGGAGCTAGGAACCAAGAGCGACCGATCTGGAAGGGGAAGGCGTGTAACAGTGGCTACGACCAGCAATCTAAGGAAAGTACGCGAGAGGATCTGCAGAGAGCCGTCGCGCTCGGTCCGCAGAATGGTTCGAAAAATGGACATCAAGGAGACTTCCATGAGTAAATTTTATCAGAAGTTGGGATAGAAGGCATATATGAAGAATAAGTGCCAGAAACTCACGGAGCTCATAAAGGAAGGAGAAAGGAGCGATCAAAGCGATTGCTGAGAGGATTCGCAAAACAACGGCATTTCTCGATCCTCTTCACAGGTGAAAAGTTGTTCACATCGCATCGCTGTCTCGAACCCCAACGCGACTGTAAGCCGCTCTTTTCATCCTGCTTCCGTCATGGTTTTCGCTGGCATAACGGCTGACGGAACAACGCCATTGTGCATTGTTCCTCAAGGAGTGAAAGTGAGTAGCCAAAATTACCTTGACCTTCTAAAGGACGAATTGTTGCCCTGGACTAATGCTCCCTTCGGGAGACATAACTGGACGTTCTAGCAGGACGGAGCTCCGGCTCACAAGGCACGTGTGATCCAGAATTGGTGCAAGACCGATTTCCCCCATTTTATCAGCTTCGACGAGTGGCCAGCTAATTCACCAGATTTAAATCCAATGGATTACAGCGTCTGGTCAGTCCTAGAAGTAAGGCCTGAGCAAAACCGCACTGCACTGTGGAATCACTGACGAAAGCTGTACAAAAAGCGTGGGGCGAGCTCAGCGCGCCGTATTTGCGTGCCACGGTCGATGCTTTCATGACGCATCTCAAGGTCTGTGTCGATGTCAACGGAGGGATTTTTAAAATTCACTGATTGTGTATGATTTACAAGTGAACAATAAAGGTTACTATGCCTTTGGTTTCTTAAGATTATGATGCTCTAGTTCTAGGCGATTCGAATACCTTTTCGCTATAATTTTGGCGCACCCTGTAGTATGGATTATTCCCTTTTCTGCAAACATCACTAACCTTGAATGCGCTTTTCATGGCTTGAAGCCTGTCATTTGGGGCAGCAGCTGCAGGACCTCTAAAAAGCATGCGACAATAAGGAAAATGGCAGAAAATTGCTTCCGCTTGAAAAACCAAAATTGAAAGAAATGTTTCTCAACGGTCAACTTATCGACCAACAACTCACTGATTGCTCGTTGCGGCTCTTATTGCATCGCGCACTGTAAGATTCGTTGCGCCACGAGCTTTGTGCTCCTTCAAAGGGTCCAGCTGGGGCGCTGAATATGAACAATTACAGCTAACCAAAAGCCGGTCCTTCAGTATAGTCTACATGTAAGCAGACACCTACCTCCACTACCAGGAGCTGGTCTAGTCTTTGGCTTATAGCCCAGACCGAGTCGAGCGCGAGGATTGACAGAAGATCCACCTCCACGCTGTGAGCGGAACCAAGCAGATTTCATTGCGAGATTGTAAAGTGCTTGAGGAACCTCAAACGAGACGACAATATCCGCTTAAACACTCTTTCTTGTAGAGAAAACTAACAAGACCGACCTCTTGGTTAACACTCTCCAAATTCCGAACCAGATGTCCCGCCATTTCCATATCTTTGTCGGTAATCAGCGTATACGCCCTTCCTTTTTGACCTGAAATGGTCAAAAATACATAGCAAACCAATGGTCAATGGATATTTCTGATCATTATAAACAACCACAGGATCAATGACGAGCAACTTAAGAGCAGGAACAAAGGATTTACCTGCTCGTCCTGTTCGACCCACTCGATGTACATGAGTGTCGATATCACGCGCGAGATCATAGTTAACAACAGTGCGAATCTCCGGGATATCAAGACCACGAGCTAAACTTTTTATATTTCATTCTACACAAATCAATATCGATAATCAATGGACTTCACGCCTACAAAACACGGAACAAAGGGGACGTGCTGTGCACCACATTCAAACTGACGTGCGCCATTTCCTATCTAATTCTCGTACAAGACTTATACAATCTTATATCTGCTCAACCTTCCCGTTCCCAAAATTTCATGTCTTCTTGTGACCTCGACATTAACGATTTCCTCCTTACACCTCATTCGTACTTTATCTTTTCAATGAGAGAACACCAGGTCAGACAAGTCTTCCATCTCGCGCGGGTTAAAGAAATAATATCACACAAATCCAAATCAAACCGGAAAGGCATGATCTCCTCCATCACTGGGCGACTTCCCAAATGATAATCTGCTGCGAAAATTGCGTTGGAAGGCCCCAGGCACCTCATCCGACCAGCCACACAGGTCAACAGCTTAGCTGATCATGCCGCCTGCATCACGCCATTCAGTTATGCGGAGATCGCGAAAGCATGTCTTCGATAATAATCGGTGGTAGAAAGAATTCCCAGGTTCTCTGAGTTTTTCCCCATTTGTTTCCCTGTTTTTAGATATAGCACTTCTCAGCCCGCGTTCATACTTTGCGGTGCCGGCGGCGGGCGTGACTGCGTGTCTGCCTGTGCCTCACTGTCTCGTTGCCTGCGTCGTTTCTGCACCTCCTCCGTACCACTCTGCCTCGTTGCCCGTGAGCGCAGTCGAGCCCTGTCGGCGCAAAGTATGAACGCGGTCTTAACATCACTAATTTCATTCTTTGCAATGGGCCAAAATTACTCTCAAATGGGTCCCTGATTCTTTGAAACCGGAAACCCAGGTATGGGACGGTTTCATGAACTTTTAGGGCACACTTTGGCGCACGAAATACTTCTTCGCTTTCATAATGACATATAAGAAAAAACGCCATGAGAATAATCAGGTAGCCAACCTGCAACATCTGTAGCCACCATAATATTCACTTTCTTACGGAACGCTTGAAGATGTTCATTCCTCTCATGTTGTAGCATATCTCCGTGTAACAATACCAGATCGAAATCGCGAGCCTATAAAATCGAGTACACGCACCACTTCTTTCAAGGAACTACTTCGATTATTGACGATCGTACCTTGAGCTTCTTCGCAAGGTCTTCTGCATTTACTTTCTTAGTGACGAAAATGAGTACTTTACCCACTAAAAATGAAGATTTTTAGAAGAACTGGTTCGAAAATAGACACAGAAGACGTTTTTCAGGAGTTCAGTTTCATTCCAAACCCCAACTTACTTGTTCCGAAATTTACAAGCCTCTCTGTGAGCCAAACCCATTTTGTATCCTGCCGTGGCAGTACTTCCACTGTTTGTTCAACATCAGCGTTAGCCTAAAATATAAATTCAAAGAAAAGATCCTATTCGTGCTAGGAACCACTGATATATTCACTGAAAAAGCGTACTCTCACCTCGCCTAATTCCCCTTGAACAATACGAACCGGATCACACAAAGCATCTCTCGCCAAACGTTCCACCTACAAAGATTTCAGTATCCGTCAACGATGAACTCTCTTCATCTTATTTAAAAAGCCATGTGAATAATTGCGGCAAAATCCCGCAAATGGAATGGAGGTAATTCTACGGCTCAAAGGGCACATTCCCGTCGTTCACAAAGAGAAAAAAGAGCTGATATTGTCACAGGTAAGAAAGCGCTGAGTAAAGAGTCGTTTTTGCTACGCCCCCTTCATCAGAGGAGGAGTCGACCGTACACTTTTCTACCAATGACGATATCTGTCGACCTTTCCGTCTGGCAATCGCGGAATGCACAACCGATGAAAGACAGCGGAAGGCCATGAACCATTACCTTATGTTTGAACGTTGCACTGAACATTAGACACTGGCGATCAGGACGAATATGATCGGAGATGGACTTCACTTGTGCTTCTGCAAAAGGTATAACTATCAATCAGAGTGAGTTCAGTAAAATATGGAAACTGGGTGTCAAAGTTCAAGGAACCCACCAAAACCCATGTCGAACATCCGGTCAGCTTCATCAAATACCAAAAATGTGGTACGCGAAAAATTCGTTGCTTCAATTTTCACCAAATCAATTATTCGTCCCTTGAAGGAACAATTTGAAAACTCTCATAGAGATTAATTAAGCAGATTGTGGATATGCAAGCAGGGGTACTAACACTGTAACAGTGAGGAGAGAACAAAATAAAACGGCGGAAAATCTGACAAATAGTACCACAACCCCTCTCCCTCCCCCTGTTTCGCGCCCCTCTGCATCACTAGGCGGTGAGCTGGACGCAGACAGGCGAGGGGGTAAGTCAAGCGGTCGCAAGGGCTATATCGCTCTAGCGACAGCTACGACGGATGTGTCGTAGCGCTGCTCGCACTGTAGCTAAGCCGCGCTTTTTCCATGCGAGCTACGGCACATATAACCTCTTCTGAAGTGGAATGTCTGTATTCAGAGAACATGAACATATTCCCAGTTCTCACTTTCACCCCACCCCTCGTGCCTTTGAAGACCAGATCAAAAACGTAACAACCATCCAAAGAAATGTGTACTTACAAAATTTGGCGCGGCCGCGCGCGACGAGCGGCTCGGTGGGTGCGAGTACCAGGGGCAGGGCATGGCAGCCTTCAAGCGAGGCAGTGTGGCATGGGTGGAGGAGGCAGTGTGGCATGGGTGGAGGAGGCAGGGTGGCATGGGTGGAGGAGGCAGTGTGGCATGGGTAGAAGTGCAGAGCTGACGCACACGCTCTGCCGGGCTCCCAAAGGCAATCGATTCGGCAAGTCGGGCTGATAGCGCCGCGAGTGCAACGCCGCTAAGCGATTTTTCGTCGTTAGTACACACACCCAGAAATGAGTAAAATATGGATCACTGAAAATCACACACCTCTATTATGTCTGAGCACATGCAGAAATCCAAATAGAAATTAGGAGTAAAATCAGTAACTAAAACTTACCGGTGTACATACAACTAATTCAGCTCCTTCGTTCTTGAGCTCATTTGATTGCTCCCACTTGCTTCCTCCTCCATAAGCACAAATAACGTTAATATTATAGACCTTACAAAACCGCTTTGCCTCTTGATAGACCTGAAAACTAGAAACCATGGTTCCCCAAGTTTAGATTGAAAAGACTGCAAAAAAAAAATAAAAAAATAAAAAAAATTTGAAGAAAACAAATCCTAATCATTTAGGGTGTGGAACTTATTCGACATATCCAACAATTTCTATTGAAGATAAATGTCAAACCTGTATAGCTAGCTCTCTCGTAGGCACAACCACTAAGGCGATCGGACCATCACCAACTTCAAGATCCGGCTGGTCCATTATGTGGATTATTGCAGGCCACAGATAAGCTGCTGTTTTACCGCTTCCAGTTTTCGCAATACCAAGCACATCACGTCCACTCAGTGCAGCTGGTATTGCCTGAAAGAATATTTCCAGGAACTTGTATTTCGAAATCTGCTGGCGATCAGAGAGTGGAAGAGGTGTGAGATCGCAGTATAGCAGAATCGCTTTCACCGTGATGCATAGAAAAGGCCAATCAAGCGGTGCGCATCCTCGGTTGAGCGTTCTATTCCAGCAATCCCCTCTGTGATGTTACCAGTCACCGCAACCTTATCACAAACGTCTCACGGTTCATGCGTCGCGGAGTTTGCGATGTTGCGACTTTACAAAACCGCAGGATGGAGACTGTTAGCGAGGTATAAATGCGGCCATCTGACACGGTGCAAACAAGCGCCAAAAACTTATCTGCTTGGCATTCAGGAGAATAAATGAATTTCAAAGGCATACCATTGCTTGAATAGGAGTTGGATGCTCGTATTCGCTCTTCCTAATCGAATCCATGAGTTGTTTATCGAAACCAAAGTGAGCAAACGAGCAAACAGGTTTCGGGGGATTGAAACCGCCGACACGCAACCCGAGCTTCTCGCGGAGTCGCATCACCTCTACATGGTTTAGTTTTCTGAAATTCAAATTAAAATTTTTTAATTCTGAAATTCAGCAAAAAAGATCATCAACAAAGCAACAATTCAGCAACAAAAAGCAGCAAAATTTTCACTTTAAGTGTTGATTTGAAGGACAATACCTGTGGGAATTCACTATATGGAGTATCCAATACCATTCCTTATGAACATGTCTTAGACAAACCGACATAAAAAATTTAACGCAAACGCCGTAAAAAATCAGTGTTTGAAAAGAAAATAATGAAAAAGAAAGCAAATTAGAATTTGAAAACAGGGTACAAAACATCTGCTTTTGAGCGTGTATGCGCCAGTTATTTGGGTCCTAAAAAGGCTATCTTCGTGTCTTATGCCTGAAACAAAGCCAATCCAACGACATCCGATTTGTTGCGCTCAAATAGCACTCGCAGTAACGCGAATTTCTGTCCCTGTGACCCAAAATATCACTTTCACAGACTTCACGTGAAAGACATGTGACGAAAACTCACTTGATTTCCTCGTGTTCTTCGTAGAAATTCTTACTGAATGTAGGATAAGCGATCGCTGAGTGATCGACAGGGGGAAGAGGATCAATAACCTAAATCGCCAGCTAATCCTTGAGCAGAGCTCTACAAGGCAGTGAATTTACCTTTTTCCAAGTCCAAATGACATTTCCATCTTCATCATACTCGTATTCCTCCTCTTCATTCGGCATTTTCTCTTTGTGCTCCTCAAGGTATCTAGAAACAAGGGAACCATTTGCTCAGGAAAATTCAATTCAAAAGAAAAAAACAAAAACCCACTTGAAGTACGACTCCTGCATATCCTCCTCATCGATGTCCGCCCTACCAATGCCTTTTTTGTCAGCATCAGCATCTCTGCCGCTGACGCGATCCTTTTCCTTTTGTACAGCTATCGCCTTGTCCTTCGAAGCCTAAAATAAACCAAACATTTTCCTCCACTTCGCGACAATAACACCAGTAAATTTACCCTTCCGTGGCAGTGGACCTTTAGACCGCGGTCATACTTTGCGCATTGACGCTGGCACCGGCGCCAATGCGCAATGTATGACCGCGACCTCGGGTAGCTATCCAGGTTATCCTTTTTGCGCTGCCACAGTGCGCCATCACGACGCTTCACCCGCTTGAACCCGACCTACCCACACTCAGTAGGCTTGTGTAGGCACAGATAACGCGGCTTCCAGCGGATGCAGCGTCCTAATGGTACACCATAGTGCCGTAACAAGACCGCAACCAGAATACTTAGGGATTTTCTGCTCTAAGGAGGTAATTTGATTAACCTGATCATAACATAGTGTGCCTCTAAGCGAGTGTCACAACATCAAAACTACACACAAAACAATATCATATGAGGCACCTGTGCATTAATCTCTGCCATGAAAGCGTCAAGCTCGTCTTCCTCCTCCTCCGGTGCCGGTTTCTGCTCTTGCTCTTTGCTTTTGCGACTGCTGCTCTTACTGTGACGATCTCGATCACGACGGTGCCCACCGTCGTCATCCCAGCGACGACGACGTTCACGTGACGACGATGACGTAGACGACTTTTCGTCATCTGAATCCTCGCCCTCGAGGTATCTAATATAGGTAGGTTAACATATGGAACTGGAGGGCATAGTCGTCTGAAAAGCATCTCGTTACGTAAGAGAGAGCATAGCTCTGAGCGAGATACGCGGAATTTTGAACAACACATAATTAAAAGCATCAACTAACTCATCATCATAGATACGCTTCTTCCTTGCTTCTTTTTCAGTTTTCGCACCATAATACATAAGATTCGCGTACTGAAAGAGCAAATAATAAGTAAACATTTCGAGGAGAATAAAATGATGAAACAATTCATTATAGAAGGAGCATGAACCAACCTCAAAGCATAATTTTGCTGCTTACATAAAAAACAGCAGTTTATACCTCCTTAACAAAGGGAAGCCGATACGCTTTCACTAGGCGAAAGGTAACAGTAAGAACACATAGGACTGCGTGTGTATCTACTATGGACTACGGCATGTAAGGGTGCCGTCAGACTTTGCGATTTTGCGATGTCGTGGCTCCGCAAGTCAGTAGTGCAAGATCCCAAGGTCGCAGCGTTGCGTACGGAAGGGCGACGCCGCGAAATCGCAGAACAGCAAAATCGCGAACTCTGACGACGACCTACTGTGCAAAATGCGGCTTCCCCATGTGAAACATCTTGGTTCCAATGAAATAAAAACTAGCAGAAATGCGTCCTCCATCTAAGTACGCATGTCCTACAGAACTGTGATTAGATGAAGGCAACCCAAACAAAGGACCGCAGATACATATATTTTGCGGATTAGCGAGTGATAGAAACGCGATTGTACTGAGTCACGACCACATTATCAAAGAGCAGTGCAAATTGTGGTGTGTATAAAACAGATGTGTTGGAGAGGTTCCACAGCCACAACTGGAACGAATGAGAATGGAAATGAATAAAAGAAATTCATGGAAAGTCTTGAAATTTGAACATTTCCCAAATGCTTGAAAATCACACCTCTTCCTCTTTCTTTTTCTCCCTTTCTCGAGCAGACATGAATGCGCCAGCGACCAGTGCTGGACCGCTAGTTGTGGTAAGTGATTGCGGAGGTGGGACGCAGTTCATGCTACCTGAATAAAGCACTTTAGATAATCCAGGTGGTACAGAAAATAAAGCAGAGAAATGAGCAAAGGGAAGAAATAGAAGAACTTGCTGACTTGTTGTGGACCAACTTCGATCATCACAAACGCTCGACGTTGCAGAACCACTAGATGAAGCGGTTACGAATCGTGACTGATAGTTGCCTCGGTAGGACATCCGAAAACAGAATTTTTAATAATTAGCCACTCGAAAAAATATTCAAAAATAGAGAAAAGGGGGATAATGTGCTTTTGGGAGAAGCCACGATTTTCACGTTCTCTACGAACATCAGTTTAAGGAAAATATAATACATACTGGAAAGTATTTTTTATAAAAACCGTTTTAAGGAAATAAGGGCTCTTCCCCAAACTAAGATATAAGCTAAACCTATGCAAAAATAGAGCCGGAAAGCGATAACAATAGAGCCCCCTCCAACAACATTAGGACGCTGTCAGAATTCGCGATTTCGGTGTCTCGAAATCTTGGCAACGCAAAATCTCATAAACGCAGTGTGCACATGAATCGCATGCGAAAGTCGACGCCGCAAAATCGCAGAATCGCAAAAACTCGAAGTCTGACGGTTGGCTTAGCACCAACGAAAGCGGTAGCGGTCAAAAGAAATAGTTCCTATTAAATACGAAAGCTCTCGATTGACAACAAACAAAAGCTTAAGAAAAAAAGAAATAAGCCTCATTCAGAGTCATTCTCAAGGCTTTTAGCTTCAACTGTGTGTAATTTTGGAAATGCGAATAGAGGATGATTCAATAGTATGGTAATTCGAAGAAAAAAGTAAGCAGGTCAAGCATTTTATTTCGAAGATTATTAAAAGTTCAAGCAATAGAATCACTTGTTCGCCCAAAAAACCTTCCCTCTATAAGTTCATTCCCAAGAATCCATAGACTAGAAGCAAACCAGAAAACAGAAACGAAATGCGTTTATTTTTATTAGTTGACGATGGGAAGTGTTGAAAGGTACGCCCACAAGGTCGGCAATATTCCTCATCTTTCATAATGTAAGCGATGGTTTTCCTGAGCATCAAATGGCAACGCAAACAACAAACACAAAGGCAAACAAAACTGAATAAATTAACAATGCGCAATTCATAAAAGTGCATAGAGATATAGGAGCCACAATGCCTTAATCAAATGCTAGGGTGTGAGAACTCGTCCACGGTGGCCGCAGGAGACGTCAATCGATGGCAGCGTTTTCAGCGACCGCTCATTTCTGACTGGAACCACTGGAATCCTCTTAACGATTGTAAGCTAAAACCGTGCTGATGTATTTGGAGGGAGGGCACTCAGTGTCACGTTTTCGCTCACCTGATACCATCATAAAATCAACAGTTTTTGCGTCCACAGGTATGTTTCTAAGCCTTATTCGTATGGGATAGAGGTTTCCCCTTTGATCAGTCAAATACCAATGCCGAAGCAGTCCGGACGCTGTGCACTGCTAGAGTGTCCCTCCCTCTTACAATTGCATCAGCTTAAGCTTTAAAGGCCCACTTCACGATAATCGGAGCTGACAATGATCTTAGGTTCATTTAACTGTCCGAGCTGGCCTCATTGCACCCTCTTAGGCCGCGTTCATACTCAGCGCCAGTAGGGCGTGGTTGCGTTCAGGCAGGCAGCGAGGCAGAGTGGCAGAGAAGGTGCAGAGACGACGCAGGCAGCCAGGCAGAGTGGCACAGGCGGAGGCGCAGAAAAACAACCATGCCCTCCCGCCGGCACCCCGGAGTATGAACGTAGCCCTACTCTACCTCAAACTCGAGTTAACCACCCCAGTAAGGTTTTCTGAGAAAGTCGTTACGAATGCCACCCCCCCCCCCCCCTCTAGGTTTTGAAGACATCTTGGGGTGATTGTCGCTGATTGTGCATTATGGGGTACGAAGTGCTGAATAGTGCAACAGCATAGGAAAAACAGAATGGAGCGCTCGAAAAATTCGGAAAACGAGATTCTCTCCTACCGCCGAGAACGTGCTTTTGCGTCCTCTGGATCACTGAGCAAGTTGACGCAGATGGCGAGAGCAACTGAACCAGCCGGTCGTCTACGTATTACTCCGCCCTCCACACCTCCTTAACCGTCAGAAAATCTGCAGTTTTAACGCAATCAAACGAGATGGCCATAAAACCGTGCAGCATGCTTTTCAATACGAGTCTCTCCCCACATCCTCTTTTTAAAACTTGCCATTTCATTAGCAGAAAACGTGTGTTCTCAGATCTCATTTACTTCATGACCTCTTAAGATGTATTTGACGGGGACAAGTATTCCCAGTTCTGATTTCCATTTTCGGCACTCGATATTGCCGCGAGAAGCACTGCGCCGTGCGCGATGTCGCGGACGACTCGTCTCTCCTCCAGCTGTCCACGAACGACACTCCGTGACGTGTCGAGCTGTGTGGAAAGCTTTTTCGCTTTTCACAACACGATACTTTTTGGTTTTGCATGATTTCGGTTGCTGGATACTTTTGTGTGTCGCAATTTGCCAGCTTCTTTTCCTTCTGTCTCCCATTTCAACAAGAACATGTTCTGATTTGGTTCCCAGAAACGTGGAACGTTCTTTCATTGGATCAGTTTTATACTGCGATGAGGGAATTCATATGCAGGCCTCAATAGCCTTCCTCCAAAAAGCCTTCGGTCTATTTCCCCCAAACGATACCTTGGCGCCATGTGATATGGATGGACACATGAGCTAATTTATCCGAATCCGCCTCATGAATTTAATTATTATTTTAATATTAACAACGAATTAATTTAACAAAACTTCCTTAACAATTTAACAAATTCTAATGTAACCACTCTGACTGTCGCACGGTACTGCGCGAATTTTCCAATAGATTTATGTGGATGACCTGACCGATATTATGTAATCGATGTATCTCATATCGCATAATTCCAACTGTGGCACATACAGTACTGAACACTAGCTAAACTGGTGTTCCTACAAACATCCTCCAGTCTTCGGGAGCTTAGGCCGCCGTCAGATCTTGCGATTTTGCGACTCTGCTACATTGCGGTGTCGCGGTCCACACGCAAACTTGCCGTACTGCACAATTTCAAGGTCGTAGTATCGCGTGCGAAAGTGCGACTTCGCAAAATCGCGAAGTCTGACGGTGATCTTAGGCAGTTTAGTAGTGGAAACATTCTGTCGTTACTGTTATATAACAGCGGACGAGGCATCTTCATTTACCAAGGATTTGTTATCTAGACCTTTTGGTTGTTGATAATTTAGACTGTGAATGCATAGAGTTTGCAATCGCGCCTACGTTTCAGGCGATCAGCGAGTGAGCAACATGATTGAGATACAAATCGATTGGGTGATTAGGCGATCGGACGATTTGGCAGTCAGGCGGGAAGGATAAGATACGTATCGATGTGGTGGAGTGATAGTAATTATACGTCTAATCTTTTTTTTCGCCTGATTGACTGAATCGCAAACTCTAAGCTGCTTTAGTCGTATCCAACTCATATCTTATTCTCAGAAAGAAGTATTACTTTCGGAAGTGTCGATCGTTCGGTGATCGACAGCCTTTGTTTCAGATGATATCAGGAACGAAATATGTTTACGTTTATAATCTAAGACTAGGGCTATGGTGGTGGTATTGCAGTCAAGAGCGATGTATTGGATTTTGTCACACTCACTTATTATCGGCTTTTATGAAGCCTCATGAGCTGATATCAGTTTTGGTTCTGATCATCCTCTGCAAATAACTCCGACCCATTCTTGATAGCGCCCACCAACGCCAGCGCTACACTGTCATCTCAAATATTCTTCAAATTTGCTTCGCCCTTGACGTTCCTTATCAGTTCCTATCGGCTTCAATCACCTACCAGTGATGTCGTGATCCCATCTCGCTGTTCTCACATGATACATAATAGGAGTGTCAAAGCTCCCTTGTCAACCAGTAAAGCGTGGCATATGTGGTGGCACTTGCTATCCGACACTCCTTATCACCCCTTATCAGCTGCTATCTCTTTGCATCACCCATCGTTAATGCTCCCATCTTATCCCACATAATATCTATAGATGTGAACGCTCCATAATCAACCCCAAAAGCGTAACACGCATTGTGACACTTGCCACCTATCTCTTCTAATTAGTTCCTACCATCTATTATCATCTTTCATCAGATGTTGGATTCCGTTTTCCTTTTTCGCTGCGACTGACATATGGATTTCCGCTCAAGCAAACACACTCATTAACCGTTTGAAGTAGAAGTAGGAAAACTTTTTTGGTTCACCGGTGGCAGTTTTGCGCAAGCTATGAGCGGAGCCTAAGGCCGCGGTCATACTTTGCGGTACCGGCGTCAGGGCGTGGCTGCGTATCTCTACCTCTCCGCCTAGCACTTTCGCACACGGCACGATATAAGCTAAACCACGCACTGTGCGCCGGGTTTTTCTTCGGCAACACGCGGGGTCAGACACCAGACAGGTCAGAGTACGCGACGCCAAAGCTCCTTCTCTGAAAAGGCTCAGGCAAATCCGAGAGACCCAGGCGGCGAAGGACGACATAGACGCAGGGTTACGCAATCACGGCCGGCGAACAGTGCGTGCATCAGCTGCGATCACACGGCACTACCACCTGGAGAGTGTGCAATGTCGCAAATTCATCTGCGGAGCCGCGACACCGCATTCGCGAAGTCCGACGACGGCCGTAGATGGTGGAAATACTGAGATGGAAAACGTCGTAACGCGTCGCCATACTGAGATGGAAAACGTCGTAAATGTAACGTGGGTCTTAGTCGTCCATGGCTACGTGTTGCATCGTCGCGCTCCGATGTGCGAGAGCGATTGTCTTCCAAGTGGTTTCCATGGCTAGTGTTTCGTCTCATTGTTGTTTCGATGTTTCAGATGCCTGTGAACCGGATTCTAGGAAAAAAGACGGTTTGGCGTTATTTTACTGGAGCAGGGGTATTCTATTGTGTCGCCCACACCATAGCTCGTCATGTGGGTGAGCTTGTAATCTGCTCTGGACCTTCCATGCATCCCACTATTCACGATGGTGATCTTGTACTGGCAGAACGACTAAGTGAGTTTTTCGTATCTGCCGTTTCCTAGCTCATACTTTTTTCTTTTTTTTTGTTCCGTAACTGAACTATTGAAGCGATGTGTATTCAATTATTACTGCGAAATTTTTCGATTGAAAGGAAATTAGTCAATATCAATTTTTACAAAAATCTCGTTGAATGCAGGCGTGCTGGCAGATGTAACTATCAATACGCATAAATGAGTAAAAATAAAATCGGAGAGTTGCAATCACCCGGTTAGGGACCGTTCGTAGAAACTATGCCCAATCAAAGCCTTGCATCTCGATAAGCCGTGCTTACGTTTGGCTATTCCAGCCTGTTAAGGCTCACTTGGTCACAGAAACGTTGAACAAAAACTTGTTCAGGGCATGGGCTGGAACCGAATTCATCTAGTAGTTCTGTGAATGTATGGACGCAGCTGACTGTAGGAAACCGTTATTCTGTGATTCTACAGAATTGCAGCTTTGCATGGTTCCTTTCTTTTTCCCAATCTTTCCCGATCTTCGCTTCCGTACGTCGGACCGCTGTCAGACTTCGCATTCTATTTTACGATTCTGCGATTTTGCAACTTAGC
Organism: Trichostrongylus colubriformis; assembly: GCA_963978905.1. Classification (NCBI taxonomy): domain Eukaryota; kingdom Metazoa; phylum Nematoda; class Chromadorea; order Rhabditida; family Trichostrongylidae; genus Trichostrongylus; species Trichostrongylus colubriformis. Next base: position 3,773,862 of record OZ022259.1, read on the forward strand.
ACTTTCGCACGCGAAGCAGTAGTTTCGAAATCTTGCATTGCCGCAACTTCACGTGCGGAGCCGCGACACCACAAAATTGCGGTCTGTCGGCGGCCATGTGTGTCGCCCACCTCGACCCGTGAATGCCCGTAGTACTCATGTAATACTGCGTTTGCGATTTTGCGACGACGCAAGAACAGCTTGACGATAAGTATGTATTTTAATCCCAACATGTACGCGCTATGCAAATGTTTGCCAGTTGCATTTTTCCGTGGATAATCATATGGGTACTGGTATTTCAAGCTATAGATTTGGTGTGCGGTTTTGGTACTCGTAGAAACGACTGTTTGAGGCATAAAAAAGAAGAAATCGGTGACACCGCTTCCCTTTGGCATTATTGATCAGATTAATTCAAAACATAAACGTAGACCTGATTTGATGCTTCGATCTTGTTCATGATTTTTCAAGCGCTGCTACTTTTTAGTGCCAGGACGATTAAATGTGGCTAAAGTTGGAATGGGGTTCTGACGGTAAAGTTGGGATGGCATTCTGACGACATTTGCACCCATTGTAAATGTAATTCTCATGACATGAGAATAAATAGCGACCATGTATAAAACGGTTAAATCAAGTATAAGTAGTAATAAGTAATGAGTTGTGCGGGTATATACGAATGGAATGAAAAAACTATGGCTCTACTGAAGTCGCGTTCGTAATCAATGCCCTGAATAACCTTCATTAGGAAAGTTTCAGTTAAAATTGATTTTATTTGCTAAAATGCGTCCGAACATTCTTGCGTTCGAGCTGTATTCGCTCGGTAGTAAATTTTAAATCTTTTGGGACTGGCAATATGATCAAACTCGTATGTAATGAGAATATTTAGCACATTTGTTCATGAAAACAATTCAGATCTGAAACCTAGGTCTGGCTCCTGGTGTATGGGTAGCATGTTGATGCCCATCCCCACAGATCTATCCCCACTGTTTTGCCATGTAGCAACCACGTGACTATTTGTTCACTCACCAGGCAATTTCAGTTAATTGGAGTAACTCGACCTGTTAAAATCCAGAATGTTCCATGGGAAAGCTCTTATGAACGAAACTGGGGAAAATTTGGATTGCGTTCACCGAGTTAATTTTTGTTGTGTTTCAGGTGTAAGTGCTGGAAATGTACATCGGGGTGATATCGTTGGATGTTTGAGTCCACATGAGCCGGAACAGCTTTTATGTAAGCGGGTAGTCGCCAAGGTAATGCTGTCCGTTCTTGTTTTCTGCTGAATTTTTTGGTGCTTTTTTTGGATCTGAGTGGCGATTCAGTGTTCGATGTTTGGAAGGTGTTCCGAGCGATAAGTGACCCTGAGACTGTCCATCCAGCGTCAGGCCATCTTTAGACTTGACGCCGATGAGGACTAGTATGAATCTAATCATTTTCACCGTTCTCTGGTTTTTTTCGATATCTCAGCAGAATCGCAAAGCCTGACGAAGCAGGCAGCTCCCCCCCCCCCCCTTCCCCTTCTTACGGCTCTGAATCTTCTGCGTTGCAGCCAAAAGTCATTCTCCACAATAAACGTAGTCAACAATTACCCGATTTTCGAAACACTTGGAAAATCGCGATAGGGGATTACCTGTGAGAAAGCAGAAGGATTTGGGAGCTTTTTCTGAATTCTGTCTATAACATTCTTTTCAGGAAGCTGACCCCGTCGACTCTGATTTGTTGCCGAATCTGCGAGTTCCACATGGGCATGTGTTTCTACAAGGCGATAATCCCATGGCATCAACAGATTCAAGGCACTTTGGACCTGTCCCATTAGGCTTAGTACAAATTCGGCTAACCCTTCGTATATGGCCAGTATCCAGGTAATTAATTTAATACTGTTCTTCTGGGATGTGTCGTTAAGACAGCATTCGCACCGGGCGTCTGACACGATGCATGCGAACTAGATTAACCGTAAGTAGTTGTGTCCCAAGGCGGTTTCTGTGTTTTTCATTCTATTTCGGCCTAAGAACTACTTAGTTCGCACGCATCGCGCTGCATGACTCGATGAGCATACTGCCCTGATGATACATACCTCTTAATTTGCATTATTTCTCCTTCAAAGAGCCTGCCAGAACGTATAATCAAGCCTGGTCTTCAGGTTTGGTTGGCTGTCAGATCACTGGTTCTGGGAAACGGAAGAGGATGTAAAGCGAAACATTAAAGCTGACATTCCGAAATCGAAATTTTATCCCCGTACCTAATTCTCGTAGGTTACAAGTTTGAAATGCGAGGCATTAATACTAACGCTTTAGTTTGTGGTAGATTGATTACGGGTATTTTTGAAAGATGCTTTTATAGTTCTGTTGACTGCTTGTAATGATGTAATAAGTAATGTTGTATAATGTTCAACAGGCGATGAGATTTCCTACCTCGAAAAGACGAAGGCTCAACACGTGTCTGTGTTATAACTTTTAGGGTATCTCAGAAATAAAATGTTTATGTATTCTTTTGTGAAAGTGGAATAGTCGTCCAAGTCGGCATCGTATCGATGGATGAGGATTGCGTTGTTCGTGGCTTTTTTATCGTGTCTTGGCCTAGATCTTTATCTCATGCGCTGTTTGTTGCAGTACTGTTCAGCGTAGTTGATATCTACTCTTCTTACTACGACAGTCTCTTAAAAGTCGTGGTCAAGAGAAACTGTTCGATACGCTGAACTCGAGAAGTACGGCACCATGGCCGTCAACGGCGTATACGTCGTTTTGGGCGAAGCAAATACTGTTGTTGCCTTGCTGAATAAAGCACGCAGGTTGGTTTGACATTACGCATGTTTAATTTCGTATCATTTTGTTTTTTTTTATTCAATTTTTGGCTGTCACTCCCTATAAAATCGTTCAATCCCATAGGTTGTCATTTTTTGAAAGTTCTTTTTCATGAATTTTGTGACTAGTAATGAGGTAAGGATTGATCCTTATCCTGTCATTTTACTTATAAACACATGTGATTATAAGGGGGAAGGAAAGCATAGTTGATTCCTTTTCGACAATTTTGCGCAAAATAAGTGGGGATGATTTGGAGGTGGCTCCTATCTTCCCTAAACGCGAACTGTCTGATCTGTTTGAAGGGCACTTGCAAAACTAACAATAAGGTCCTTTGTTTCATTCTCTCAGGTGTTTTGCTGAATTTATTTTTATCATTTGATCAATTCATTTTCATCGCTCGCTAGACAGTTAATTAGACCCTATTTTACAATCTACTTAACTAACTAATTATTCACTTCCATTTTTTGTTGATTTTTTTTTGCCATGCTTGCTTTTTACTGTAAAGTGAGGGATCATCTTCAGACAGTATCAGTTGTCGCACCAGCCTCCTTCACTTGAGGATACTGAGCCCCTACTCCGCAACTTTGCGGATCTGAAAGAAGTTTTAAATGAGGTAAGATGATTCTACACTGCTGTTTTCATTACAATGGTCTATTTTTTGTTTTACAATTCCTAAACATGTCCTTGAGGTGGCCGACTTGGGTGACATGAACCCGTTGACATTTTTGTCACCATTTCTGGACGTAATCAAAGCTCAAAATACAAATGGACCTATAACTGAAGCGGCACTGTCGTCAGTAGCAAAGTTCCTTAGTTACGGGCTTATAGACGCTAACAGGTAAGGTTTTCATCAATTAGAAATGCATCTACATTATTGAGGTCTACCCTGATTCGATGGCTAAACAGCAAGCTATGTAACCCCTGTAACCTTTGAATAATTCTGCACTTAACTGCACGAAAATTTGGGCGTCGGTCTTCCTGACCAACCTGTGTTTTGTTTGGTCATTTTCCTGTTCTGTGGCGCGTCTATCTGGCGCATAAAATAAATAATAGTTGCACGTGCATTTATTACTATGCTTACAGTATCAAAGCAGCAAATGCTGTGGAATCTGTTGCATATGCAGTCGTTCACACAAAGTTTATTGGAGGAAAGAGTAGTGGCAGTGATGAATGCGTACTCTTCAAAATTTTATTGGTAGCTTTTGTGATCATTTTGTAGTGTGTTGTGATTGGAGGAAATTAATCCCAATTGACAGGTATTGCGTTCACTTTTGTTATCTCCGCCTGGATCACTTTTATCCAATGAAGCTGTGTGCGACATGATGCAGTCTTGTTTCCGTATAGTCTTCGAGCAGCATCTTTCACAGCTGTTACGAAAAGCCGCCGAAGCTACCCTCAGTGATATGACACAGTTGATATTCACTAGATTACCGACATTCCATGAAGATGCTAGGCACCCTTACATAAGAAAACTGGTGAGTATTTACTTTTTAACTTAGTTCGTATTTTAATTTGTTTAGTTTATTGGGCGCCTTCTTGTTAGGATCTCTCTTTTTGATTTCTAAATATTCTTGGTAAACAATGATTTTTGATCTTCATATATCAGGAATTTGCAGTGGTTGTTAAGCCTGTGTCAGGATTCGCAATATTGCGGTGTCGCAGTTTCGCATGCAAAATCGCAACAACGCAGAACCTTAGAGTCGCAGAATCGCGTACGAATTTGCGGCACCACAAAATCATAAAACCACGAAGTCTGACATCAGTTAAACCTTTCACGAATATTTATGGAATATAGAAAAGCATTGTTAGCGAGAGTGTATTGAGAGTTTCAGGTCATGAACGCCAAAGGTGAGAAACGTCGCAGAAGAAGGAAGCGACCTGAGTCTGAGGCAGAAAGTGAGAAGGTGAGCATAACAGTGGAAAGTGTGGTTTTTTGTAGTTTCCTGTTGTTTACATATTTTTCCTTGCTTATGGTGAATGGCGGTAGGAGGAAGTGGCACTTTGTGTTTGAATTACGTACCAAATATGCCTGTGACGAATCTCTCGTTCAAATCTTTTTTGCTATTCTAGGTACAGGTAAGGTCTTTGAGTGGGTGCGATTCTAGGTACCTTGGTAACCTTGTTTCCAGAGACGCGCTGTAGAGATGTTGTACAGGTTGGTAGAGAGCAAAAAGACGCATGAACCGGTATACATCTCATTACAAAATGCAGCTTCACATACTATCCCTCTCTTGTTAGGATAGTCGTAGATAGTAGTTTTATTAAGGATGATCTCGAAGTGGTTCAGCCTACGACTATCGCAAAAATTCCTCATTCTCCAAGTGACATTCCATCAGTAGCGTCAACTGACAATCTGGTCGCCACTGAGACTACACCACTAGTCAAAGCAAATGGTGATGCTGCAAGTTTAGGTGAGTGCTTCTCTTGCTTCGACTCTATTACTATTGATCGGTTTAGTTTCTGAAATCACTGAAACACCTATGCGATTTTGCGACCCTGATTTTGTGCGGTTTTTCGGAGTCGCTTTTCGCACGTGGCTGCGGGTGCTTGCGGCTTCACAATGTTGCCAGTTCGCGTGCGGAGTTGCAACACCGCGAAATCGCTCCGGTTCTATCAGGGGGATCGTCTCAAACTTTACTGCCCTCTTGTTCACCTCAGGTTATGATGTGGTGCTGACCACTAATCCGCCGGTTGATAAAGTCACGCCGCCCGATCAAAGTCTCGAGGATAAGCGTTTGGAGGAGGAGGAGAAGGCCGATGAAGCTGATAGTGAAGGAGAAGACGATGCGCAGCCAATGAAAGAGGTCGTAAATTTTGACTATTCCTGTAATTCTGCTGAAACGTTACTCATTACTCTGAACGACCACTCAAAAATCGTACACGGAAATTTCATGATTCTATTTTATCTTGACCTCAGTATATTAGACAGAGAACTTCAAGAGTAACATAAAAACGAACGAGATATTTCCTTTTATCCTATTGCGAATAGGGGAAGTTTGAGAAACTGTTTGACAACCCGTTTGAATTCCCGCCGAACTTTTCTGAAGCGTTATCGAAGAGGTTAGTCCAGAGTTTGACGCCTGTTTTGGTCTGCTACGAACAACGCTTCAAGTCATATGACCACCGCCGCGTTGCTCCGTAACCTCGTGGCCACGCCCACGTCACCCGCGTGGTCAAGGATTGTAGATGCTTTAGGGGATGTATTTCTATTGGGTTGCTTTTTTTGTGTGAAACTCTGCATAGGCTCGTGGGCAGTATAGTACAACGTAGCGTGTGAGGAAAAGAAAAACTCGAGTTTTTGTAGACGATTCCTTTGACCGGACATAGCTGTTCCAAGAAGGAAGAAGACGGTGAAACTTTGATTGTGTTTCAGACTACACCTTCTCGGCAACAAGGCACCGCTTCAGTTCACGAAAAACCTTCCACAGATGATGAGGATGAGGTGGAACCGAATGGGAGCAGTGTACAAATGCCATATGGATTGCCATGTTGCAGAGAATTGCTCAGGTACGGCAACCACTCTAGTTTGATCATTTACTGATGATTCTCAGCTGATGTTTGGCGAGGCTCCAGGTTTCTCATTGCTCTCTCTAATCCACTGGATCGTCAGAATACGGAATCGATGGTGATTCTTGGGTTGAATCTGTTGACTGTTGCACTGGAGGTGAGTACTAGTAAACACCGGTGTTTGAAAAATAGACGTAAAGTGCTTTCAGGCTGCAGCAGATCACCTGGCTAGCTACTCTTTTCTCGTACCCCTTCTCAAGGATAACCTCTGCAGATCACTGCTACAGGTTCGTGCTTTTTAGTTATCATCATAAGGCTGTTCGCAAATTCTTTCATAGTGCGTGTCATCTATGGGTTGTCATTTATTTATTTTTCTCTGTTTATTTATGTGTGCAAGAGACGTAACAAAAAAATTAGCAGAATTTGATAACTGCTATAGCAATCGAAAAGGACGGTCGCACAAACACCTTTTCGGAAATTATGCAAGCTGAAAGATGGAAGGAAGAGTTAGAATGTCTTTTCCTACCCTACAGTACATTTACGAGAAAATAAAAACCATAATGGGTTGCTCAGTAAAAAAGAGTAACATTTCCAAGTATTTTCTGAACTGCAGTAACCGGGACCTAAGTCAGCTATCTTCACCAGCCGATAGTGCTCCTACCGCCACAGGTCAACTTGCCTTAACTATGAAACGCGACTTTACCGGCCTTCGTCATGGAAGACATGCCATATAAAGTCTAGTTGGCCATATCATGGTCTTGTCAAAACCCTTTTAGAAGAATGCTATTTTTCATTTTGACGTGAAATTGTTGTTCTTCCTTTTTAATCATGCGAAAGTCAGTTGATGTGATGAAGTATAGCCCAAAGGGCACTGCAATCATTGTATTAAATATTGGCCATTTATCGCTTCAAGGTTTTGAGAGGTGGTCAGCTTCCAGTTGGAAGAGTATTCCGTACAACACATCTTAAATTTTTGAAAAATTCAATTCCATGCGTGCGAAAGGTTTTTTGCGGAAGAAGTTTTTGTATATTCTTTTCATAGAAATGATAGATGTAAAAGCTCCAGACGTGATCATGGGAAAAAATTTGAACGATATACACAGGACTTTTCAGCTTCTCGATACCGAAAAGTTACCAGTGCTGGCAGCAACGAATAGAGCATGCTTTCTCCTATTCGAATCGATGCGAAGCCAGTTGAAATTCCAGCTGGAAGCGTATTTTCATAAACTGAAAGACATTGTGCTCAGCGAGCAGGTACCATTTGTGTTACAACCTGATTGAAGAGTCTTTACAGGGTTATTATGATTTAGCGAAATTTCTACTGAAGTTGAGCTACATTTATGTTATATGTTGAGCTTATGGTAGGAAAATATGGGTCTGGGTATTTTTGAAGAATTTTATGAAGACTATGTTGGTCATAGTACGTACTGTAAAAAACCTTAAGCGTACGACAAGCTACGAGCAAAAGGAGATGGCACTGGAATCAATTGTGCAGCTTTGGCGAATACCTGGCTTAGTCACTGAATTGTACCTCAATTATGACTGTGATCTTTATTGCAGGTGCTTTTTTGCTGATTATTTTAAATTGTTGTTTAACTCGTTTTTGTCCCTTCAAATTTCGCTCCATTTTTTGACTTTTTCCTTTGCAGCAACGTTTTCGAAGAGTTGACCAAATTGTTGGTGGAAAATGCGTTCCCAATGTCCGGTCTTCATGCACATTCGTTAATTTCTTTGGATGCATTATTGGTCGTCATTGATATGATAGATCAGAACTGCTTATGTCGTCAGGCTGCGTTGGTTGCACCACCACCGGGATCTGAGTGAGTCTTTAAAAGGTTTTTCCAAGGATGACTGCTTAGCTGTGTGTGATGGAACGGAGGAAATCTAGTGCTGTGAAGACTTTGGTGTTTGTTGGGAGGATCTGGGATCCTCTGTTGTAATCGTAGATTATTGATGAATATGTTGGACTTGGACTAGTACTTACTTTTTTTGTTTAAGCTGTTTACTTTATTTGATAGAGCAGAGCCCTTGGAAACACAATACTTTTGTTTGCAGCTCTAAAGTTGCGTCAGCTCTACCTCTTCCAATTTTGAGCGGTTATGAGATTGGGCAACGAATTTTGGCAAGTGGAAGCGATTTCAACAGCACTCCCGAAAAAGGTGAGGGTGAAGGTTCTATTCAACTTTTGATCTAATTGTTAGCTTAAGTGTCATGTATTGATGATGGGTTTGCTTTAATGTCTCAGCTGCAGAAAGTGAAGATTTAAGCCTCAATCACGAAAAAATCTTGTATTCACTAAATAGTTCGTTAAGTTATTTCTGAACCGATGCCAAAGGCCCTTTTGCCAAGTGCGAATCGTCACGCTCCATCGCATCATATGCCTTCAATGGAACAGGTGCGTAGTGAAGAACACAATATTTTTTCGTTTTGATGTTTTTTCCTTCTTTTTTCATTCGTTCCATTCATTTTATTACTTTCTTCTTTCTTGGAAGCGCATTTCACTGTTTTGCGGGCGGATATCAATTACAGAGAGGTGCTGAGGACTCACCAGTGAAGGAAAACCCAAGATCAACAAAAATAGGGCCTTTTGATCATAGTCTTCAAACGAAATGTCGTCTCAGAAGTAGGCGCCGGAACGGTTTTTGTTTGGTGTCACGCAAAATTCAATCATTTCATTTCCCCTCTTGAGGCTGCCTTCAATACCGAAATTACTGTTATGTCCTGTCTTAGTCGCACGCATGTGTGGTTGCCATCGCTCCTATTAATCAACCGAGCGGTGGGCGGGGTTCGTCATCTCTCCCTGGTGCGGGCGGTTTTAGCACCCTACACATTAATCTTCGCCCTGCGACAAGATGCATCCTTGCCAGCCATAGACCCATCTGTCCACCCACGGAAGGGATTGAAACTGAAAGCGAAGTTTGTTCAGTAATTCATGTGCAAATAGGCAATTTTCAATATTGTTTTGGTCAATCACTTCATCCACATTACTTTTGTGTAGATATAACTGTTTCTCTAGGTCATCGATCAGAAGAAGAGAAAACGAATATTCGCTGAAGGAACGGAGTTGTTCAATCAAAGTCCGAAGAAAGGTTAGTTTCGAAAATTTCAGTGCGCTCATTGTGTTTTCTTTTTTTCGAACACCTTTTCTAACAAATCTGAATCTTTTGTAATCCAACGTAATAAAGGTATCGAATACCTGCGTGAGAAGGGTTTACTTGACGCTGATGCGAAAAGTGTCGTGAATTGGTTGCGAACGAATCCGCAGCTTGACAAAAAGAAGATTGCCGATTATATTTGCAGCAGAAAGCATGCTGATGTGAGTGTCAATAACTTGTAGCTTGTTTCAAGTTTGTTACTCTTCCTGTTGATGGGTTACTGCAGAAGATCAAGTCATATCTAGGTGTTGGAAGCGTTTGTACAATCGTTCCCCTTCGGAAACACTCGTTTGGACGATGCTCTTCGCATGTTCCTTGAAACATTCCGTCTGCCAGGTGAAGCAGCAGAGATCAGTATGGTCATGCAGCACTTCTCCGGTACGATCATTGTGTCTTTTTTATCGTTCGAAGCGATAGAATTTTTCGAAAGCGCTTTCAGTATGGCTAGAGTTCATAGCCCAAACTATGCCCAATCAACTTGCATTCATACTGTACGACGTTGCCGTCAGAATGCATTGGCGACGGCCTTTCTTTTGTAATTTTTCATCTCTGTGGTGTTGAAAGATTTGATAAAATGAGGGGAAGCGCGATTGGTCACATGTTATAAATAGAGCGCGTTGTTAGGGTCGATGCAGGCAGCGCCGCAGAGTGTGTGTGCATTCTGAGGTGGCTCACTAGCTTTACATTATTTTTCTCGCTGTGTCGATTGTTGTGGTTGCATTTCTAATTTCTTTTCAGATCAATGGTACAAAGCAAATCATGAGCCGTTCAACCATGTCGATGCAGCATTCACTTTGTCCTATGCCATAATAATGCTCAACACTGATCAGCATAATCCAACGGTAAGGTTGAAAATTCAAGAGAATTTTTTGGTCGGACGTAACGTATTATCTCCTAGGTTCGCCGGAATCAACCGCCAATGACAGTGGACTGCTTCAAAAGAAATCTTTCGGGCACAAATGGTGGAGCGGATTTTGACCCTGAAATGCTCACTACAATGTATAATGCCATTAAGTCGGAGGAAATTGTGATGCCAGCCGAGCAAACTGGGATTGTCAAGGAGAACTACTTATGGAAGGTAATGAAGACTGAATTTGTTCAAATATTCTTCTTCTGTGCGTCACGCTATTTTTTGAGTTTCTATTTCACGGGTATTTAGGTGTTACTCCGACGTGGAGAATCGGCTGAAGGTCATTTTGAACACGCACCAACTGGCTGGAATGATCACGATTTGTTCTCGATTACATGGGGTCCAGCTGTGGCTGCATTGACCTATGTCTTCGACAAATCAGAGCATGACGTCATACTGCAGGTAAAAGCGCTTGTGTATCCTGTGAAACTACTGTTTGCAAGATATGAAGGGGTAATGTGGTTACAAATCCTTACAAGAAGTCTCTCACCTGGAATCTAGGGGCCTAAGAAGCTCATGTAGCAAATCCCCGTCGAAACCCCCTTCCTTCCACCGAGCTGTGAAAACGACGTAACGGTCAACAGCTGACGCCTTTGGATGACGGACTCCGCCTCCAGGCGACCTGATTCCTGATTGGCTACAGTGGGAATGGCCAAGAAGATGCGATAGCATTAAGGGCATCGCGGCGCGCTTTCACAGTCTTGGCTTGAAGGTCACTCCAGAAAGTGGATGCTGTCGTATTTCTAAGCATCCCTTCGTGCTTACGACTTGGCAACATGTCAACAGCAAATTCGTCAGGACTACCCACCTCCTGATAGAAAGTCGTCCACGTCGAGAATCAAAAATGGGGAAGGGGTCCTACTTCTCGGGTCTTCGATCATTTTCATCCGTTTTTTTTCAACGTCGTATATTAAGCGCCTCGAATTTCATATTCACTACACTTCACGATTCGTCCGAATTTCCCCTATCGCTGCCTTTGAGGGTTTTGCTCTTAATGTCTCTCTCCTACTTGCCCGTTACTATGTACCACTTACCGCTGCCTTGTGTATAATGTCTCACGCGTTGTGGACGACGATTGCGATTCTGCGATTCATTCATTCTTCGAAATTCGCGATTAGGGTGATCAGGTGGGAAGAAAATAGGCGATCAAACAAGTCAGGCGGAAAAGATAGGATGCGTATTGAGTAATCGATCGATCGCGTGCTCGCATGAATCGCGAACTGTGAACACCATCACTATGTTTAATAAATGCGTTGATAGGCATGCAATCGTTACCCCTATAAGCGGATTGCTGATTGCTTTGTAAAGTATAAATGGGGCCTGAGACGCGAATATAGTGGCATTGTTTCTTCTCATTTCCACCTTATGTAGGAATTAGGGGAGCGTGCAGTATCCATTTTTTGCCAAATTTGAGGATATATGTCATCCTGGATCATTTGATGTAATGATTTAGTATATAGATCTAGTAGAATATCCATTTTTTGCCAAATTTGAGGGTACATGTCATCCTGGATCATTTGATGTAATGATTTAGTATATAGATCTAGTAGAACAGCTAGTGTCATCGGAGATTCGACCACGCTCTCCTCTAATTCTGTAAGACAAAGCACCTTTCGGATTTTCATGTAGCTGCTTTAGAAAGCATTGAATGGATTCCGTAAATGCGCATCTATTGCTGCACATTACGGTATGAAGGATGTGTTCGACAATCTGATCATTCACCTCTGCAAGTTCAGCACACTGGCTTCAAATTCTGAAGGTAGGATATTCACAGTTACTTTATTTGACCGAAAGTGGTTAGTGGTTCACGGATTTCTGAAAGGAGAGAGGTTTTACAGGACACGGCGAAGACAATTTGGAAATGCAACGTCAGAGAAATCTGAACGAAATGGTACCAGGTGTTCAGCATGAACGTATCGCAGTGGCGTTTGGAGAGAATCGCAAAGCTCAAATGGCCACGAGAACGATGTTTGAGTTGGTACATGCAAGTGGAGATATATTGAGAGAGGTTTGTGGAAATCATGATAGCATTTCAGTAGCGTCTGCATTAGTTCCTCATTGTAGGGTTGGCGGAATCTGCTCGATTGCCTACTACAGCTGTTCCGTGCTCGTCTACTACCACCGGAGTTAACCGAAGTCGATGATTTCGTAGATGAAAAGGGCTGGGTGTCTTTGATACGGGATCATGTTGTGTAAGTCTGCCTTGATCAATATTAAAGGAGTCGTACACGAAAATTTGAGTTTTTCCTATCCTCCCCCTCCCACACAATTATGCGTTTCACTTGTTCACGGGCGAACTTTCATGCGAAAAACAAATGTAGGCAGAGATAAATTCAAAGTCGCCGAGTTTTTTCCAACGTATTTATACCGCAAGTGCTGTAGAGCAAAACGGTGGCGTCACGTAATCAGTGACGAAGTATAGGGAACAAATAAAACGGGCGCCAATGTGGACAACAGATCTCCCCGAAGCAGCAGTTCAAGTTTATCGATGGGTATTAGAGCGGGTTATAGGTTTTCATCGAATATGCCGGTCCTTGGTTTCGTTAAAAGGAATTTTTCTCTCTGTATTTCTGTTGGAGTACTCTGTCTCAAACCACTTTCACACTTTGCGGCGGCATCGACGCTGGCACCGGGGGCGGTGGCGGCAAGATCATGTGTCCGCCGCCGACAACGGCGGCACTCGGGCTACGCGCCCTGTTTTTAAAGCTCGACCGAACCATACTACAAAATGATAATCGTGGCGAAATGCGCGCAAATGCGTGGCGAGATTTGAATCTTGATAATTAGGCATAGTGGCAACTGTCACTGTACCAAATTCTCGACACTGCGGCAATATTCGAGCCCTTTTGGCACAGATTTGCGTGAGCCCTTGTCTGCCTACAGTAGCTTCAATAGCAACTTCGTGCACTACACGAAGTCGCCCCGATCTACTGCTAATTGGCTCGTGCGCGCATCCGTCACGGTCTGCTATTTTGCGATCGTGCGGATCATCCGATCCACACGAGTAAGGTATTACCTCAGTCTCTTAGACCGCTCTTGGAGGGGAGCACAGTTACAAGATTTCCGTGCTCGATTTTCAAATGGCGCCCAAGAATCGGATTTTTTTGTTGAGAAGTAACTCTATGGCCGCCGTCAGACTTTGCGATTTAGCGGCATCGCACTTACGCACGCGAAGTTGCGGCATTGCACAATCTCAAGGTTGTATAGTTAAATACTGTATCTGTTAATTTCGACATATTGCACAGTTATAAGAAAGTTATGATCCTTCCAAGAGTAAGTGTTTCCAGAGATCCTCAGCCGGTTCGCAGCGAATCTGGTCTTCTCTCGTGGTTTGGTCTAGGTGGAGGAGCCAGCGAAGCTGAACGCAAGAAGTTAACACAAGACCAACAAAATGCGATAAAGGTTGGTGTTCCATATTGATTCCTCAGTCAGAATTAATATCTAATATTGGTCTGAAGCATTGATCACGGAGTAGTCGTCTTTAAGAAAGTTTTATTTTTGTTGACTTTGCAATTGCAATGGGATTTAGTAAATTTGGGTGCTGTCGTAATGAGGGGAGAAAGGGGGGGAGGGAGGCATCTCATAAAAAGCTCCACATCTGACATCTTGGAGGGATCTTCGAAAGACCAATATACACACTTAGACGTATATTTTTGCCTAAGCCTTGGTGGAGGGAAGAGGGGTTTCTTGTCCCACTAAGCTGATGTAAAAATAATGCCTATAGTGGAATGCCATCCCCTTCCCTGATTGCGATAGCACCTAAACTTGTATCTCCGCAGTCTCTCAGATCACTGAATGAGGATTTTTTACTTCTGAATGTTTTTGTTCTTTTAGCTTGCTCAGTCGGTTATTGCTGAATGTCGGCCTTCTCAACTGTTCATCGATAGTAAGTACTTAACGAGTACTGCACTATCGGAGCTTCTGAATGCGCTAATTCATGCAAGTCAAGCAGTAGTACAACAGGCTGATACACACAAACCGGTTTGTGTTCATTCCTATATCCTTTGATATTTGAACTCAGCATTTTCGTCTGTTTTTTGTCTAACTCCGTAGCGGCTCCCATTGGAGATTTTTTCATTTGTTTGTTTTGTATGTAAAACTTTATGCTAGAAATTTATGTTGTTTTTTCTCTGATCATTCTTTGGTGTAGTTGTTATCGTTGCAGGGTTCCCCTCTCAATGGAGAAAATGAGGATGCGTTGGTGTTTTATTTAGAGCTGATAGTTACAATATGCCTGGAGAACAAGGTATGTGAAGATCTATTCGGGTTGAGTGCACATCTTAGTGCCGGAATTTGCGCTGCGGCTTGCGGCGCGACGCGTTTGAGCTAGGAGCGCTATATATAGTTGGGTCCCAGGGCGATCCTCACCAGAGCGGGGTCATCTCTCTGAGACTTAACTACAGGGTACGGCAAAGGTACTGATCGCCTAACAAAGCTTCACCATACTAGGGAGAAATGAAGTATCAGCATCGCTTTTATTGGTATACCAGGTGAGCTTCGCGATCTACATCGCGTTACGGGGCACCGGTGCGAAGCGGGCTGTGGGCGAAATGATGTAAACAGATGAGCTTCGCGATGTACATCGCGTTACGGGACACCGGTGCGAAGCGGGCTGTGGGCGAAATGATGTAAAAGAAATTGCACAGCAATGTGGTTTGGCGGAAATCAATACATAGATTTTACATTTGTGCTGAGGGGTAGTCCATTTACAGCCTTCTTTACAAAGGTCCATTATAGCAATAGGTATCGATCTACATGCAATAAGCTCTACAGAATGTAAGCTTCTGCAATTATGTCCATCCACTGGTGTGGCCCATCTCATTGCCCGGCCCTCTGTAAGAAAACCGACAATTACGACCTATAGCACATGATGCTGCAGTTTTTCAACTTCTGCGACTGTAATCATTCAATGAGATCCCATTACCTGTTCAGCTCTTTGCATAGAGATCTATGATTTCGATCGATGTCGACCAATAGGACTTCATTGAAGTTCTGCAAAAGCTTCACCTATTGGTGTGGCTTGCTGATGATTTTCCAGAATTTCATCTTTCATGACGGTACTCACTGAGTCTATGGTCCATAAGACGTTTGCGGCCTTTCGCAAAAACCGATACTTTCAGCCAATATCCTGATGACGGCCCGTCTACCGTGATCAGTTGACATTATTTTTGTCACTCTAGCAACATCGAATTACTTCCGCTCTCTACGGCACTTTAGACCGCTCCGGGCGGTGTTATATTTCTTATGAGTGAGCACGATATTGGTGATTGCACGTTCCGCCCATTGTAGGCGGGCCTCCACCTACCTCAATAATGTGCAACACCGCCTAGACAGCACTAATCTCCATCGATTTTTTTCGCAGTTTCTGGGCTGCTCCTGAGACAACTTATAAAAGCTCGTTAAACACCACCTACGTGGAGCGTGCTCCGCCTACTGAAGGCGTGTATTCTTCATCTACTACATACACCCTTCACTCATTTTGGCCTACCTTATCGCTACTCCTGGCTCTTTTGGAACGAATTACAGCGAAGGGGCCGGTAGGTCTCTTCAACAGTCACAAACTCCCTTGACTCATTTTGGCCCACCTTATCCCGACTCCTGGGCTCTCTTGGAACGAATTATAGAATTTTGCATTTGGACACCGAACATTGTAACGCACGCCCCTCCCACAGGGGACGGAGTCTGACATGGTCCATGTGCTACCTGTTCATCTCTTAGCAAAACCTATCCAACCCTAACATGACCTGACTTCCCCCGCTTGTTTTTCAGGCAGTACAGAATTTCGCTTGGGACAGACAGACAACTTAACAGACACAACAACTACTGGTTTGTATATAGGTTATGTTATCCCAACTCATGGGCTCCTTGGAAAGAATTATAGAATTTTGCATCTGAACATGGAACATTTTAACGCAGGCCCCGTCCACAGTGTCCACAGTGAGCGGAGTCTGACATGATCTGGTAAAGTAGTGTGCAGTAAAGACACCTTCTGCACAAAAACCGATATTTCCGATCAATATCAATCGGTGGTGCATGATGTTATACGATTTCAACTGTCCATAAGCCGTTTCCAGCCTTCGGCACAAACACTGATATTTTCAATCAACATCGTAGCGAAGGCTCCGCCTAACGTGATCATTTGGCATTATTTTTGCCACTTGGGCTGTTACACATTTTGGTTTTCACCCCGTCCCTGGACCGCTCTAGAGAAGAATATGATGTTTCATGAGTGAACACGATTTCGGTTGCTTGCACCGCCCACTGTGGGTGGGTCTTCCCTCACTTCAAATATACTGGAAACAGCTCAGATCTCGCTGATCTCTAGCGATTTTTCCTCAGTCTCTAGACTGCTCTGGAGCTGGGTTATGAACAGTTGCAGTAAGCACCGGCCGCTTGGAGCACGCTCCGCCCGTTAAAGGTGGGCTTCCCTTAACTGCTACATATACTCGGATCTCATCTTGGTTCACCTTCTCCCGCTGCCCATGGAATTTTGAGATGAAAGAATTTTAGCGTTGATCTGAAGACAATGCAGCGAACGCCCCTCCTACTGCGGGCGGAGTCAAGCATTGCCCATGTCCGCTCTGATCATCTTGGCCATGCCCACCCAACCCGAACTTGACCTGACCTCCCCACTTGTCTTACTGGTAAAACGGAGAATCGAACGCACAGACAATAGTACAAACACACCAAACTCCTTGTTTATTTATAGGTTATACCTCTGCAAAAGTAGGAATTGAGGAGCTTTAACCTGCTGGTTACGCGGAATGGACGACACTCGTTCGTAATGTAGATGGAACTAACAGTTCTGGACAGCCACGAACCTCGGTGGGGCAAAACCGTTCTTCACTTGGGCACATCACATGTCAGGAGCAGGCATCGTCGGCATCGAGGAGGTCTTCCGAATACGGGTCGCACATGGGTAAGATCAACAGAGAGCCCCACATATCAGTTGATCACGTCTATATGGCGGTAGGTGGCAGAGATCATGTGGCTGGGGACTCGCAGAAATGTACGAACTGAAAAGCATTTTAGAGCTGTATTCTGCAAAAGTAAATAATAATAAGTTGGAATTGAGGAGCTGCAACCTCCTGATTACGCGGAATGGGCGACACTCGTAATGTAGATGGAACTAACAGTACTGGACAGCCACGCACCTCGGTGGGGCAAAACCGTTCATCACTTGGGCGTCACATGTCAGGAGCAGACATCGTCGGCTTCAAAGAAGTGGTTCAGAGCGGAAACAATGAAAAGTGTTTCTAATGCTGCGTACATATCAAATCGAATAAGAGTTTTGGCGCATCACCGTAAAGTTAAATATACGCTTCGATCGAGAAAATGAGCGCATCTGCGCATCCGCGATTTGAGAGAATTGGCGCATCGGCGCATCCGCGATTTGGAGTTTTTGGCATGCCACGTCACTCTAGCAACCGCGGTCACTTGAACGCGGTGCGTGCCAACGTGCGGCTTTCGATATCGGCTTTCGATAAGATATGGAAAATTACGAAAAGGAAATAGGAGAAAAAGAAATCAACCGCACGTTGGCACGCGCCGCGTTCAACTGACCGCGATTGCTAGAGTGACGTGGCATGCCAAAAATTCCAAATCGCGGATGCGCCGATGCGCTAAAGCTCTTATTCAATTTGTTATGCCATACCCAACTAAATGAGAGTTTTGGCGCATTGGCCTAAAGTTAAATATACGTATCGATCGAGAAAATGAGCACATTTGCGCATCCGTGATTTGGGAATTTTGGCGTGCCACGTCACTCTTGTAACCGCGATCAGTTGAACGCGGTGCGTGCCAACGTGCGGCTTTCGATATCGACTTTCAAGATATGCAAAATTACGAAAAGGAAATAGGAGAAAAAGAAATCAACCGCACGTTGGCACGCGCCGCGTTCAACTGACCGCGGTTGCTAGAGTGACGTGGCATGCCAAAAATTCCAAATCGCGGATGCGCCGATGCGCTAAAGCTCTCATTCAATTTGTTATGCCATACCCAACTAAATGAGAGTTTTGGCGCATTGGCCTAAAGTTAAATATACGTATCGATCGAGAAAATGAGCACATTTGCGCATCTGCGATTTGAGACAGTTGGCGGATCGGCGCATCCGCGATTCGAGAGAATTGGCGCGTTTGCGTAAAGGATAAGATACGTATTAATCGGGAGGTGAAAGTATTGGCGCATCCGCGATTTTGGATATTTGCCATAACAGATATCGGCTTTCGATAAGATATGGAAAATCACGAAATGGAAAGAGAAGAAAAAGAAACCAACCGCACGTTGACACGTGCCGCGTTCAACTGACCGCGGTTGCTAGAGTGACGTGGCATGCCAAAAATTCCAATTCGCGGATGCGCCGATGCGCTGAAGCTCTCATTCAATTTGTTAGGCTGCGTTCATACCAAATTGAATGAGAGTATTGGCGCATTCGCGTCATGCATGAGATACGTATCGATCAGAAAATGAGAGTATTGGCGCATCGGCGCATTGGCGGATCGGCGCATCGGCGCATCCGCGATTTGAGAGAATTGGCGCATTCGCGTGATTGATAAGATACATATCGACTGAAAAATGAGAGTATTGGCGCATCCGCGATTTTGGATGTTTGCCATAACAGAAGAAGATCAAGAAATGGAAAGAGGAGAAAAAGAAATCAACCGCACGTTGGCACGCGCCTCGTTCAAAAGGGTGACGTGGCACGCCAATTCTCTCAAATCGCGCATTCGATTTGGTATGAACGCAACCTTATGCCATACCCAACTAAATGAGAGTTTTGGCGCATTGGCGTAAAGTTAAATATACGTATCGATCGAGAAAATGACAACATTTGCGCATCCGTGATTTGGGAATTTTGGCGTGCCACGTCACTCTTGTAACCGCGATCAGTTGGAGCGGTGCGTGCCAACGTGCGGCTTTCGATAACGACTTTCGATAAGATATGGAAAATTACGAAAAGGAAATAGGAGAAAAAGAATTCAACCGCACGTTGGCACGCACCGCGTTCAACTGACCGCGGTTGCTAGAGTGACGTGGCATGCCAAAAATTCCAAATCGCGGATGCGCCGATGCGCTAAAGCTCTCATTCAATTTGTTATGCCATACCCAACTAAATGAGAGTTTTGGCGCATTGGCGTAAAGTTAAGTACACGTATCGAGCGAGAAAATGAGCACATTTGCGCATCTGCGATTTGAGAAAAGTGGCGGATCGGCGCATCCGCGATTCGAGAGAATTGGCGCGTTTGCGTAAAGGATAAGATACGTATTAATCGGGAGGTGAAAGTATTGGCGCATCCGCGATTTTGGATATTTGCCATAACAGATATCGACTTTCGATAAGATATGGAAAATCACGAAATGGAAAGCGAAGAAAAAGAAACCAACCGCACGTTGACACGCGCCGCGTTCAACTGACCGCGGTTGCTAAAGTGACGTGGCACGCCAAATCGGCGATGCGCTAAAACTCTCATTCAATTTGGTATGCCAGCTGGAGCACACTACTGCGCGTCACACATGGAAGCATGCAAAGTCAGCGCGTGTATCGAACTCTCTCATCCCGTCACACACTCTCACTCTCACCCAAGCCCGTAGGCCACGCCCTCTACACCTCAAACTTGGGTAGTTGAACCAAAGAGTGGACACACAGATATACAGACTCACCAAACTCCTGTTTTATATATGAGGTATGATATCCCGACACCTGGGCTCTTTCCGAACGAACTATAGACATTTTCATCTAAACACCGAACATTTTAATGCAGGCCCGTCAACAGTGTCCACAGTGGGCGGATGTGACATGATCCAGTAAAGTGGTGTACAGTAAGGACACCTTCTACACAATAACCGATATTTTCAATCAATATTGATCGGTGATGCGTGATGTTGTAGAATTTTAACTTCTATGAGGGCACTCACTCAGTAGTATGGTCCATAAGCCGTTTCCAACCTTCTGCACAAAAACCGATATTTTCACTCAATATCGATCGGTGATGCGTGATGTTGTAGAATTTTAACTTCTATGAGGGCACTCACTCAGTAGTATGGTCCATAAACCGTTTCCAACCTTCTGCACAAAAACCGATATTTTCAATCAATATCGATCGGTGATGCATGATGTTATAGAATTTCAACTTTTATGAGGGCACTTAATCAATAGTATGGTCCATAAGCCCTTTCCAACCTTCTGCACAAAAACCGATATTTTCAATCAATATCGATCGGTGATGCGTGATGTTGCAGAATTTTAACTTCTATGAGGACACTTAATCAATAGTATGGTCCATAAGCCGTTTCCAGCCTTCTGCACAAAAACCGATATTTTCAATCAGTATCGATCGGTGATGCATCATCTTATAGAATTTCAACTTTCATGAGGGCACTTAAGCAATAGTATGGTCCATTAGCCGTTTCCAACCTTCTGCACAAAAACCGATATTTTCAATCAATATCGATCGGTGATGCATGATGTTATAGAATTTCAACTTTCATGAGGGCACTTAAGCAATAGTATGGTCCATAAGTCGTTTCCAGCCTTCTGCACAAAAACCGATATTTTCAATCAATATCGATCGGTGATGCATCATATTATAGAATTTCAACTTTCATGAGGGCACTCAGTAGTATGGTCCATAAGTCGTTTCCAACCTTCTGCACAAAAACCGATATTTTCAATCAATATTGATCGGTGATGCATCATCTTATAGAATTTCAACTTTCATGAGGGCACTTAAGCAATAGTATGGTCCATAAGTCGTTTCCAGCCTTCTGCACAAAAACCGATATTTTCAATCAGTATCGATCGGTGATGCATCATCTTATAGAATTTCAACTTTCATGAGGGCACTTAAGCAATAGTATGGTCCATTAGCCGTTTCCAACCTTCTGCACAAAAACCGATATTTTCAATCAATATCGATCGGTGATGCATGATGTTATAGAATTTCAACTTTCATGAGGGCACTTAAGCAATAGTATGGTCCATAAGTCGTTTCCAGCCTTCTGCACAAAAACCGATATTTTCAATCAATATCGATCGGTGATGCGTGTGTTGCAGAATTTCAACTTTCATGAGTGCATCTCCTACCATTCCCCACCCAACCCACACTTAACCCGACCTTTCCAGCTGATGAGCCGACCTTCCGTTGGATCGGGTACATGAGCCGTTTCCAGCCTTCTGCACAAAGCCGATATTTTCGATCAATATCGATCGATTCAATCGATATCGACAAAGTCGATGTGCGTTCTGTACATCCCCCATTACGTCTCACCCAGCCAGCACTTGGCTCGACCTTTCCTGCCAACTTCTGGGGGTCTGTATAGTGTCACGTACCTCAAACTTGGGTAATTGAACCAAAGGGCGGACACACACACACACACACACACACACACACACACACACACACACACACACACACACACACACACACACACACACACACACATACACATACACATACACATACACATACACATACACATACACATACACATACACATACACATACACATACACATACACATACACATACACATACACATACACATACACATATACATATACACATACACATACACATACACATACACATACACATACACATACACATACACATACACATACACATATGCACATACACATACACATACACATACACATACACATACACACACACACACACACACACGCAAACGGACAAACCAAACTCCTGGTTTATATATAGGGTATGATTTGATCAACAAGCAGTTCCCACTAACATATCATATAATGCCACCACAATTCGATAGAATCTCTTTGGCCTGGACTCAATGAAGAAAAGGGCGAGGAAAAGCAACTGCCGTGAGTCGAAGGTGGTCACCGCAGAAATCGTCCCATGCTCTCGTAAGAGAGGTCTTAAAAGCAGCAAGTTAATAGGAAAGAGCTGCGCAGGCTTTGCACTGCAGAGTGCTTAAAACGGGACAATCGAATACCCTAATGCCCGGGAAATCGGGAGAGGCGTTTTTGCAAGATGGTGCGACATAGTACCGGAATTCCACAAATCCAGCGATGTTTGAGTCAAAACCAATCAGCAAAAGAAAATCAGTACTGTTCTTAAGGGATACTTACATTGTCAGATGAAACCTCAGCTAGGACCCGATTCGGATGACTTCCACAAAGAAACAGCCTCGATCTGCAAGGCATGAGTCCACGATTTCAGTGGACAGCATAGCCTCTACGACTTCACCACTTCGCGTCAAAGATCACCAAAAGCATGAATCTTAGCTCAATATTCCTTTTGCAGTATTTTCAAGGGCGAAGCCTACAACACCTCTCCCATTTTTCTCTGTTCTCTGAACGGTTTCATGAAAGTTTTGGAAGATTTGCACAACGCTCACGCGTCCGACGTCATACGCTCTTCCTCGCAGTTTTCGCGAGTGTGTATGGGCCAGGGGCGATCTTAACAGTTCTAGGGCTACATAATAAAATGCTTATTGATTTTTTTACTTTGAACAAATTTCGGATTCTCCTTTCTAGTCCAAATAGTAAGGCCGCGGTTATACTTTGCGCACCGACGCAGGTCTCGGCGTCAATCTGATAACGAGCTTCGTTCGCAAAAAGCACGACCCAACCACACATTGTGGTTATCGTGGCGAGAGCCCAGGAATTCAAACTCGAATATGACATAATATGGCACTATGCCAAGATTCGAATTCGACACCGGCGTCAAATGACGTGTGCGTAAAGTATGACCGCGGCAATGTCAAGCTGTCAAGCGGTCAGTACTTTTGCCGCACCCTGTACTACTGCTCTGGTCCGCACGCATCGTGTTGCACACTGCGGTCTTACTATCCCAGCTTTATGGGCGAACTGGAAGAAAACACTCGGATCTGCGTTCAGGACCGCCTTTCATTGGTATGGCCAATGGTTCGTCGACACTTGGAATGGTTATTATCGGCGCGTTTTGGAAGAAGCCCAGTGAGTATTAAAGGTTATTATGATCAACGATGAACCATCATTGTCCTTTCAGCTTCTTGTGGAACGAGCCGTGGTAGGCCTCTTGCGTATTGCAAACAGGAATTTATTCCGAGACAATACGATAGCAGATGACGTGCTTCAATCCCTGTCTTTGCTCTTGGTATGATTCTCCTTGTTTGCTTTCCACTCTGGAAGTTTAATTTGAAAAAATGTTTTAGCGTCTTTCACCGAAAGCCATGTTTGTGTTTTCTCGTCAAATTTCTTATGGACTTCATGAATTGCTGCGTACAAATGCTGCCAATGTTCATCGAAGAGAGCACTGGGCTGTGCTGTTTGCACTACTGGAAGCAGCCGGTGCTGCTGCTTTGCCAGATGACGTGCATGTGGGTTTAGCAAATGTTTTTTTTTCGGACATTTCTATCTACTCTTTACTCTTTGCAGCCGGAAGCCTGTGAAGCTGGTGAAAGACAAGCTTTTTCGGACGGAGAAACCATGTCAACACGACCACAGGCAGACGATCGTGGGTACACATCCGATGATCCGAAACGAGGTACGTACCGCAGTCTACATCCTTGAAACTGATTGGAGATGAAATGCCTGGTTGATTGAAAGAAAATTTACATAAACACCTCTTTACATCCATAAAGTGATAGAGGGTTACAAGATGTCGTTAGTACAGGATTTCGCAGTGCCACGTGCAAGCTGAAGCGCGGCATGCAGTTGGGTCCCAAGGCGACTACAGGTCGCGTGCTTTACCCTGGATGTAATCGCGTAAGAACCGTACCGCATATTACGTCCTCAGCTCGCCGCATCGTGTCGCCGCGCAGCTTTGAGGGATTCTTCCTAACGAAGCAAGCCTATATTCAAGCTATTCGAAAATGATGTAATTTTGTCTTTAGGATTAATCTGTTCATGTTGGAAAGTTTCCATATTTTGGATTTAGCTGAAACTCAGTTTCGTGAAATATCGATCCCATGATAATTTTCAGCCGATTCCTCCAGTGCGATGGCAGCTGGAGCCGATGCAGATAGCGCTGTGTCATTAAATCAAAGCCGTGAATGGATCCATTTGGACCACAGAGATGCTCGTCGTGCTACCGAAGATGCCCTGAGATCACTGGGTGGAAATGCCGCCAGAGCCTGTGGTTTTTCTCGTGGGTCATTGGTACTGCGAACTAATCTGGGAAGACACGAGCCTGCTTCCTTTCTGAAGGTACGTGGATCCTTCTGTAACTTTGCTAGCCCTCATTGCAAGAAACACCTATGTAGTAGATCGTGAAGGAATTTTAAATTCTCCTATGAAGAAATCCAGAAAGTGGCGAGATCAGAAGGCACAGTTTGGGGAAAGTACACTTATGACAAAAAATCGCTTCGCGTCGTCGCACTCGCGGCGCCAGTAGCACGAGTTGTTGGAATCTCACGCAAGACGCAATGGGCTGGTACCGTGAAGAATTTTCAACGATTTTGCGGTGTCGCGGCTTCGTACACAAATTGCGGCATTGCACAATCTCGAGGTTGTATTATAGTTTATCGTGCGGAAGTGCGTCGTCGCAAAATCGCAAAGTCTGACGGGGGTCTTACACACCCCGTACCACCGCTTTGCTTGTCTATGCTCTCAAAGTAAATGGTGCGTTCGACGAATATTTCTCACTTTTGAACAGCGCTATTGTATTTGAGCAGTTTAAAGGTATGCATCTCTCGATGTAATTGCTTCTGAGAATTCGGAAAGGCTTGAGCTGAAGATACTAAAGATTAGAGCGGCTGGATTTTTTTCATAGGATGGTACCCTTTTCGTCTAAGTGTTCAAAGGACCTCCGTAAATTTTGCCTCTAGGTTTGCGATACACTGTCATTTCTGCTACGTGACGCTATACATGTAACACCGGACAATTTTGAATCGTGTGTAGCGTGTTTACGAACAATGGTCGAGGCTAGTCTGGATGGTGGCAGGTGATTTCGAGCTATCATTCTCTAGCTAACTCATAATTTTAAAAATTGGCTCTGTGATTCCGATATGGTTGGAGTATCGTATCGATTTTATTTTCAAATATATGTTACATTTGCTGCAGCTGTTTCTCTCACATGAACTTTGATGATTTTTTGTGTCATTCAGGTACGCGGCTGGGCCCCTTAGCGGTGATGCGCAAAACCGACTTCGAAGCCACGTTGATGATCAAATTAAGAAAACGAAGACAGCAAAGCCTGGAAAGGTGCGCCTATACAAATTCCTTACCACGTTTTGCTTTATTTGGGCTCGCGGGCCAGGATTGTCTTTTAAATCGAAAGGGTTCTTCAGGCTTATTCTACTCAAAGTGAACTAGTGCAATTCATACTTCTATGAGAACCGCCTGTGGTCATGTAATATAACCAGTATTTGAGCGTAATATAACCAGTATTTGAGCGGACTATCTGAAATTTATTTATAATTTTCCTGAAAGTGATATTTGCATTTAGAAGGACCTTTCCACAGATGTGACAGGTGATGAAAGTGAGATTCGCCGAGAAGAACAACAACTGACGGCTAGTTATCAGCAGGTACCCCGTGAAGCTATGTTTTTTTGATCCTATGATTCCTTGTCTGTCTCTACTGAGCTGCAAAACCGTTACTTCTAGATCTCCCTGCAACTGCTTGACCTTTGTTCAACTCTTCATAGCCTAGCACCGGGTATTCTAGGTCACTGGGCGAAAACCCAGCCGGAAGTGAGTTGCTTTCCACATTGCTGTGGGTTATTTTTAAGCGAGACCAATAGCACCTTGTTCAAGGTCGACGCATCCATTCCACATATATGGTGTACAGTATGGCGGCCACTCCTGCAGGCGATTGCCAGATTGGGCTGTGATTGTCGACGATTGGTCAGAGCGGCTGCGTTGACGCATTTGCAGGTATTATTTACCTAATGTTTAGTCGCATACAAGAACTCATCATATTCAGAATTTGCGAACGATAAAAAACTAGGATGTTGAGTATATGTTCGATAATTAAACCTACTAAATAATATCCATATTTCAAATTTTGTCATTGAGATGCTGATGTCCAATATATTGTAATGAAATGATGTGGTTTCAGCGAGCATTCCTTCCAACTAATATGGCCAACCTGGGAGCTGCTGAGTGGGAGTCATGCTTCGGTGAAGTGAGTAATTGATGTACATACTTTTTTTTTTAAATGCTGCACTAATTGAATAGTAACGTACCTCTACATGATTGATGTGTCACTTATACAGATGGTTGGTGTTATACATAATGTATGATCCTGTGAATAATGTTACTGACCAGATTTAACAAGTTGCCCCCCCCCCCCTCATTAATATAGCATCCTTTCTACCTACGCTGCGGCCTTTGCTTCGGATTTTTTCTATGCGAGTACTTCATTGTATACCGTGATTTGTACAGGTTCTATTCCCATTATTGGGAAAATTGCTGGATGTGTTCTCAGCAATGGACCCGATCGGTATGGAGGATACGCGAGTGCGTGCAATGCAAATTGTTGCCAAGACATTGCTCAATCATCTCACGTGAGTTTTCTTAGTTCAATTTAAGGCCATACCACGCCCACCCAATTAAGTGGGCGTGGCTCGTGTGAGCTTAACGGGTGTAGTGTTATGGTGGCACATAGGTGTGACACAAAAAGGGTGACCTGGATACTTACCCAACGAATCACTTCCCCAAAAAGGTTAGTCGACTAATCTGATTACCGCGAGGTGTGCCTTCATCAGTAGAAAACAGTTTGTGGCCAGTGATATGATGCAGTATGAGGTGAGCCTTTATTACAGAGCTCTGTCCACACTACCATCGTTTCCAAGCTTGTGGTTACGATTACTGGACTTTATGGAGAGTTATCTTCGAATAGATAGCTGTGGAAATCTTAATGAGGCATGGTTTTGATTTTCAAAAACGTGAACTCCGTCCGAACTAGTGCAGTTTTACAGGCGGTACCAGAATCATTGAAAAACATGTTGTTGGTGATGGCAAGCACAGGACTGTTTGCGTCCGTTCCCGGCCTGCACCAGATGACTGTCAGTAGAATGGGTAACGTACTACCACAACTTATTCGTGACACCCTTCCGGAGACTCCTCCTCCAGCAGCACCGTGAGTTGATGTTTGTCAATTGTCTCTTTGTTGTTGATGTTTTTGTTTACATCAAATAATTTAATCAGCGCTTAACTTTCATTTCTTCTTCCATAGCTCTCTATTCTTCCGTTTGTATGCGCGGCTAATTCAGACTCATATGCTCTGCTATACTGCTCTCTCCCTCGTTCTGAATCTTCGGTTTTGCCAAAGGAATTCTGTTTCCCCTCTCCCTCCCCTCGATACATTGTATAATGTGTATTAGCAGACGGCCACATGCGAAGTTTTATGCAAAAAAAAACGAAGTGCGGCAGAAATAACGTCCTTTTGAAGTCGCCTCAGTTCGCGGCCTTGCAGGTAAGGTAAGTAAGGCCACAATGGCTCTGGAGCAAAGCGGCAGCAGTGACGTGGTTGGTGACGCGGTCCAGCAAATGAAAATCGGGCGCTTACCTACCTTCTTTTGGGCAGCGGGAGTGGTAGGAATTAAAGGGATTGTAGGTTTCTGATTTTCAATTCCTGTATCAGAAAAACTTTTTTTGTTCTCCTCTAAGGGCTGCGTTCAACACAGTGACTTTGACGGGAAATGGAATCATGGAATTTTCCTGCACGATCTTTCTTGTAACGAAAAAAGGCAGATAAAGTATGTTCATGTGTGATTATTATTAGGACACAGCCAGAGCCAAAGTCGTTGACGTCAGTGGCTTCAGCAGGTCGGATAGGAGCACCGCGAGTTCAAATAGCGCCCGCTGTTCCATCATCCGCTGAAGTAAGTGCCCGCTTAATGGTTAGTGGCTGTTTTTGTTCAAAATAGGCTGCGTTGTTGTTAATTAAAAGTCGGCCGGCTCATTGCAGGGATCGTTACCACTTGCAACAACACCAGCGGCACAACAACCAACAGCACCGAACACCGCGGTCGCTGACTCGGTACCATTATCGACGGTTCCTGCTGCACCGTCGGACCACGCTCAACTGGATAACGAAGCAGTCTTTGTCACATCTAACGATAGGGTTCCTGCTAGTGCTCCTGTAAACATACCAGAACTGGTGAGTGAATTGACAGATTCCCAAATATTCTTATTTTTTATTTGTATTACTCTTGTTTCCATTCATCATGTGAACCGCTCTCTGAAGCATGGCATGCTTGTGAAGCTCGAGGGAGAGCTCATATCCATTTCCTACATTGACCATTCGTATAGAAAAATGAGGGTGCGTGCGTTACGTCTAAAGTTCACTCCGCGGCGTGCGACGCGATGTTTGCAAGGTAGGGTGTCGAATGTAGTTGAGTCTAAAAGCGATAGCGTGTCTGCGCTCAAAGTGTAGGGCACAGGACAAGGCAATCCATCCAGAACCCAGCTTGTTCGCACATATCGTGTCGCACATCGCGGTGCGAAACCCTGACGTAAAGGTGCCGCCCATAAATGTTGGTCAAGTTATGCCCCACTTATGTTCTACAACGATTTTTCAGACGGAAGTCATAGTACATTCGGGTGCTGTTTCACCAGCTTCAGCGTCGTCTCCAATAACCGGATCACTACCGCTAAGCACTGCCTCACAGTACAGTATGGTGTCAACTGCAGCCGATGCGGATGTACCTCCTCAGTCGGCTACGCAGGTTCGTTTCCATCGTATTGGCGCTACCACTGATTTGAGGTTTCGATCACTAATCAGTATTAATCAGTATTTTACGATACTTATCATTAAATGAAATGGCCAAAAATCTAAAACACGTAGTCTATACTTTATCCGTGAACTGACCAGTGGTGCGCACTCCGACTTGTACATTCAGGGATCCAGTCTCGCATCAATGCCCGTCCAGGCCAAGCTAGCCTTCAAATTGGTACCAGACTCGTCCGGGAGGATAAAAGCACTTACTTGTACTTTGGCTGAGTCATTGTATAGGCGAAAACGCATTCATCTGCCACCACGAAAGGGATTGATTAACATCAAAGAAACGGTCCTTAATTCTTTTACACGTTACCCGCAGTTCTGAATTTGTCTCTTGGCGCCAGCCAGTGGATATGCGCAAATAGGTGGTGTGGGGGGCGGGCTACTTTGGAGGAAATAAGCGGTGGAAGTATAATTATAGTGATAATAATGCTCGTATAACTTTATAATCTTATTGCCATACATTTACGAACTGTTTAGGGCCCGACGTCATCGCAAGCACCAGCACCAGCTCCAGCTCCAGTTCATCCAGTTCATATACAACAGTCTTCTCACCATTCCCAGATGCATTACCAAGGAGTGTCATCTTCTCCACCCGGGTCCCAATCGCAGTATTACACACAGCAACAACATCAGCAACAGCAGTATCAGCAGCATCCGAACTATGCTGTGAATTATCATCCAACAGCTGCGGCTGCCTATACCCAACACCAGCAATATCTCCAGCAACAACATCAACAGTATATGCCACAAGCGGATTTGTCGAAAGCTTTCGCTACACCCGGTACGTAATTCCTCAGTAATTTCCTATATATTCGTGAAAAAAGGGAGCGCGAGGGTGTGCGACAGCGTCAGCGGAGGAAGGGTGGAAAGGGCAGACAGGATGCTAACCGAAGAAACCAGGTGGTATCATTGTAGGAATAAAAGAATAATAAAACAGTTTTTTCCTTATTCGTTTTTCTTGAAACCTTTGCAGATAAATCCTTTCTCGTAATCCCCTTCCATGGTACTTAAACCTTTTTTTTGGGTTTAGCTTTAGGTAATTCTCTCACTTTTTTACCCCCTGCTCGTGATGTGCTCAATACCCAAGGTCTTCGAGTTTTCCCTGCATTTTTCATTATTAAAACAACCTAACACGATGCTCACCCGTTTTCTATAGTTGACAGTGATTGTTTTCAGTTCCTTCACAATATTCAACGTCAACGTCCGCTCAGCCCACCCAGGTAACTGTTACATGGATTGATTCTGTTTTGTTCCAAAGTTTTGTACTTTCATCATTCGATTTTTTATCGTTTATTCATTTGATTATTGATTGTTGTTTTTGCACGTTTCTTCCGTTTTTTATGTTTTTTCTTCATAATTGGGCATAATTAGGTAATTAGGCAAGTGCGCTAAGAGAGTGTGGCTTTGAAATGCGGGTCAAGTGCATCACGCGATAGGTGCTAGCCGCGTGACAAACTGCTTCTGAGTGACAGTGCGATAAACCTCCGCGCCTGAAGTGCGTAATGAATCGCTGGACCCTGCGGCGAACCTTGGTATGCCGTGAGGTTCAAATTTTATGGGCTGCAATAACACCTACGGGGCGTGAAGTGGTAGCCATGTCCGTCTGTCCTACCACCGTGTGATCCTTTCGGATTTCCCCTTCCCTGGCCATGAACTAGGACTATAAAGTTATCTTGCACAATTTCATCTCTTTCTTTTGATTTTCGAAATGTTTGCGAGGCGACCAAGCCTGTAGGATTCCTTGAAGGGTGTTTTCTGCTTACAAATTGAAATTCGTCCTAGTGAAAGAGCGTATGGGAGCCCTTATGATAATCACCGCCTGAGTTGAAACTTTTTAATCATTTGTACGCCCCAGCCATTGGATTCCTGAGAAAATATGAAAATTGTTGTTTAGTCGATTGCAATGTTCTTTTCACGGTTGGATTCAAAGGAAGCTGCGACGTTTATCGTCTTAATAATGCACTTATCTTTTAGTATTCGGTGACGAATCCACTACCTATACCGTCCATGCCTCTCATCGCTTCACCACACAGCGCATTTACCCAGGTTTCGGATCTGGTGAGTAACTTCAGTGGCCTATCTTCTGGATGTATGCCATTAGGACGAAAATTCGCATGGCTACGTTCAGGCTGCCGTCAGACTTTGCGATCCCGCGATTTAGCTTGCACTTTCGCACACGAATTTGTGGCATCGCACAATCTCAAGCACGTAGTATCACGTGCGAAAGTGCGACGCCGCAAGATCGCAAAATCTGACGGCGGCCTTGGCGCGCGACGTGATGATGCGAGCTAGGGGCACCGTACTGGTTGGGTTCTGAAGCGAACACATCAGAATGGGGCGTTGGACACCGTCAGTGTTTCAGAAATCATCCAATACGGCGCGCATAGCTCGCATTATCGCGTCGCACACCGGACCAAACGCCGCAGGACGAATTTTTCCCCCCAGGGCAACACCCCTATGCTCTTTCTGATCTATCTTTATTTCACTTTTTCTAACAATCTCCTCCACTCCCCATTTGTGGGTGCTAAGTTGTGTTCGTACTCAGCGGCGCTGCGGGCGGCTTCCGTTGCGATGATAACATGTGAACCAACCTCGTTTCATTCCATTTCCTCGATTATTTTAAACCACAGCGATGATACCAAATAGTCAATGTAAAATGCTTGTTACTAAAGAGGAAGATGAGAAAATTGAAAGAAGGAAAGAAAGAAAAAGATGGGAAAGAACACGAAACGTCAAATTTTATTATCAACAGAAAGTGGATTGGGTCACATATTCTAAATAGAGCACGCCACAACATGTCGCAGATTATGAATGCAACTTTACACTCCTGCTGTGCCCTGGAGCTCATTGCTTTTTTCAGAACCAACAACCAACGTACGTTCCTACTCACCACCAAGCACCATTTCACTCATCGGCTCATCCGCCTCAAGAGAGGCCATAGATCAATCAACAGTCAAAGAGGATTAAGAATCGATATGCCGGATTCTGTATTGTAGCCTGATCCAGTAGTGTGGGAGCTGGTCAAAAGGTTCCTTCGCGAAATAGCGATTTTTCTGTGCATCCCGCAGAATTCCTATTGTTCAGTGATAATGGTGATGATAATTATGCGGTTTTGCGCCCTTCATCAGTTGTGTATGCATTAATCATGGTTTTAGAGTTCTATTGTTAACACACTGTGATAGCTGGTTGATAGAGATGATAGTGAAAGTTTATAGTAATGGGAATGTGCATCGCTGAATGTGATATGTACGTATAATCTGTAAGGGATGTGGTTGCACTCGTAATAAATATGGATAATATGTGATTGTTTTTTATGCTGTGGAGCTATCAGGCTCAATTTTCTGTTTCCATTTCTTTAGTGGGAAGGGCTTTGGTTGAGTAGTCTTTTAAATGGCAGTGAACTCGGCGATTCTGTGTTGATGAGAAACATTCAAATGTTTTTATAGGATAGAATGAATATAGTGAGGTCTGGTGAACACTTCCTCTGCAGCGTGCCGCCTGCAAGGGCGCACGTCCGCGACTGAGGTCACGCCACGCCTCAGATCCGCATGTCTCTGATCGATAAGTAGGTGATGCAGCGCGCCAGTAGATACGTTCACAGCCCGGATCAACAAGTAGATAAGGGCCATATTCCTCGGTTTTTGCAATTCCATTCGGCTTTTTTTCCACTGTCACATCACTAGCCCATTCTGTTCTGGTTTTCATCTGACCAGCCATCCAAATCAGCACATCCTTTACGTTTGAGGTGTGGAAGGACTGGAGGCGGCGTTGAGCGACGATAGTGTGCGTGAAAGTTAATGTTGCTACTCACTACATTGCAGTATGGAATACGGTGGGTGTGTACCTTTATGTCAGGATTTCGCACCGCGGCGTATCCCAAGCGAAACAATGCGGACGAGCTAAAGCCGCCATGTTGTTGGGTCTCGAAGCGGCTACAAGTCAAGTGCGTATCGCGCCTCTGGCGTTACCGTGTTGTCGTTCTAAGACCCCACTACCGCGACGCGCATACTGCGTCGCATGCGGCTCGTCGTCGTGCGAAATCCTGACATAAGAGTACACAACCGAGTACTGTGACAGCGTAGTGAGGTTGCTTTTATACTCTACGGCACCGCTGGCGGTGACGGCAGCAGTAACTGCTTTCGTATTCTACGTCCATGCCGGCATCTCACGCCTGACATCGGTGCTCGTGAGCAGCGTAGCAGAGTGCGAGAGCACCTGAGGGATCCCAGGGAACAGAGGGGAGTGAAAAGTTGTATGTAGATTTTATATTAATATAGCTGAAATATTAACTGTAACTCGCACTGCGTGGTATGGGTTGTTTACTCAGTGGTTTTATCACAGCTTATCATTCCAAGGGGTTTATAAGTAGGTACACTAGGAACATCGTCATTCAGTCGACAGCAGCTTGCAATGTATCCCAACGTCTGAAATATGCAGAAGGGGGATGATGGCTCGAAGGAACCACTGCTGCAACCTGCACAACAAGTACGTTGATGTTGTGTGTTGTGTAGGAGCAGGGCTCGAGCTTCTTCTCGATATATGGCAGTTTGAGGATGATGCTGCGCCGCCGAATCCGCAACGATCTGATGAGAACGCGGGAGAGCAGAAAAAAGGTGAGATTGAGTTGATCGACATCACTCTCCCAGATTGCCTTGATATTCTGCTGCAACAACTTCATCAGTGACGCCAGCTGTGGCGCCTCTCAATCTCTGCGTCTCTGCCGGCGTCACAGCGGCAGTCATAGTCGGCGTCGATACTGGAGCGGGTGCCGCCAGCGGCACCGCAAAGTATGGAAGCAACCTACCAAGCAGGCTA
This sequence comes from Trichostrongylus colubriformis, assembly GCA_963978905.1. Taxonomy (NCBI): domain Eukaryota; kingdom Metazoa; phylum Nematoda; class Chromadorea; order Rhabditida; family Trichostrongylidae; genus Trichostrongylus; species Trichostrongylus colubriformis. The sequence goes on from OZ022259.1 coordinate 3,807,710, forward strand.
CATACCGTGTAATGTGGTGTTGAGACAGGATACGCTTATTCTCTTTCGTCTCTTTATCTGCGTAAAAGAAAAAGCACTCGATGCGAAAATCTAGTAATGCCAGCAGTTGCGAAGTGCCTAAAGGCACCAGAAGGGTTGATTAGTAGGTTTAGAAAGAAGAAATATGGTTACTACAGTCCATTTCACGGCGTTAGATAGGGCATGGCCTAAAGACTTATGTGAGTGTGGCGGGATCAGAAAGTCTGATACACTCTACCCAAGTCCGTAGGCCACGCCTTATCTAGGGCTGTGGAATGGATCGTATACTCCATTTCGGAGCGCCTGACAGGGCGTGGCCTACGGACATGTGTGAGTGGCGAAAGTGAGAGAGTTTGATACACTCTCACCCAAATCCGTAGGCCACGCCCTATCTAGCGCTGTGAAATGGACCGTACATATGTTTGCACGCTAATGGTTTACGATGGCGGTGTAACACAATTTGCAGTGCAATAAACACGCTTCAACGCTGTCTGGTGGATGATCATTGATCGAGCTCATACTAGAAGTGCGCCACGAGTTACGCATTACCACCACACATAGATCTACGTGGCTCTGATCGATGCGTTAATGATAGACGCAACGGAAATGGGTCATGGGTAGCACATCCACTTCCATTTTCCAATCGATCACGTGAAAATCGATGAAACCCTGTTGCATTGTTTTTGAGATATCTTGATAAATATGCCGATTAGCATTGGACTACTTCCTGCTGGACAACACCGAAAAACTCATAGGCGGCGCGATTCTCTCAATCAGTATGTGAAATGATTGAGGCGGCGATCGCTCTGAGGCTGCAAGGCCGCATTATACTTTCCAGCACCAGCGACGGCAAAATCATATGCCTGCCGCCGACCACGATGACATTCTCTTTTTAGATGCTGACCGAATTATTCTTCAGTACGATGATCGTGACGAAAGCCCATCCAAATCTGCACGACTCTCAAATCCTTGCGGAAAATTGGCATAGTGCCAAACTGTGACAAGATTCGCGCACGCTTTCGCCCAGTGGTTTGCACTGGCTCTCGCCACGATCATCATACTGTAGTATGGTTTTGTCGAACGTTATCAATAGAGCGCGTCGCCAAAGTGCCGCCGTGGTCAGCGGCTGAACCGTGAGTGGTGAGAAACCCAGCGTTATGTCGCGAACTAAGGCCTCCAAATAGAAGTGCGCGGGACGGCATTTGCGATTCTGCAACTTTGCGGCTCTGCGGATGGTACTATCCGCAAAGTATAACCTCACCCTTAGGCTGAACTCACACTTGGCGATCGTCTTAGGCGGATGTGACTGTTCAACTGTGTCATCACGCTGCGCGAATTGCACAACGCACGCGCGACAAATGTCTGTCGTTCGATTGCGATGCATTGTCTGAATGCAACCTTCGATTACATCTCACGTTGTGATTCGAAGTTTCAGCGACGCTCAGTCGACAATTGTTGTGGAGCAAAATCAAGCCACTCCTTTCACTTCGAACACATTTCAATCGCTTCGGCCGATGTGTGGGGAAATACCCTAGGTGGTTTCTGCTGCTTTCGGTATGTAGCTTGAAGCGTTTATGGAAGCTTTTTTATGGTGATAATTCGAAAACTACCCTTCAAGGGAGAGTGGAGTACATCCCATTTCACAGCGCTAAATAGACGTGGCCTGAGTGGCTAGAGTGAGAGTGTGTGGCGGGGTGAGAGGGTTTGATACACTCTCACCCAAGTTGTAGGCTACGCCCTATCAAGCGCTCCGAAATGGACTGTATAGTCTTCGTTGTGAGGAATAGCTTCGTATTGCTTAGATGTTGTTATCGCTATGCACATTTGGTATGTTCCGATTGATACTTCGAGACGACGTACGTGAAGGTTATACGGCCTACGATGCAAGATCGCGTTACGAAGCACAAGTGGCACGAAACTTCTACGGTGCTATAGGTGAGTAAAATTTGATGCTGCGTTTATACTCGGTAGAATTTCAGCCCACTCATGTATTATGCACATCGATTGAAGCGCGTATTTTGCTACATCGGGTGCGTGGTATTAGGCCTCGGTCATACTCACCGCAGGCTGGCGTGGCTGCGTTCATAGGCAGCGAGGGAGAGTGGCACGGGGGAGATGCAGAGATGACGCAAGCAACGAGGCAGGGTGGCATAGGCGGAGACGCAGACATATATGCACAGCCAAGCCCTGCCGCCGGCATCGCAAAGTACGTTCGCCGCCTTAAAGTAGAAGATTTGAGTGGTCTCTTGTGGCGCGGTACGTGAGATAGAAGTGCCGTATTTGTTTGATTTCAGAACGATCACCCTTAGATAACATGTAGAATGTCGTCATTGCTTTGGTACCCAACTAATAGAGCCCTCTTAACTCGCACCCATCGCTTCGCACGGCTGAAGCCGCGACGCGAATTTCCTGTACTAATGAGACACACCACTGATGCATCACCTGCCACGGCCGCGTGCTTCTGTGAAAACGGTGCGTTTGTTTTGTGGGTCAGTTGATGTAAGTTCAGCAATAGCCTCGTCAAGTGCACGTTATATGTCTTGGTGGCGCCGTTGTGAATAGAAGGCGCGATGACCGCCACCTTCCCTCGTGATCTGACCTACTTGAACAGTCCTGACGCACTGCTCCGTGTGCCACCTGTTCCGGAAGTTCTCAGTTCACAATTTTTCATATTCAATCGAAACCTTTATACGCAATTTACATTGGTCAGAAGAGTTCTTTTCAGATGATCCAATGTTGGCTTCATTACTGTTGCTTGCAAAAGACGGTGGAACGATGCATCGAAAGGAATACCTTGATGAAGCTTTTGAAATAGTTAAAAGCGTTCAGAACATAACAATGAAATATGGAGAACGTCGTCTGATCTACCGCGAAATGTGTAAACCACACTGTTTTGGAGACGAGGTTTTCGGCGTTTTCAAGGTCCGTCAAAGAAATTTATACTCCATTTCAGAGCGCCTGATAGGGGTGGCCTATAGACATGGGTGAGTGGCGAGGGCGAGAGTGCGTGGCAAGAGTGAGAGTGTGTGTCGGATTTAAAGAGTTTGATACATTCTTACCCAATTCCGTAGGCCAGGCCCTATCAGGCGCTCCGAAATGAGCTGTGCTCAGGCTGCATTCATACTCGGCGATCTGTCGCTGGTGATACACTCTTACGCAATTCCGTAGGCCACGCCCTATCAGGGGATCCGAAATGAGCTGTGCTCAGGCTGCATTCATACTCGGCGATCTGTCGCTGGTGATACACTCTTACCCAATTCCGTGGGCCACGCCCTATCAGGCGCTCCCAAATGAGCTGTGCTCAGGGTACATTCATACTCGGCGATCTGTCGCTGGTCGCTGCGAGCGGGGGCCATCAGGAGTCATCGTGACTTGAAGATCTATTGCGTAAACATGTCTACTTGCCGTCGCAAAACTGTGCATGCTAACTTATCGATCGCTTTTGCGTTGCTTCGCGAGCGATAGCCGTGACAGGTCGCCGAGTATAACTGCGGCTTATTGTTAGGCATTGTTCAGAGTTGACAGGCGAATGGGCGCAAAAAGACCAAAGTTCATCAGTTGGGTCACAAGGCATGTAGGCTGGAAGAAAATGATACATATCGATTGTTGGCTACACTCACGAATTAGCAAGTATTATAGATAAAAGGGCCCAGTACGCAAACGAGCAAATAGGCTACCAATCAATACTTATCTTTTCTTTTTCACCCAACCACCGAATCATGCATGTACGATCGCAAACTATGAACAACGCAGCCACTAGGGATGCGGGGCAACTATCGATAAAATCTTTCTTGCATCATATCAAAATATTCTTGCAGAGAAGTTTCGATGTTGCCTATGAAGCAGCAACGGGATTGGGTCTTCATGTGCCTTTTCTCAACTTGTCCTATCCGTTCGGAAGGATTATGGGTATTCGTGTTCCCCTCGATAGATGTCTATACGGTGTCCGTTTGGTAGATTCGAATTCTACTGAAAAGGTAAGCAGATCACGTTTCATTTTTTCAGTTGTTTGAAGGGGGGGGGGTCAGTGTGTAGGATGTTGAACATAACATGTCTTTACATGAAAGGTGAAGCGTTCTATGAGGTTTACAGGATCACTCATGTAAAATAATCCTTATTGACACGTCGTTCATGTAAGAACAGGTTACTGGGTGCTATCGCAGTGAAGGGGGGGGGGCATTCCGTTATGGACGCTATTTTTGCTCAAGCCTAGATTGGAAAAGAAGCCCGTCGCATTTTCTTTGGAGGTTTAGGCAAAAATGTACGCTTGAGTGTGCAGTTTGACCCCTTGGAGATCTCGCTGAGGTGCTTAGGTATGCAAATAATCTTTATAAGATACCCCACCTTCTTCATTGCGATGGCACCTATATTATTCAACATTCGATAACTTACATTGTCTCACAAAACAGCATTCTATTCTTTATTTTCCTAATAAAAAATGACAGCGACGAACTCTCAAGATAACTTATCCCAGAGTAATCTTTCGTTCTCGGGAAAAATAGCCACATCAATTTTGTACCTTGTTGATCATACAGCTGTCTGTACGGTTATCAACTGTGAGGTCGGAGTCATACTTTAGTTCGCTTCCAGTTCGAGTAAACATTACATACGTATCGATCAACGATACTTCGATCCACGTAATGACAATATCTAACACGGAAGGCCCATTAGGTCATGGTGAGCTTTCTCAAAACGGTTTTTTGCATTTTATAGGGTCACATACATGAAGCAAAAAACCGGTCTCAAATTAGGCTAAATGGTTTTGGGGGCCCAGAAAATAGTTGATGGTTCGGTCCCCACTGAGGACAAATTTTTGCATTTTTCTAGTTTTCATCCATTTGCGCTCATGTAAGACCATACGTGCAAAATATGTGCAGAATCAATTTTTATTCTACCAGGGAACCGTCATCTCCAGTATTTTTGCGTACTAAGCGAATGATTGGTTTGGACCTGCCAACGCCCGTAACACGGGAACTAGGCGTTTTCCTGCAAAGTACGTGTGATATTCATACTCAGGGGGACGAACTACCCTAGGTAACAAGTTTTCAGCCTAATCGCGATTTGGACCCAAACTCGCAAAATGGGCGACCAATAGTACTACTACTGCCATAGTAAAGAGACTCAACGGAAGGAGCTCGCTAGCCGATATAAGGAAATATTTGCTATCTTTAGCCTTTGCATGGTGTTGCTAGGTGCATTTCACTTGGAATGCGTTGATTTTGCACATGCTCCATTGCATTTAATCGAGGCTGTAAGTTGTTCGTCTGTACAAGTAGTGCAGTGACTATGTGCCCATGGCCATCCCACTGTCTCGATTTTGGGTCAAAATCTTAATTTGGATAGCATTTTGTATATAGGGCTAGTTGAGTCTCCTGAGCACGAATATCACACTAGTTTCGCAGGAAAGTGCTTGGCACGCGTGCTAGAGGCGCCGAAGGGTCCAAACACTTCAACCAGTGAAAGCTGGTATTACATGAGATCACTTTCGTGCACCAGCGACGAAAATTGCAGTCATTTTGCATGTGCGCAAATAGTATAGCGCTGGACAAAGAAAATCAAGAAAATGCAAAAGCGAAAACGGCAAGGGGACTTGAACCGCAAACACCCCCACCACAGTGCCAATATCAATCTAACCCTCTATCCATTCGGCCATCCAACCACTGCAAGAAGTTCACCCTGTGCATCCCCTATCAGTTTTCTTTGCTTCGTTTAGCAGTTACCATGAGTGATTCTACATTTTTGAACCAGATCGCAGTGGTTTTGGCGTGGGTTTGAAGACAGTCTACTTATATGCATATACTGAACGCCGCAGCTGGAAAGCATTGCAGCAAACTGGTCAAAATTGTTTCTTTCTAAGCAACTTTTGTCACTCATTTTCTGGGCCCCCCAAAACCATTTAGCCGAATTTGAGACCGGTTTTTTGCTTCATGTATGTGACCCAATAAAATGCAAAAAACCGTTTTGAAAAAGCTCACCATGACCTGATGGGCCTTCCTTGTAAGTTCTGAGCGCGAATTTTGCGGTTTCTCAACACTAGGAAGGAACACAGTTACCGGGGTGTGTGCACTTACGACGGAAAATCGCGTGGCACCCCGCGGCGAGCGGCTCGGCGGGTGCAATAATCAGTGGCAGGGCATGGCAGCCTTCAAGCAAGACAGCGTGGTATGGGTGGATGAGGCAGGGTGGCATGGATGCTTGAGGCAGTGTGGCATGGGTGGAAGTGCAGAGGTGAGGCAGCCACGCTCTTCCGGGCTCCCAAGGGCAATCGATTCAGCAAGTCGTGCTGATGGCGCCGCGAGTGCTCGCCGCGAAGCGATTCTCCGTCATAAGTGCACACACCACGATTACGGTTACATCTAACTTCCGAGGAAAAAATTTCAGAGCACGTTCTTTTTCGGCCTCCTTTCATTCATTAATCCCAATCAGACAATCGAATCACAAATAACTAATATGGAGCATGTGACAGTGAGTCTTTTTTTGTGCAGTTCTCGGTTGCTATATACTGTTAACGAATGCACAATGTGGCGTTTCGCAACCGCAACGCAGACGCTTTGCGATGTAGACATAGTGATCGTGAGCTCGAAAATAACGCACTGTCCGCTTTGCGACCGCACACCCAATTTTCACGTGCTGCGCACGATTCACTACATGACCGATTTTATTAAATCTCAATGCGATCTTCAATCGATTTTGTTACAGTTGATCGCTATAACTCTTTATGGAAACAAGGAGAATAAGAAAAAATCCACTGACTTTTCATTATGGGAATTAGCAGCCTATGAATACAGTCACAAATACAACCAAAATTTTTATAAAAATGAGACATTGATTGAATTTCTTGTAAGTTTCGAAAATTGATTTTTCTGTTCTAGCCCAGACATTCCCATTGTGCAATTTCAGCTGCCTAGTGAAAAACAAAATTTCGGCAGCAACCCGCGCAGTGCCTACGTGCGTGACATATACGCTTATCTAGCCAAAATGCTTAGTTCAGGTGATTAAAGGCAGCATTAGGGGAAAGTCGGACGAAATGTAAAAGAAATAGTGCATATGAAAGTCGAGATGCCTAGTAACAGGATAGTGGAGAAAAAACGGATGGAAATGGCCCAAAACCCGAGAAATAGGACCCCCTTCCCACTGTCGATTCTCGACGCGGACGAGCTGTCCGTCAAGAGGGGAGTATTCTTATCTAGTTCTCCATTGGCATGTTGCCAAGTAAACAGAGGAATGTTTGGAGATACGACAACATCTGTTCTCCAGAGTGAGCTTCAAGCTAAAACTGCGAAAGCGCGCCGCAAAACCTTCAATCCTGCCGCATCTCCTTGGCCGCTCCCACCCGAGTCAATTGGGAATTACGTCATCGGGAGGCGGGACCGCTGTGTCGAAGAGGCGGAACCGCTGCATGGCTGCGGCGTTTTGCAGGGTTCTTACAGCTTGACGGGGCGCTTTTTCACCGGGATTTCGCCACAGATAGCCTTCTTAGGCCCAGGACTACCATGTGAGTGACTTCTTGTAGGGATTTCATCATTACCGCATCACCCCTAATGCTGTCTTTAAATAAACGCTCAAGAGCAGCGAGCACGATAATGACCGTATCATTCATTCAGACATCGGTTTTTGTGTGTGGGGGAGGGGGGGGGGGGTACCACGAAAGTTGATGCACATTGCACAACGTAGTCCCAGTCTAAACGCAGTAATATCAAAGATAAATTTTCCTCTGATCCCACAGCCACTGAACGGCTAACTCGGTCACTTGGTGGTGGACACTGAGTTGGAAATTAACCGAATCGAAGATTGCTTATTGGAGAGTTTGAAAGCGCCTTCCACCAGGAATTACGCCTCATTTCGTCTACCTAGACCCTTTCCTCTTTTAACGCATACCAGTTTTTTGAGCACTTAAATTATCGCACAGACAGCCTTTGCATAAAACAAGCCTTAGCTTCATCTCGTTTACGATATCTCGTAGACTGATTTGGACTAGTCATCACGATATTTGCAGAAATTTTCTATGCTGTGGGTACTGTGTTCTCATTCTTTCTTTTATCAGGTTTTCGGCAACGAGATACTTAACATGGAAATAAACAAGGCAAACACAAAATTATCGCCGTATTTCGGTGCAGGTATGTGGTTTATGCGACATTCTTCATTAATTTTTTATTTAGCTTCAGTACTTAATTACTTATTCACATATTTGGTTTAGTTCTATTAGGAGGAATAGGTTACCAAAGACAGGTTAACTTGAGAGTGAACGGTGTAACTTTCTAGCAGGTGATTTATAAGCTCCCCAGATCCAATCCAAAAGTGGTTTTTTTTTTTCGATATTGGCAACAGCTAAGGGTAACATACAGCTATCTGTGAAGAAGCACATCTTGAAAGTTGACCGCTACTCTTAAAACATAAAGTAATTTGCTTTCACTAAGTGGATCAATACAATAGCCAAAACAGCAGAGCATTATTGACGATTCATCCAATTACGCCTTTAAAAGAAAGAATCGCACCGATAAGACGATCGTATCCATTCTTCCCACCCGATCGTCTGAATCGCAACCGCCAACTTTGAACACCACATAAGCCCCCGCGGTCATACTTTGCGGTGGCGGCGGCAGGACGTGGCTGCGTATCTCTGCGTCTCTGCCTATGCCACCCTGCCTCGTTCCCTGCGTCATCTCTACACCTCCCTCGTGCCACTCTCCCTCGCTGCCTATGGACGCAGCCACGCCCTGCCGGCAGTGAGTATGTCCGCGGCCTAAAAGACAACACTCAGAACTCATTTGGCCATTTGTTCTACCTATCACAGAAGTCGCTATATGCTATAATATATTCTTACTTTCGTGCTATAAATCGTATAGTATATTTATATTCATTGTGAAGCAGAAACTCAGGGGGTGAGGCTGCATTTAAGCAGATTACTCAGAGAATTCTAAATAATGTGGCGTTCATCCGCAACGTTTATTTCTGATTTGATTTGATGGTTTCGCTTTTTTGCCCCCTCCCCCCCCCCCCCTTACTTCTTGTCCGAGTTCATGCATTTTGTCATATATCAACTGCAACAAAATTCGGTAAAAAGTGTTATTCAAATAATGTACAAGCCTATAAAACTTCGTCAAAATAGGTTATATAATGAGGTATATCATCGGCACAACTGATATCAACAATGGTATGTAATGGTATAAAAACGAACTATCTAAGCATGAATTGCTATCGATATGATGATGTCCTTCATACAATCAATTTACATTTACAAATAAGTTTGCTAAAACTTTAGACTTTACAAAATGGCTTTTGCGGTAGTACTAAAATGGAATGACTTGATGTAACCAGGACATCTATCACTCCTTCCTATTATTCACGGCCATCATAGCTTCGCGATCTCTCATGAGCTTTCCTTCTGTTGCAGATCGTGAGCTTGTAATTATTACGTAGAACAGTAAAACAGCCACCGTAATACAGATTGCACGCATTCGATTGTGCATCCGACCCATCGTGCTGGTTCTTAAAAAGAATGTGATGATTTTACGATTATAAGAGGATTAGGGCTGTTTTAATGAGTGGGGGGGAGGCAACTTGTTGACTCCCTCGGTAACATGCTCTGACATGATCGGAGGTTAATAATACACCCCGGATGACATGCATATACTCCATTTCGGAGCGCCTGGTAGGGCGTAGCCGACGGACATGGGTGAGTGGCAAGAGTGAGAGTGTGTGGGGGCCCCATCAAACGCTCTGAAATCGACTGTATGTACATGTATGAGCCTGTAAAGCTAATGCTACAGTCAAGGTAATACTAAGCGTGTTATTACGCAACAATTAACCAGTCGCCCTCCCCCACATAAGTATAGCACCAGAGGGTCTTTCAAGGGACAAGTAGCCGCTAATATGAAATACGTTTTCTTTCTTTCCAGTCGCGACTCGACCCTAAGGTAGAAACCCGTACATTTTTGTGATCACAAAAAATAGAAAAAAAACTAAATCCTCACACGAGTTTGTACCCCATTTCGGATCGCCTGATAGGGCGTGGTCCAAGGACATGGGTGAGGCGTGAGAGTGAGTCGCAAGAGTGAGAGTGTATGGCGGAGTGATAGAATTTGATACTCTCACCCGAGTCCGTAGGCCACGCCCTATCAGCCGCTCCGAAATGGACTATATATATGCCACGAATGCCACGCCCGAGAAAACCTATCTTCCTTTATATTGGATAGTCTAAAAAGTCTTGTCGTATTTTTTTATACCTCTTCTCTCCAAACTGCTTTCCAGCAATCTCTTCTGTACATACACATGTAGTACAAGTCCACACGCATCTATAGGTATTATTGCCTTCCATCTCCCGGATAACCCTTTTCGGCAAAATAAACATATCAAAGGTCAACCTCATTTTCAATACAAAAATTATAAAAAAAATTTTCTTTGAATGGCGTTGGACAGGGAAAGGAAAAGGTGATAATCCGATGGAGCAAGATCAGGGCTATAAGGTGGATGGGGCAGCAATTTTTATTTAAGCTCGAGGATTTTTTTGCGAGTCACTTTTTCAATAGTGGGAAGAACTTGCCAAAAAATTGCCTCGCCAAAAAATTCTTGAGCTTGGATAAAATTGCTGCCTTATAGCCCTGATCTTGCTCCATCGGATTATAACCATTTCCTTTTCCTGTCTAACGCTATACAAGGAAAAAAAATTGGAATTGAAAATGAGGTGAGCTTTGATATGTTTATTTTGCCGAAGAAGGTTATCCGGGAGATGGAAGACAGCAATACCTATAGATGCGTGTGGACTTGTACTACATATATATGTACAGAAGAAATGTGGAAAGCAGTTTTGAGGGAAAAAGAGGTATTTAAAAATAGACTTTTTAGGCTACCCATTAATAAGATGCTTCATTAATTAGTGGTTATAATATAGCGCCATTTCAAAAATTCACCCCAATTCTGCGGGCTACAAGTAGCTGTTAATTTTTGACTGTTGAATAGAAATAACATACGCAACGTATTCTGGAATTTCATCCTGGCTTTTGTACAATCTTGTCATCACCAAAAATCGTTTTTGCCATTTTGTAGGCTGAGCACCGTTTCCTTAAAAGAATCAAGCATTCCTTAGTACACCGTCTAGGTGATTAATTCTTCATCCTTGTGAGCTCACCTGCGTCTGCGCCATGCAACCTGCCGGACCTGACTTGCTTATCATATTCCGGTATCGAAGAATGTTGAGTTCCATCCTTTGCGGTTGTTGCGTGGGACGGTGTCTGGAAAGTCTTGATTCAGTATAAATGCCAATATATCGCACAGATCTATGTCTCTGATTCGGGCAGCTCAGGCCGCGGTCATAGTTTGCGCACTGACGCAGGAACCGCCAATGTCGGCGTCAAATGACGCTGGTGTCGAATCGAATCTTGGCATAGTGCCATGCCATATTCGGATTTGAATTCCTGGGCTTTTGCTGCGATCACCATACTGTAGTGTGGTTAGATCGAGTGTTTTGCGAACGTAGCGCATTATCAGATTGACGCAGACACCGGCGTCGGTGCGCAAAGTGCAACCGCGGCCTCAGGTACGGTTGTTCCCCAGGAATCCGCTATTCATCGTGAGACGGCGAGAAATGGCTGGGAAAAAGAGCATAACGAGAGCGATATACATGAGCAATATCATTCTGAGGATCATCATTCAATGCGCAAACGTAAGCCCATACTTAAAGGAATCGTCCACGGAAAATGAGCTTCTGTGTTACCCATGTATTTATGTTGTATTTGCCTAATGTTGGCCTCATGCAAAATTTCACGCGAAAAAATGTGATCTGGCTGAGATACAGCACCAGTGCGGTCCCAATGGGCGGGGCCTCAGTGTAAAAGCCTCGTACCGCGTCCGCCGTGGTCGGAGACGCATTGTAGGAACAGAAGGTTACGTAAACAGTCCTACTCTCCGTTCCCAACGGCGGCGGAAGACGGGACGAGGCTTTTACTCCTAGGCCCCGCCCACTGGGACCGCACTTTGTGGTGCTGTATCTCAGCCAGACTCGCATTTTTTCGCGTGAAACTTTGCATGAGGCCCACATTAGGCAAATACAACATAAACATATGGGTAACACAAAAACTCATTTTCCGTGGACGATTCCTTTAAGGCCGCTTTAATACTTTACGCACCGACGCCGTCACCTGCGTCGATTTGCCCTCCGCCGATGACGGCGTCCATAGATAATGTGCAGCGTTTGCAAAATTCTCGACCCAATCACACTACAGTATAACGATAGTGGCCGCTTCGAATCTTGGCGCTGTGCCAGTATGGTGATCGTGGCCGCTTCGTGTATTGGAACAGCGCCAAGATTCGAAGCGGCCACATCGCCATACTGTAATGTGATTGGGTCAAGAATTTTGCAGACGCTGCACATTATCTATGGACGCCGTCGCCACCGGTGACGGCGTCGATGCGCAAAGTATGAAAGCCGCCTAATACATTCCACATCCGATTAACGCGAAATCGATTGGTGGTGGGGCTAATTGTTGTATGCGCTGATGTCAGACTCCGTGATTCGGGAAGTCTGACATCTGTGCATTGAACAGTTAGCCCCACCAATCATTGATATACTACCATTCTTCTGCCAGAATCTTTGAAACGGTGCTTGAGAGGAGTGATGTAAAATACCATCAGGATTGGACTTTTTGCAAAGAAAAGAAGACAAACTTATATACCTTGATAGCGGACTTGTAAGCATCAGTAACTTTATCACAGTACATCCTCGCTGGAAATTTTGACAAAGCCGCACGACGAGAAATAATTGGAATGAGCGATGAGCATTCTGCTAGCGAAAGCATTCTGAAATCGCCAAGTATTACTTTTTTGGAAGACCCAAGAATTAGAGAGCAACTGTCACGTCATTCTTATAGCATTGTTTAGATTTTCCTGAGACACTTTTTCTTAGAGCGAAATGAGGTGGTTTTGCGAACACTTTTTGAAATGTTGAACAAAACATATTACAAAACTGTAATTCAATAATTGATGGATAAATAAAATCGAGAAAATCTCATAATAACGCCAAACGAAAAGGGAAGTTGGTTTCGTTGGGTTGCCTTCATGCTTTACAGCGATGGCGCCGGTATCGTTGTCATATATGGGTTATGGTTATTCAAACTGAGTACTCTCCATGAGTAATATTTCGGATTGAGATAAGGTCCATATGCTAGGGGTGTGTACAAAGTGGTACGAATGGAAATTTTCGCAGATATGATGCGAGGAAACAATTACGAGGTGCGAGAATCAAGGGGTCATCTGTTGCCCAACAAAGCTTACGTTAACAGCAAGTAAGGTCAAGTAATTAAGGAGTAAACTGACTGCAAAAGGGAAGTATCAAAATAGAAGGAATCGAATGAATTCAATTTCAAGTTTCAATATTGATAATAGCATTGACTTAATAATAATTCATTATTTGGATGGTCTATGCTTAGTGAAGCTTGGACTTTGCTCATGCCCAGTATTTTTCGTTTTTTAAGATCTATCAGGAGTTAAGTATGATTTGATCTGGTAGCACCGCTCATTAAGAGTACGTCCCGCACATTGTGGGGGCTGCCTCTCATCCTGTTCAGAAACTTGGTGCTTATAGTGATTTCCATGGTGGGCTCAGTCGCCCGCTGCGCACTACATATTAGATATTAGGTATATTTATCACCCTTCATTGAGATTTGCGAGGATCTTTGCCACCATTCGGACCATTCCTTATGTCTAGGAGTAACTGACAGCCATCCCTCCTACTTTTTTTCGAAAACTAGTTATTAGAGGAAGACTGACTGAACCTTTGCCTTTGTTCTGCTGCGACCTTGTGTTTGAAAATGATTATAGTCAAGCATAAAACCCCCAACCAGCATTGCCAATCAAGGAGTTTTCTGTCGTCATGTTGGCTTAGCGCAGTCAGGTCTAGAACAACCAAACGAAAGGTCTGTTTCACTCAAAAGATCAGGGTTGGAAGCTTTGTTCATCACAAAGATTTTGATTTCGAGGTAGGGCTGTCGTAGAACGCCTAATGCATAAGCATATTACTCTATGGACCGAGTCTTGTGAATGTAACCAGACATTTCCGTGACTTGCCTCAAATTCTTGCCCGTGCGCATATACATAAATTAAGTCGAATTTGGCTTGCTCAAGGCTTTTTGAAGTTGTTTTATCAATTTTGTAAATACCTCTGAAGTAAGTATATTTGCATGCTTTACTTCGTGCACTTCCGGGTAATAAGTATATTGGCAAATATTCACATACATATCATATGCGAATATGTTATGAATATGTTATATTCATGTTATACATGTCATGAATATGAATATATATATATGTTATTCATGAATATATTCATGAATATACATGTTTGCTCCGCTTATTACTTCCATTTTCTAGTCAGTTAATTCTTTAATTACTTGACCTTGCTTGCTGTTAATGCAAGTTTTGGGCAACAGATGACCCTTTGATTCTCGCACCTCGTAATTGTTTCCTCGCACCATAGGTGCGAAGGGTTTGCACTATATGTGCGAAATTTTCCATTCGTACCACTTTGTACCCACCCATATGCTAGTTGTACCTAACTACGGATAGTACCTACGGGTCGTACCTACGGGTTTTTACCTAACTACGCCTCGTAAAACGAACATTCACCACCAGTATCCTCATGTGTACCCTCAGGTATTCAGGATTCAGGATCAGGATCGTATAGGATCATAAACCTTGGCCACCCCCCCCCCCCCCCATTTGGCGATCGATCCGTGTTGGGATCGAGCTGATCCGTTAGTCTGAAGTCTTGCCGAGCTCACGGTAGGTGAGATGATCGGTCTCTCTCGGAATCGAGAGGGAGTTTTCCAGTGCCGTCTTAAACGGCTCGGTGATCGACTCTACATGGTAAGGGGCACCCCTCTGACTCACGAGGTGTTGCAAGATGCAAGCCCCGTTCTCTTCTCTCGGTAAAGAGTGTATCCTTCCTTGTGTAAGGAGTGGAACTGCAGTAGTTCGCAGGATGCAACTATAAATGCACATTGGCCTAGGCGTAGTCTACGCAATGGTCATCACTTCTGGATTCAAAAGGAAGTGGATGCAATGAACAAGGCTAGTATACCTGAAGACAGTGTTAGGGATAATGTGGGTGATGAGAAATCGCAAAGTGAGTCATTTAGTGAAAAACTGCGGGTATGAAAGGCCTGTGCATAGCGAAATCCCCCGCGGAAGGCGCCCCCATGAGCTGTGGCGGAGGCGGCTTTGACAGGGCAAGCCGCCTTGGTCATCACTTTTGAATTCAAAAGGTAATGGATGCAATGAACAAGGCTAGTACACTTAAAGACAGTGTTAGGGATAATGTGGGTGATGAGAAATCGCAAAGTGAGTCATTTAGTGAAAAACTACGGGTATGAAAAGCCTGTGCATAGCGAAATCCCCCGCGGAAGGCGCCCCCATGAGCTGTGGCGGAGGCGGCCTCGTCAGGGCAAGCCGCCTTGATTTAGGGCAGCCCGCCTCCAGGCGACGTGATTAGTTGTTGATCACGGTGAGGTTGGTCAAGGAGATCGGCAAGATTGAGAGCATCACAGCGCACTTTTTCACTTTTAGCTTGAAGCTCACCACATAAAAATGATGCTGTCGCATTTCCGAACATCCCTTCATGTTTACGTCTTGGTAATGCCAATGGAAAACCTATGCGGACTACCCGCCTCTTGACGGGAAGGTCGTCCGTGTGTCATTTAGTGAAAAGTGAGTCATTTAGTGAAAAACTACGGGTATGAAAAGCCTGTGCATAGCGAAATCCCCCGCGGAAGGCGCCCCCATGAGCTGTGGCGGAGGCGGCCTCGTCAGGGCAAGCCGCCTTGATTTAGGGCAGCCCGCCTCCAGGCGACGTGATTAGTTGTTGATCACGGTGAGGTTGGTCAAGGAGATCGGCAAGATTGAGAGCATCACAGCGCACTTTTTCACTTTTAGCTTGAAGCTCACCACATAAAAATGATGCTGTCGCATTTCCGAACATCCCTTCATGTTTACGTCTTGGTAATGCCAATGGAAAACCTATGCGGACTACCCGCCTCTTGACGGGAAGGTCGTCCGCGCCTAGAACCAACAGTGGGAAGGGGTCCTATTTCTCGGGCATTTGGCCATTTTCTTCCGTTTTTTCTCCACTGTCCTGTTATTAGGCATGTCGGCTTTCATGTTCACTACTTCTTTTACTTTTCGTCCGTATTTTCCCTAAGGCTGCCTTCAAAGACACCGGAAGGAGCCGCATGCAAAGTTTCACGCAAAAAAATGTGAATCCGGCTAATATACAGCACCATAAAGTCTCTGCCGGGTGGACGAGGCCTCGAGCAAGTGTCCACCCCGTCGTCCGCCGGGGTCGGAACGCATTATAGGAACAGAAAGTTACGTGAACAGTCCCTCCCTCCTTGCCAACCCGACGGACGACGGGAGATGGCTTTAACTCGAGGGTCCCGCCTAACCGGCCGAGAAATTGGGAGCTGTATCTTGGCCGGTTTTCGCGTGAAACTTTGCATGAGACCCTTATTAGGACAAGAAACTCATTTTCTCTTGGACGATTGCTTCAAAGACACCGGGAGGGGTAAATTTGACAATTTGGAGGGTTATGAAAGTAGAGGTGCTCAGAAATATAAAAGTAGAGAAAGAACGACATGAAACCGCAAAAAAAAAAAAACCGAGGAATAGAAACCCGAAACTTCCCCTTCTCTCTCGCGTCCCTTACGTCACATGCCATGTGGACTGCAGACAGGCCAGAGGCTGAATCAGCCGGCCGTGATTTTCCCGCCGCTCCTCGGCGACTCGCCCGGCCGCAAGACCGCAGGACGACATGCCGTGCAGCGAGGCCGTTAGAAGACCCCAAGCCCCGTTTTTTTCAATGCGGTTTTCGCCTGTATGACTTCTTCTGGAGTAGAAAGTTCGTTTTCAGAAAACATGCACTCCCACATCTCGGTTTTTCCTTACCCCTACCGGTGCCTTTCATACCCATTTCCCTGCTTTGTTTAAGTCTAGAATCCATTGCTGAAGATTCTAGTATCAAATCCGAATTTGCCCCAACTCTTCGACAGTCGCAGACCCAAAATCGACACTAACTGTGACTCCGACTCAAACGCCGCAGAGTTTGAAAGAAACCGCGCCACAGTCGGAGTTGATGTTACCGGCACGGCGGCAAAGTATGAAGGCACCTCACCAGAAAAGTGGATAAACAAGCAAAAAGTCCTCTGTAGGTCAACGAATCTCTTTCGTGTGCGTTCCGCCTCCCAACGTCATTCACAGCGTATCACAGATCAGGGGCTCCATATTATACGTTAGTGATTTCATGCGCCGGTAAACACGTTTACCGGCAAGATAAAAGGGCAGGGCAGAGTCCGTATTCACAGGTTTTTCCCTATTTTTTTTTGCGTGGCGCAAAAACATCGAAAGGGATAAAGTGGGCAGACGGTGGAACATGAAAGTAGGGTGCTTAGCAATGTAAAAGTGGACAAAGAACGAGACTAAATCGCGAAAAACTCGAGAAACAAGACCCCGAAAACCCCCCTTATCGCACCCCTCTACGTCACTAGCCTCTACGACAGCAAACGGGCTAAGAGGCTAGATCACCCGGTTACGAACGCTGTCCCGCTCTGCGGGCAACTCGCCCAGCTGCAGGACTGCAGGACGACACGCCTTGTAGCGAGATCGTGATTAGGCCCCAAACCGCACTTTTCAGTGCGAGTTTCGCCACACATCACGTTTTCTGGAGTAGACAGTTTGTTTTCACAGAACATGTGTTCACAATTCTCAGTTTTCCCTTACCCCTTAACCCACCCAGTGCATTTAAAACCTTACTTCCATACACGACTTGGGACCAAAATGTCGTGTTCACTCTTATCGGGACTGCAGATTCCGCCAGAATCCACAAGGCTCTTCTGAAAAGAGCAATTTCTGTTGATAAATATGCAAAAATGTACTCTTTACTGGATATCTTTCAAAAGAAAAAAAGCGTGAATCAATGGGTTTAGGCCGTAGTTCACAGACAACACAATTAAATTAATGACTATAAAAAAACTATGGAAATTTCAGCCTTGATCAATCAGATAATCGTTGTGTGTGTGGTCTCCAGGGTCGCTCGGGATTTGATTACCAACTGGCATACGAAAGCGGGGGGGGGGCATTGCAATCAATAGGCGCGGGTGGCACTCCAGACAACGCGCATTTTTATGCACAATTTCTTGGCAGCTTTTGGTGATCGATCACTGTTCTAGTATTAATATACAATTGGCAAATAAGTTGAATGCAAATACTATCGATGGTATGTCTACACCAAAACATACGGATAAAGTATTGCAAGAATATTCAGAAAATACGGGCTAATAATCCCATAGAAGGAAGGGGTAAAAATATTTGGAAACGATCATGAAAGGCATAGACCTGCTCGTGTGCAGTAATCATATGCAACTGCACACAGTGACATGACTTGTTTATTTGATGGACGAGGGAATGGTTCAAGGTACGCAAGACGATCAAACAACAACGTATAAAAACCAAACAACACGAAGTGTGTAAACAATGGTGGAGGACGCAACTGCAGGCATGTGACATTTGCAGAGGCACTAGCTATTGCTTGGGCCACCGTCAGACTTTGCGACTTTGCGATTTTGCGACGTCGCATTTTCGCACGTGATACTGCTACCCAAAGGTCATGCATTGCCGCAACTTGGCGTGCGCACTCGCGACACCGAAAAATGGCAGAATCGCAAATTCGCGAAGGCTGCGGCGGCTTTATGTGGAATCGGGGAAGCATTAGATATTATGCGTCGATGAGAGAATCGTGGGATTTGTTCCATGAGCGGAATCGACAAAATTCGCGGGAAAGAGCTAGAGACGTATCGATTTTAGTGACTCTGTGCCCTTGTAGGAATCGAATAATAGATTTTCCCAAAAGATCGATACCATCGAAATCGAGTAATTGATATGTCCAAAAGATCGATACTAGCGAATTAATTGGGCGTGTAGACTTATGACGAATTTTCGCGCGATTTTTCGGATGCGCACGTTGAGTTGCGCCGCGGATTTCTTCGCGTGTGATTACGCCTTGCAACACTTCCTTAAGAACTTTTCGCCCAGATTAATTATTTCGTAATTAGGATTGTTATCGTTTTCGTTATTGTAATGCTATCGTTTCTTTAATGGCTATTTTGTCAAAGAACCTCAGTGATTCAGCCCCTCGTGTCCTGAGCGGGATTCCAACCGCCGCGGCATTGTGTGGCTCCGCGAGTGCGACTTTGCGAAGCGAAAATTGGACATAAGTCTACACACCCGAATTAATTCCACAAGCACCTTACAGATGAATAGAGGGTACAGTTGATAGAAATCGATTAAACGGGGGCAATATGAAAAAGACTAAATATGGGCACTATGTGGATAGGGGTGCGTAATGTTAGGAGAGAATTTCGTACAACGGCGTGCACCGCGATGCTTGTCAGCTGAAAGCGACGTACATAATTGGGTCCTGAAGCGGGTGCTGTGGTCTGCACCTCATTTAAGGTGCAGCTGCATGCGAACTCCTGTCCTGTGCTGCACATTCAGGGTGGAGGGGGGATGGGAGGTGGGACAGAAGGAGTTCATCTATCCTGAGCACCTTCCTTTCCTAAGCTGAGGTAATATCCCTATCACCTGGCTTCAGTCTATCATGTATCGTCTCCTCCTTTGTTGGCTTTTTAAGATTATGCTCCTGTGGGGGTTTGGATGTCTCGATGCCCCATTTCGCTCCCATCACCCATCCCTCTATTATATTAGGTAGTCTAAAAAGTCTTTTCGTATTTTTAAATACCGCTTTTTCCCTCAAAACTGCTTTCCACAAAATTTCTTCTGTACGTATATATGTAATACAAGTCCACACGCATCTATAGGTATTGTTGTCTTCCATCTCCCGGATAACCCTATTCGGCAAAATAAAAATATCAAAAGTCACTTCATTTTCAATTCCAATTTTTTTCTTTGAATGGCGTTAGACAGGGAAAGGAAAAGGTGATGATCCGATGGAGCAAGATCAGGGCTATAAGGCAGCAACTTTCATCCAAGCTCGAAAATTTTTTAAAAGAAAAAATTTTAAAAAATTTTTTACCACTAGTGAAAAAATGACTCGCCAAAAAATTCTCGAGCTTGGATAAAAATTGCTGCCACATCCACCTTATAGCCCTCAACTTGCTTCATCGGATTATCACCTTTTCCTTTCCCCGTCTAACGCCATTCAAAGAAAAAATTTTTTATAATTTTTGTATTGAAAATGAGGTTGACCGTTGATATGTTTATTTTGCCGAAAAGGGTTATCCGGGAGATGGAAGACAATAATACCTATAGATGCATGAGAACTTGTACTACATATATATGTACAGAAGAAATTTCTGGAAAGCAGTTTTGAGGGGGAAAGCGGTATTTGAAAATACGAAAAAACTTTTTAGACTACCCAATATATTCCACTTACTTTATGGGTCTGTTCGTCGGTATGTTGTCATGTCTTTCTGTCCGTCTGCAAATGAGTGCTTATGATTAGAAAGTCAATGGGGGAAACACACACTTTCCGCGGTGAGCAGATAAATGGTCTTGAAGTATCAATCTTAGGCCGCGTTCATACTTTGCGTCAGCGAGGCGTGGCTGCGTTCACCGGCATCCAAGGAGAGTGGCATGGGAGAGATGCAGGACGACGCAGGGAACGAGATATGGTGGCACAGGCGGAGACGCAGAGACGTGCAGCCACATCCTGCCGCCGGCACTGCAAAGTATGAACGCGGTCTTAGTCAACCGTGTATGGGCCCACTCGCACAAATCAATTTAGCAACGCTGTTGCTAAACCACATGCTAAGAATGTTTAAACTATATCATGGAAGCCCGCTTCACAGTTCTAGCAATCCAGCGCTTCTAGCAATGCTCAGCGATGCGCGTGATACATCGCATAGCTCAGACTGGTCACAGATAAGCTACTGGTGTTCATCCTGATCGGATTTGAACATTCGAATGGATGTGCTCATCGTCAGATGCACAAGTCGTACAAGAGCCAGTACATTTTATTTCGAAGTTACCTGTAGCTGGAGAATACCCAGGAAAGTTTCGACTTTCCCCCCACTACTTGATATAGCCGCAACGCGACCGGCGCGCAACTGTTGGATATATCGTGTATGGACTGACTTCGCTGTACGTTAACATGTTCAGGCATAGTCTGCTAGTTATTTGGGAGGCCACAGTGCAAATGGTAAAGATAAAAAATGTTATTAGTTTCAATCATTGCAGGATTCGGCGTCATGATAGCCTTCGTGGCATTTTGTGTGTTTTCGAGCGCGTTTTATTTTCACGCATTGGACAGGGGCAAAATGTAAGACCTTTCTCCGGTTTCTTTCGATCTGAAGTAAAGTGGGGATGCAATTTGAAACTCCTTTTCAGATTCGTGGGAATTGGAGCAACACTCTGCCCTTTGTTGGCTATCACCTGCACCTATGGCATAGTCTCAATGACTGGATCTCGAGTGAATTCATTGCTTTTTGTGATGCCGTTTCTTATCATGGGTGTTGGTAGGTTGTAGGCTCTTGTATATTACCAGGTGTGCGTCAAGTTTCACTTTGCGTGATACGATGACCTAGTTAGATAGTGCTGACACACACCCACATTGGATTGATGTCCCTCCACTCTTTTTGGGAGGCGAAAAGCAGATAGTTTGCTAACACGCGTATGTTGCGGGCTGACGTGGTGTTCATGGAATTGGTGTCACCAGCACAAAAAAAAACCGCTTCGCGTTGAGCGGCACGATCGTGCGTGTTGGATGCGTCATGTGTGAGTGTGTCCCGAAGCAATAACCACGTGTTTTGCCAAAATGAGACGCAAAAAGGATAATCGCTCGAGGACCCAGTTTTGTGCCACATCCCTAGCTTGCACGTACCGCGTCACACTCCGCGACGCTAATTTTTTGTCTTGATGACACACATCCAGAGCTTGGCGGTCTGGACAAGGAGTTTGCTGCGCTTTAGGAGGATCTTTAAGGCTGGATGCAGCATTCTAATCATTCAGCGAGAGCTATTCCCAAAAGATTTCTCTGTACACCCGAATCCAATGCGAAAGCGTTTCAAACGCCGTGAAGGCACCGCCACCGTCTGTGTGTATGCACTTATGACGGAAAATCGCGTGATCGCCCGCGACGAGCCGCTCGGTGGGTGCGAGTACCAGTGGCAGGGCATGGCAGCCTTCAAGCGAGGCAGTGTGGCATAGGTGAAGGAGGCACGGTGGCATGGGGAAGTGCAGAGGACGCAACCGCGTTCTGCCCGACTCCCAAGGACAATCGATTCGGCGAATCGTACTGATCGCGCCGCGAGGGCAACGCCGCGAAGCCATTTTCCGTCATAAGTGCGCACACCCTAATGGTCTCATCTAGCGCAAAGTACACCCCCGCCTGTTGGGCACTTTGGGAGACTTTTTATACAGTCTCTTTCCAGGAGTCGACGCAGCATTCCTGATGGTTTACTCGTGGCAGAGACAAATAAGTCATAATTACAGTAGTCCGGAGAGATTAAGTAAGTGTCGCTCAACTTGTTTCCATTTTCAACCCATAAAAATCGAATGAAAAGCAATTGAAGTTTCAGAAAATCAATGATACGCTATGTGGTAGTCTGTCACTTGAGAGTCATATTTTTCGATTTTTCTCTGGATATTTTTTTGTTGCGAAATCACGGGATGGTTGTGTTGACAAGTGTCTTGTTTGCTACATACTCTGCTTCCGGCCGTGATGGTGAATATGGTTAAGATACATAACCTATACAGCCAGCGGTGACCCGGCAATGACATGGGCGGGGGAGGCTACCTATGCCGGAAAATCGCGTGGCCGCCCGTGGCGAGCGGGGCACGGCAGCCTTCGAGCAAGGCAGTGTGGCATGTGTGGAAGCGCAGTGGTGACGCAGCCATGCTCTGTCGGGCTCCCAAGAGCAGTCAATTCGCAAGTCGTACTGGTGGCGTCGCGAGTGCGATGCCGCGGGGCGACTTCCCGGCGTAAGTAGCCTCACCCGGGTGTGTTGCAAGTGTTGCGATTTCTAGAGGTACGCACTGAATTGGGTCACCGCGCGCGGCGACGCTTCGCGAATTGTCCGAATGGTGGCGCGTCCTGCCGTCTGTGCTCTCCCAGATTTACGTAAGCCTTTGTAGGGAGGAGCTTTGGCAGCGTGTTTTTACCTGTCTTTACCTGATTGCAATCCACCGCGCAACCTGACCTGACCTCTTCAGTCGGAACACTTGCACTCCACCCGCCTCACCCCATGGGCGGTGCAGCAGAGTATGAATGCAGCCTGATCTCCACCCGAACGGTGAACGCACTGCAAATGGTCAGTAAAGTATAACTGAGGCCTACAGAAATCTGTGATTTGAGGCAAATTTTTTAAGGGGCACCTAGCTTGAAATGAGGAGCACTACACGGCAATCGCTTCAGGACCCATTAATACACGGTGGCCGCAGCTCGCATGCATTGCACCGCATACTACCGTGCGAAGTGCTGTAATAACGAATCACACGCAGTGGAATCATCAAACATACCTTCTGGGAAGATTCCTCCGTGTATGGGGGTTGGACCACCCACTTACACGTATTCAACGGTCAAAAAACAATTCAGCAGCCAATGTTTACTACAACTCCACCAACTATAAAAAGGTAAGGTATGGGGTAAATCAGTATGTTCTCAAAGATTTTGGCAATAATAACGTGGGTTGTACTTGTAATAATAATTGCCGAATTTGTAATATTACTAATAGAAGTAACATTATAAAATCAAATGTTACGGGTCTAAATATGTATACATACAAAAGTAATGATACTAACTGCAACAGTAGTAATGTTATATACTGCTTAACGTGTAATAAATGTGAAATGCAATATGTAGGAATGACTACTAGGAAAATAAAAACTAGAATAACAGAACATTTGTTAAATATATCTAATCACAAGTTAAATACTCCCCTGTATAACCATTTTTATTCATGTGACCAAGGTATCACTGTAACCATTTTGGATGCGCTTGAAAACAACGATAAATTTGTTCTCCTAGAGAAAGAACTATTTTGGATTAAACTTCTCATGACACCATATCCATTTGGACTTAATGACAACATAAAAGGATATGGAAATGTTACTGAAATAGGTAATCCCTTAACATCTAAAGGAATTCCCCCCTATTTTTCACTCCAAATAGTTAAACATAGAGAAAATAGAGGTGTGAAAAAGAATAAACGGGATAAAACAAGATTGACAGTAGATATGGTACTGGAAAAAATCACAAATGGATATAATACCTTGAAGCCTATCGAATACTATAGATTACTTAATAATTTAGGTAACAAAGAAATCGTTAAAATACTCGGTTTGTCTACAAGCCCAGAATTTCTTAACAATGTAGATAATAAAGTTAAGTTTCTTATTTTTTGTTTATTAGCACATATACAACGTAAGGGTTTTGATACTGATAAACCTAAAAAAATATATCATAACATCTTAGTTAAGTTTACAAGCAAAATTTATGATAAGTTACCACTCAATAAAATATTTAACTCATCCAAATTAAAAGAGATTTTGACGGATAATACCCCTAACAAAGAAATAATCCCAATAAGAATAATATATACCTACGATAAACCAGTATCAAATAAAATATATAACTATAACAGTGTTTTAAAAAAATTAAGCAGTACATCGCTGAAAGAAATCATTACTAGTAAATGTATTTGTGACGATGATTCCACGAAAGAATATGTAGTTCAAGATTTTGGACACATTGTTACAGGAAATTTGGACTTAATCAAGGACGATTGCCTTAAGAAACTCCTCAGAAAAGGCACCAAATATAGAGTGGATTTTGGAACTAATAGAAATGAAATTAAAAATAACTACAGGCAAATTGTCCACAAAGTAATAACTTTCTATAAGAATAGATATAAATTAAGCAGCTCTAAAGTCACCCTTATTCAAAGACTTCTTCTCAGATTATACCATCAAAAAATCAAAACTTTTCTTGATTCGAGCAATATTAATCGAACTGAAAG
The DNA here is from genome assembly GCA_963978905.1 of Trichostrongylus colubriformis. NCBI lineage: Eukaryota > Metazoa > Nematoda > Chromadorea > Rhabditida > Trichostrongylidae > Trichostrongylus > Trichostrongylus colubriformis. The sequence continues at coordinate 3,832,744 of OZ022259.1, forward strand.
AACGATCTTCCCCGGTAAGATCCTTAGAAGATATCAGAAAGATTTTGTGTTTTGTCCGTTGGACAAAGCTAGTAATAACTATGGCATTATATGTAAAAAATTCTATCTCCTAGTACTAATGAAAGAAATGGGAATATCATACGATGAATCTGAAAAAATTCTCCGATATCTAGATACCAATAACACTTATAAAATAATATTAGATATAGATAAAGACTCATTGATTCGCAAGCACAAAAATTTTTGTCTCAATAACAATTTCTATAAAAATGTAGAAGGTGAAATCCCTGTGGTTTATGCTCTTCCTAAGTTACATAAAAATCCTATTAAATTCAGATTTATTACTGGTGCTTACAATAGTAGCATTAAACCCTTGGCTCAAGAATTACATACTATTTTTACGTATATGAAAAAACACTTTATAAACTATACCAAGGTTGTACAAAATAGAAGCAAAACAATCAAACTGTATTGGTCTATCAGTAACATTAACATTAGCAATGAGTTGAATGGCATCATTGGTAACAATCTCAAGATCTTCTCTGCAGATTTTACCGATATGTTCACCAATTTAAAACACAATTTAATTATTAATAACATTGTAATCTTCCTAAAAAAATGTTTCAACAACGCAAGTAAAAAATACATCATGACTAATGGATATAGAACGTTTTATAGTAATGGGGAAGACTATAAAAATAAGGGATATAGAAGCTATAATATTCAAGATATACTCTATTTAATAGATTATTTATTGAATAATAGTTACTGCTTATTTGGTGATAACATATACAGACAAACTATTGGTGTGCCACAGGGAGGTAATTTTAGCCCTCTTCTGGCAGACCTTACACTTTCAGTTATGGAATATAACTATTCTATAACAAAGAGGTATGAAACCAGTAATTTGTTTATTCCTTATAGATACATGGATGACTTGCTCATTATACACAATCAAAACGAGAAAGAAATTGAAGAAATATTAAAAAACGTATATAAAGAAGAACTGGAACTCAAAAAAACTCACAGAGACTTGAGTAGTTGCAGCTATTTAGATTTATCACTTAATATTGTTAATAATAAGATTATAACAAAACTGTACAATAAAACGGATGACTTCAATTTTAAGGTTATTAAATTTCCACAAAGCGATACTAATATATCTCTTACCAATAAAAGTGCTGTTATATACACTGAAACACTTAGAATTTCAAGTACTTGTTCAACCTACAATGATTTCGCAGGAAAGATAAAAGAGATGAAAGAGGTTCTAAAATATAATGGATACATGGAAGAATTTATAATTGCCAGCATTATTAAATGCTTATATAAAAATAAATTCATCTGTTATAAATTTTGTAAAGCAAGTGATATAAAAAATATTAAGAAACTTGTAATAGGAATTGTTAAATAGCCTAAGTATCTTTCCTATATTAGTACATTCTCACTTACTAACAGACTATATAGCCTAACTTTACTCATATTAACTACCATGCATAGATGGTAATTATAGTATATTTTTATAAAAATTTAAATTTGGCTCTGTATTCACTTGACTGCGTATCAACTAATACACTAACACACTTTTCTGCATCTTTAGGATTGCATTCTTTTGCATTATTTAATGGGTTCGTCTTTTACACTGATTATCACATTGTTAACTTCCTTTAGCATACATTTCTTTAACATTCTTTCTTTAACATTCTTTAACAATACATCTCTTTGATATCTCACCGGTAACAAATTTTGGTAAATATCAATCCTAATCACTGAAGAGCCTCGGGATTGATATTATCATTGACTCGTATGATGAAGAGGCGAAACGAGTCAATGTTTCAATTTTCACTCATCTGTCTCTTTTTCTGTCTCACGTAATTAGTTAAATATGAAATAACATAATTCAGTGCTATACCAACTTTCGCGTGAAATTGCGAGTCATCAACTACGTTCAGAATGGTATTCGCCAAAGTTAAAGGCACCAGGAGGGAGCAAGGAAGGAAAGCACCCTTCACTTTGAATGAAGATTTCAACTGAGAAAAGGCAGTGTTTAGCGAAAATCGCGTTAAAAGACGCGTCTTTGGGGCACTATTACGATTTTAGCGCGCCTCGCCTCGAACTGCACGCTTCAGGCAGATCGACGCCACCGTCATTTGATGTCGCGTAGGGTGATATTGATTTCATGCATGATGATGGTAAACTTGTGAAACAGCAACAAAAACTGAAAATAATGGAAGGGAGAATAAGCGAAAGAGTGAGAAGAAAAATGTGTGATTATGATGAAAAACCCTATAGATTCACACTCGACGTCTTGGTAGGTCGTCGTGTGTGTAACGTGACAAAATACAGGCCACCGTAACCCATGTAGACCAAAATTGCTCCTTCCGATGTCTTTAAGAATTGAAAGGTCGATTGGTTTTCTACAGGTGTGGTTTACGAAGAATGCGGTCCAAGCATCGGTATCAGTTCTGTGACCAATGTGCTTTCATTTGGAATAGGTGCGCTAACACCGACACCAGGTTAGCTCAAAAGTCGCATTTGAACGTAAAGAAGCGGTGACTGGAGTAAATATCCAGAATCTCTGATAAGAATATTTTAGGGTGTGTATCGTAAACAGTACTTTGAACCGCTGCATGCGAAGTGCAGGGTAATACCGCGAAGTGAAGGTGCCGTATACAGTTGTGGGTCTTGAAGCGATCACTATGCCCAACGACTCTATTTGGATGCGGGGCATGACGATCGCTTCAAGACCCAACATATACCGCTCTGGTTCTGAATCGTACGCGTCGCGTCGCACGTTGCACTCCCGATTGCGTAACCTTGTTTTAACGATACACACGAATGCTTCGATAATCATTGAATTACAGTGCGCTACCCTCTGGGTCTTTGTCACTTGTACTGCTTCTCCGCTTCGAACTTATTGATTCCCTTTATTTATAAATATAAATACACAAGCATACATAAATTAACTAGCTATTTTCCATTTTCATGGTTATGGAGGCATACGGGAGCGTGGATCAAGCGCGGTCAGCCATTTATACTGCTGTTCGCCAGGTTTTGCTCATGTGACTTCGATTCGCAACATAAGGCCGCGTTCATACTTTGCACTGGCAAGGCGTGGCTGCTTTCTTAGGAAGCGAGGCAGGGTCACACGGGGAAGGTCACAGACGAAGCAGGCAACGAGGGAGGGTGGCTCAGGCAGAGACGCAGGAATATGCAGCCACGCCCTGCAGCCGGCACCGCAGAGTATGAACGCGGTCTAATCATCTGCGTTACCACCATGGCTATCGCTTGGCGCGAAAAATAAGCATTGAGAAAGCCATTCAAAATCAGTATTTTTCCAGAGATCCGCATATTTTGCCTCGGAACAGCGCTTTCGATGAGCCTGACGTTTGTTTTTCAACTGATCTTATTCGGTCCAGTACTTGCGGTTGCAGCAGGTTATGAGGCGCCTTATCGCACGGATTACAATGACGACGGTACTTGGAGGAAAAAAGTGGGCATTTTGACTACTAAGCTGCAGCACGAGGGATAATTTGGTCAGTCGTCGGATGTGGAAGTGCGGGTGCTGTGTTGTGCACCAGAGAACAAAAACGAAATGAAATAGTCAAAAGCTCGTGATATAGAACCCTACCAGGTGAGCTTCGCGATCTACATCGCGTTACGGGGTACCGGTGCGAAGCGGGCTGTGGGCGAAATGATGTAAAAGAAATTTCACAGCAGTATGGTTTGGCGGCAATCATAAGATTTTACATTTGTGCTGAGGGGTAGTCCATTAACAGCCTTCACTACAAAGGCTCATCATAGCCATACAGTAGGTATCGACATGCATGCAACAGGCTCTATAGAATGTAAGCCTCTGCAATTGTGTCCATCCACTGGTGTGGTCCATCACATTGCCCGGCCCTTGTACGAAAACCGACAATTACGACCCATGGCACATGATGCTGCAGTTTTTCAACTTTTGCGACTGTAATCATTCAATGAGATCCCATTACCTGTTTTCAGATCCCATTACCTGTTTTCAGCTCTTTGCTTAGAGATCTATGATTTCGATCGATGTCGACCAGTAGGTCTTCATTGAAGTTCTGCAAAAGCGTCACCCATTGGTGTGGCTCGCTGATCAATTTCCAGAATTTCATCTTCTACGAGGGTACTCAGTGGTATGATGCATAAGCCTTTCGCACAAAACCGATATTTTCAACCAATATCCTTATGATGCTCCGTCTACCGTGATCAGTTGACATTATTTTTGTCACTCTGGTAGCTTCGAATTACTTCAGCCTCTACGGCGCTCTAGACCGCTCTGGAGCGGTGTTCTACTTTTTATGAGTGCGCACGATATCGTTGATTGCACGTTCCACCTACCTCAATAACGTGCAACACCACCTAGACATCGCTAATCTCCATCGATTTTTTCGCAGTCTCTGGGCTGTCCTGACGCAACTTATAAACGCTCGTAGTCAACACCACCTACGTGAGCGTGCTCCGACAACTGGAGGCGAATATTCTTCATCTGCTACATACAGCCTTAACTCATTTGAGCCTACCTTGTTCCGGCTCTTGGGCATTTTGGGAAGGAATTATAGAATTTTCCATTTAAACACCGAACATTTCAACGTATGCCACGCCCACAGTGGGGGAGTCTGACATGATATATGCTACCTGTTCATCTCTTAGCAAGACCCACCCAAGCCTAACTTGACCTGACTTCTCCGCTTGTTCTTCAGGTAGTTCTGAGTTTCGGGTGCACAGACAGACAACATGACAGACACACCAAACTCGTGGTTTATATATAGGTTATGATTCTTCATATGCTACATACACCCTTCACTTATTTTGGCCCACCTTATCCCGACTCCTAGGCTGTTTAGGAACGAATTGTAGAATTTTGCATTCGAACACCGAACATTTTAACACAGACCCCGTCCACAGTGCCCGGTCTAGGAAAGTAGTGTGCAGTGAAGACGCCTCTTGCACAAAAACCGATATTTTTAACCAATATCGATCGCTGATGCATCATGTTGTAGAATTTTAACTTCTATGAGGGCACTCACTCAATAGTATGGTCCATGAGCCGTTTCCAGCCTTCTGCACAAACACTGATATTTTCAATCAACACCGTAGCGAAGGCTCCGATTAACGTGCGAAGGCTCGGATCATTTAGCATTATTTATGCTACTTGAGCTGTTACACATTGCTTCGGTTTTTACCCGGTTCCTAGATCGCTCTAAAGAGAAATTATAATGTTTCGTGGGTGAATATTGCTGCTCGATTGCTCGCTCCACCCACTGTGGGGGGGGCTACTCACTTCAGATATGCTGAACACAGCTCAGATCTCGCTGGTCTCCATCGATTTTTCCTCAGTCTCTACACTGCTCTGGAGCTGGGTTATGAGCACTTGTGGTTAGCACTGCCCATTGGAGCACGCTACACCCATTGAAGGTGGGTTTCCCTCAACTGTTACATATACCCGAATCTCATCTTGGTCCACCTTCTCCACATGTCCGGGCAATTTAGAGACGAATGCAGCGCACGCTCCGCCTACTGTGTGCGGAGTCCGTGTGCGCTCTATACATCTTGGACCATGCCCAAACTACTTTACATATAGGGTATGATAGATTGAGGCTACAGGACTTCAACTTCTTGGGCACTCACTCTATAGTATGGTTGATAAGCCGTTATCAGCCTTCCGCTTAAAGACCAATATTTTCAACCAATATCCCAGCTTGGGCTTCGTCTATCCTTCACCAAATTGATTAATTTGAAATTAATTTGGTATATTTTGACACGGTTAAACATTGCTCGGCTTTCACCCGGTCTCTAGATCGCTATGTAGAAGTATATAATTTCTCATGAGTGAACACGACTTCATCTATTGCATGCTCCGATCCTGAAGGCGGGTCTCTCTTACCTGCGACAAACACTATAAACTCGCCTCCACCCCTTTCCCTTTTTGGCGACGTCCGGGCTTTTTTGGAACAACTTATAGATTCTCCACATAAACACCGATTATTTCAAAGCATGTCCCCGCTAAGTCGACGGAGGATCTTCACATGGTCCATATGCGCTCTTTACATCTCCTACTACCATGACCCACCCAACCCAAAGTTGACCCAACCTCTCCCGCTTGTTTCTCTGATTATGTCGAGTTTTGGGTGGGCAGACAAACAAAATAACAGACAAACCAATTTCCTGGTTCATATGTAGGTCATGATGGAAGGTTATGAAAGGTTATGATTTCTAGGCTGCTCTGTAGCCGAGTTATGAAGTAAATCGTGGTGAACACCACCTATTTGGAGCACGCTCCGTCCACTGAAAGCGGGCCTCTCTTAACTACACAGATACAAACTCCATCACCTCGCCCCTAAGTTTCTTCGACGTTCGGATTCTTCTGGAACGAACTTTATATATAACTTTATACATATAGAACTTTCAGCGCTGTCGCAAAGAGGGGGGGTGCATCCCACCATGAACTAAGCCTAGAGGAAAAAAGGAATCCTCTCTTTCCACTTAGCCTTAGGCAAAAAATGCGCCTCAATGTGCAGAGTTACCTCTCAAGAATCCCTCTGAGAAGCCCAGATATGCAGCGTTTTGTGAGATGTCCCTCATTGCGAAGGCACCAATTTTTCACCCAAACACCGAACATTTTGACCGCAAACCCCACCCACAGAAGGCGTAGTCCCACATAGTCCATATGCACTCTGTAAACTTCTAACATGCCCTACCTGACCCACACTTGACCCGAGTTCCCCGCTTGTTTTTCAGGCGGTGCTGACTTTCAGACAGATAAGACATACAAAATGATAGACACACCAAACTACTGAACACACAACACCAAACTATAAATAGGGTATGACAGGTTCTGATGACGATGTGCTGAATAGAACCTCAACCCCGCTCCACCTTCTGGAGGTGGCCCCATTAAACTCGAATTTACCCGCTTTTCCTGACGTTCCAGCAATTTTGAGACAATTTATAGAATTTCGCACCCTAACACCGACCATTTTGACGCAAGCCCCGCTCACAGTTGGCGGAGTCCTACATTGCACATGTGCGTCTGTATATCTTGGACCATGCCCCAACCAAACTAAACTTGACGTGACCTCCCCACCTGGCCTTTCTGGCAAAACCGAGAATCGAGCGGGCAGACAGACATCCGTTTAAACAGAAATACGAAACTCCTGGTTTACATATAGGGTATGATTGATCGGTGATGCATGATTTTGTGGAATTTCAACTTTTATGAGGTCACTTAATCAATAGTATGGTTCATTAGCCGTTTCCAGCCTTCCGCACAGAAACCGATATTTTCAATAAATATCGATCGCTGATGCATAATGTTGTAGAATTTTGACTTCTATGAGGGCCTCACTCAGTAATATGGTCCGTGAGCCGTTTCCAGCCTTCTGCACAAAAAACGATATTTTCAATCAATATCGATCACTGATGCATGGTGTTGTAGAATTCTAACTTTTATGAGGGCACTCACTCAGTTGTATAGTACATGAGCCGTTTCCAACCTTTTGCACAAAAACCGATATTTTCAATCAATATCGATCACGATGCATGGTGTTGTAGAATTTAAGCTTCTCTGAGGACACTCACTCAGTAGTATGGTCCATGAGCCGTTTCCAGCCTTCCGCACAGAAACCGATATTTTCAATAAATATCGATCACTGATGCATGGTGTTGTAGAATTCTAACTTCTATGAGGGCACTCACTCAGTAGTATAGCACATGAGCCGTTTCCAACCTTTTGCACAAAAACCGATATTTTCAATCAATATCGATCACGATGCATGGTGTTGTAGAATTTTAGCTTCTCTGAGGACACTCACTCAGTAGTATGGTCCATGAGCCGTTTCCAGCCTTCCGCACAGAAACCGATATTTTCAATAAATATCGATCGATTCAATCAATATCGACAAAGTCCATGTGCGCTCTGTACATCTCCTCCCACCCAACCCACACTTGCCAACCCACACTTGAACCGGCCTTTCCCGCTAATTCTGAGGGTATGTCGAGTGTCGAGAACCTCAAACTTGGGTAATTAAACCGGACAGACAGACGCACAAACATCATTACAAACACACCAAACTCCTGGTTTATATTTAGGGTATGATATCGGTCAGCGATGCATGATCTTGTAGAATTTCAACTTTCATGAGGGCACTTAATCACTAGTATGGTCCATAAGTCGTTTCCAGCCTTCTGCACAAAAACCGATATTTTCAATCAATATCGATCGGTGCTGCATGATCTTGTAGAATTTCAACTTTCATGAGGGCACTTAATCATCAGTATGGTTCATAAGTCGTTCCCAGCCTTCTGCACAAAAACCGATATTTTCAATCAATATCGATCGGTGATGCATGATCTTGTAGAATTTCAACTTTCATGAGGGCACTTAATCATTAGTATGGTCCATAAGTCGTTTCCAGCCTTCTGCACAAAAACCGATATTTTCAATCAATATCGATCGGTGCTGCGTGATCTTGTAGAATTTCAACTTTCATGAGGGCACTTAATCATTAGTATGGTCCATAAGTCGTTCCCAGCCTTCTGCACAAAAACCGATACTTTCAATCAATATCGATCGGTGCTGCGTGATCTTGTAGAATTTCAACTTTCATGAGGGCACTTAATCATTAGTATGGTCCATAAGTCGTTCCCAGCCTTCTGCACAAAAACCGATATTTTCAATCAATATCGATCGGTGATGCAGATCTTGTAGAATTTCAACTTTCATGAGAGCACTTAATCATTAGTATGGTCCATTGGCCGTTTCCAGTCTTCTGCACAAAAACCGATATTTCAATCAATATCGATCGATGATGCATGATCTTATAGAATTTCAACTTTCATGAGGGCACTTAAGCAATAGTATGGTCCATTGGCCGTTTCCAGTCTTCTGCACAAAAACCGATATTTTCAATCAATATCGATCGGTGATGCATGATCTTATAGAATTTCAACTTTCATGAGGGCACTTAAGCAATAGTATGGTCCATTGGCCGTTTCCAGTCTTCTGCACAAAAACCGATATTTTCAATCAATATCTGTCGCTGATGCGTGGTGTTGTGGAATTTCTACTTTTATGAGGGCACTTAATCAATAGTATGGTCCATAAGCCGTTTTCAGCCTTCTGCACAAAAACCGATATTTTCAATCAGTATCGATCGGTGCGCATGATGCTGTAGAATTTTAACTTCTATGAGGGCACTCACTCAGTAGTATGGTCCATAGGCCGTTTCCAGCCTTCTGCACAAAAACCGATATCTCCAATCAATATCGATCGATTCAATCAATATCTACAAAGTCGATGTGCGCTCTGTACATCCCCTACCACGTCCCACTCAACCCACGCTTGAGCCGACCTTTCCCGCTAATTTCTGAGGGTGTGTCGGGTGCCGAGTGGGAGACGGTCGTTTGGCGCGGCCCCTTGGAGCTAATTTGCCAATGGGGCACTGCCCAAGCTCCTCCCCTAAAAAGGCTTAGGTAAATCTGGGAGATTCCAGACGGCCCATGCGCCCCATTGGCAAATCAGCTGCAAGGGCCGCGCCAAACGACATACACCCGTGCCGAGTACCTCAAACTTGGGTAATTGAACCGGTCACACAGACAGACAGACAGACAGACATCATTACAAACACACCAAACTCCTGGTTTATATATAGGGTATGATACTACTCAGTGGCTCCAGGCACGGAGATATTTTTCGTCATCCCCATTGGTGCGGTAGCCAGTGGGGATTCTGTTACGTGTAGCGGTCAGCACGTGACGTGGTCACTTATGGCTACTTGTAAAGCGAAGCAGTAGAGCTGGAAGTGAGTTCACTGCATTCCCACTGCAAAGCAGGCAGACAGTATTTGGTATCGTCAGTGTGAGAAGAGTCCCAGAAGCTGCTGAGTGAGATATCAAAAGTGCTCGAATTGTACCTCCCAATTCCCTACTCCGCCTCCTTCTGGACGAGTCCACCGTAAGTGGTTGACGAGGTGGCACCGCCGCCGTATCGTTTGAGATTCCGAATTAGCAGACCTTACGAGGAACATTCATTTTTCGATCAGCAGTATTATTACTGTTTCTCACGGTTTCCACTACTTTTAGATGAACTATAGTAGATGCCTTTTTCATACGCGCTGGACGAGTTTTCGCGGCATCTGTCCATTGTGCCTTTTCCATTTCCTAAGATGTAATGCTACACCGCTCAAAGCCACGCTGTAATGCTAATGCTTCTCAGAAGCGGCCCATAGGTGGAGCGCCATACTTTGCACTGCTTGGTGTATTGCAAACCCTAGGTGAAAAGGCAAGTTGCGTCTGCGATGCGCGGGTTCTTCCGCAACTTGTTGGCTATTTCGAAAAATGTAGTTACAGAATAGAGCTTTTGCAGTGAAGTGCTGGCTGCTGGGAAAAATGAAATGTCATAGCCTCGCAATAATCACAGCACTGGACCTATTCTTGTAGTAGTAAACTCTTAGGTAACTAATCTGCCTGTTCCCTTCTTGTCGCATCGCGATGCGCCTTCACGGCACTACACCGCTCAAACCAACGCTAACCACGCCCACTTGAGTTCATTATGGTCAGTTAAGTCAATAGGGCGTGATTAGTTTGAGTTCGAGCGAGTGTAGCGTCATAAGGAGCATGGTGGCGGCGCGAAAAGGGGCAACTTATAGTTATCCAACGATCAACTGTTCCAAAAAAGTAATTCGACTACTGTTATTATTGTCACGTGTGATTTTGAACCAGTTGTCTAGAAGGATTTATCTGAGAACTTATATTTCAGCTGAACACTTGTCTGGAAACCGTCGTTCGCGTTCATTGTGATATAGTAAGCAATAAAATCATAGCCGTGTTGATCCTCTTCGCATTACTTGTCTACTGGTATTTTGCCATAAGCGGTGTGATCAACATGAAGAGTCGATTGGATGCAGCAAAGATTCTGCCTTTGGACTCCCCTCTCCATAGATCATACTCGCTTTTGCAGGACTACGGTATGAGTTTATTGTGCATCTTTTTTTTTGAAATAAAAACTTGGTGGGACAACCGACAAGGTGAAGTGTGCGGTCGCGTCGCGTCACCACCCAAAAGATTTGAAAAGCATCATCGATACGTGTCGCATCGCTACCGCCTATCCATCAGAGTAAGGATGCGCACCGCAAAAAATTTGTTTCAGTTTGGGATGAGCATTTTACTCCGAAATTCTATGTTGATGCACCTTTCGACATAACCGATGTCACCATAACGAACCAGTTTTGGGATATGTTGAAAGAGCTGGAATCGATACATAATTGCAGAGGTTTGGGGTCTTTTAGTGGATAAGGACCGTCTGATTAGCAATTACCGCTTGTTCATTTTAGGACCAGCTTATTCATATGTATGGTTTAGAGACTTTGTTCAGCAAATCAATAATACTGAAGAAATTTATCCCTATGGAGTAAGTACGTCCAGTAGTCCGCGTAGGGACATACTGAACTCAATTTCGAGATTGTGCACAAAGGTTAACCACCTTTCTGCTCTCGTCTGTGCCTTCTCTGAGTGGGCCACTCACTCGTTAAGGAGTTCTTCCCTAGCACTTCCTTGGTTCGGAATTGCTAGCCTGAGTTAATTATTCCAGCAGGAAGGACGAGATTTCCACGGGGAACGGACCTTCTTCCGTCACGTAGATTCTTCTTGGGGTCTTAGTTCTATGTGGATGGGTCATTTTAGCATTCCTCTTTAACCGCATCACCATTATCACAATATTTTAAGGAATCGTCCACGGAAAATGAGTTTCCTTGTTGCCCATATATTTATGTTGTATTTGCCTAATGAGGGCTTCATGCAAAGTTCCACACGAAAAAGTGAGAATCCGGCTGAGATACAGCTCACCAGATTCTCGGTCAGTTGGGCGGGGCCTCCGAGTGATGCCCCTCCCCGTCGTCCGCTGCGGTTGGAAACGGAGAGTGCGACTGTTTACACAACTTTCTGTTCCTAAAATGGGGCGGGATGTACGGTGAGGCTCCGCCCCCACGGCCACCACTTTGAAGAGCTGTTTCATAGCCGCGTTCTCACTTCCTCGCATGAAACTTTGCATGCGGTACACATTAGGCAAATACAACATAGATATATGGGTGACGAGAACACTCATTTTTCCGTGAACGATTCCTTTAACGCACCCCACAAAATGCCCACCTTGCTTCTGTGCGAGTGTGAAAAAACACACACTGTTGTCGATATGTTTATTATCGACACTTGATTTTCTCAAGTCAACGCCGCATTCATATTTTGCGAAGTATGAACGCGACCCAGCGCTAACTACTCAATTCATGTGCATAAAGATTTGTTTTTTGCATGATGCATGGGAATTCATTTTTAATCAAATTTAGGCGGATATCAATCCTCATCAATTAATCCCATTCATTGAACAAAGTCGTCATCACTACGATATCGCTGTGAAGTGGACGAACGTATCGTCAGTTGTACTGTTTTCCCCATGATGTTTTACTTCCAACGGGTGAACTTGCGTTGGAAAACGTGATTTTAGAACGCTATTGCAGTCGTAAAGCGCTTCACCTCGAGTTGTAGTGCTTCAGTGGTCGAGTCGCCTGCTGGAGGGGGGGGGGGGGGTGTACCCTTATGTCAGGATTTCGCACGACGACGAGCGGAGTGCAACGCAGTGTGTGCGAGCTATGCGTCGCGATAGTTGGGTCCTAGAACGATTACACGTTAATGCTGAGAGCGCGACACGCAGTTGACTTACAATCGCTTCGAGACCCAACAACATGGCGCCTTTAGCTCGTCCGCGCTGTTTCGCTTGCGACATGCCGCCGTGCGAAATCCTGACAGAAGGGTACACACCTCTGGAGGGGTAGGGGAAGGGCAAAGATAATTCTCAGACCGAGGTCATTGTCATGTGATGTGTGTATTTTGCGGGTCGTGTGTGCAGTTGCGTCAAATAAAACCCGTCTGTACTGCGAGTGCTGCACCCTAGACCAAAACTGCCCCTTTCCCGCGTCTTTGATATTCTGATTGTGAGCTAGTTATTCCCTTTGAAGTGCGACGAGGTCTGTCGCGTATTTGGAGTGAGGAAGCTCCGGTAGTTGGACAATGCAGAGTCTCCGATCAAAAAAGGCCTGCTATTCAACAATCAGGGTAGTAATGCGAGCGCAGTACTCTGCGACGCTATTGGTCCAGCTACTGGAACTGGGGCGCGAGAAGAGTTTGCCGTACGACTGCTTCGCAGAGCATAAATGCACCAAACTGAATTGTGCTTAAGAGACGGTGTTATGTACCCCATTGACCACGCTCCGTTGATGCCTTTGCGTGATGTGGCTGAAAACTCGTTTCTGAATCGGAATCGAGCTTAAGTCGCGGAATACTTAGGAGAATGGTCGGGTGGGGCGGGTGGGGGGGGGGGGGCATGTGGTCCGCTTCGAAGAAAGGATCGTATACATCGTTTGGGGTGAAGGAAAATATGGATAGAAACATAGAAAAAAGTCATCCAAATGTTTTTCTTTTATTTTGCCCAGCTGCCACTAAAATCTCATTTGCAGAGGAGACATAATAGTGAACTCTTTTCAATTCATGGTCGTCTATTCAAAAGTTACTGATTGGGATATTCGAATCTCACTGTTGACTGAATGGCGGAATATTATTGACAGGTGGGCTCCTAGAATACTGTGTTTATAAAGTTATACAAGATTTCTTGGTTGCAGCCGATTTTGTTTGAATTTTGCTTTTCTCTACTTTTTTTGAAAAAGTTTCGATCGGGCGATGAGATAATTTTCGGGAAACATTCCGATTTGTATTTGGTGGCTGAGGCCGCGGGGGGAGGGGGCAGGGGGTGGGTAGTTCGGCCCGTATAACACGAATATCGTTCACTAGACGCATGTCCCCTGGCGCCTGCGCCACAAGCGCAGGCGCCGAAAATGGGTAAATCATAGAAGTCGCTCAAAACTCATTCATAGGGATAAATTGACCTCACGGGTAAGAATATCACACTCTCTCGCCACGAAAATGTCTGGCATCCGCGCCACAGCAATTCGAGGATTCATTCTGCATATTTGGCGCTGGTTCCTGTGGCGCGGGTGCGAAGCGACTTTACACTAAATGAGTGTCATATTCGTGTTCTACGGATCGGATTACCCTGAGTGTAAGTTCCTGCCAAGTTAGAAGTTTCCCGAGAAATCTCTTTCACCCCATCAAGATTTATGGTGGTCGGGTTGCTTTGAGTAAATAGTGCTCAAGCCTTGGTGGAGGGGCCCTCGTCGGAAGGGTCTTATTCTGGGTTTGAAAAAGGGGGAGTCCTATTTTGAAATGTTTGTCAATTTTTTTTCTTCAACCACGCACTTCAAAAGTTTCTCCAACCACGCACTTGAGTAAAGATTTTAAACTACTGACCGATTTCGAAAAAGTCCTCAATAGATAGGGGGGGGGGAGTCGTATCTTCAAAAAATTTCCCTGACGTCAGGCTTGACCCTCTCTCAGCTGAGTGTGAACACTGCGTTAGAGTCGCTTTGACATCGCTTGTTGATGAAGTCCCTTATTGTCCAATGTCACCCAGCCAAATTGGTTTTGAAACTTTGATCGTTGATAAGGTTCTTTCTTCAGGTATCCTGATTTGAATGTGACCGTCTACGAACCCGGAGCAATGTTCGTCGATCAAATGTTGAGCTTAAGAAGTGTTACAATTAAGGTAATAGTAAAGGGTTTGGAACGAGCCGTTTCCGCGCGCAATGCGCAGCTGCTTTGCGACTGGTCGCTCGAAGGAATCGTGCACGGAAAAATTATATCTCTGTCACTTATATATTTATGTTGTATTTACTTAATAAGGGCCGCATACGAAGTTTCACGCGAAAAAGTAAAAATCTGGTGAAGATATAGCTCCTCAAAAAGGTGGCCGTGGGGGCGGGGCCTCACAGTAATTGCCCGCCCCATCGTCCGTCGCGGACAGGGGCGAAAAGTGGGACTGCTAATGTTACTTCCTGTTCCCACTATGCTTTCGCGTCGCGTCGGGTTCTTTCGCGTCTTGCACAATTCATTCAATTTTTGATGAATACTGCTCATGATACGGTTTGAGAAGGCGAAATGATGCTGTTTCAGACCGCTTTACTTACTCTGCTATCGATGACTATCGTTTGCGCTATTTTTATGCCGAATGTTTGCAGTGTTTTGACAGCCAGCGTATCGATTGCTTCTATCAGCACTGGTTTGTTTTGTAATTGTGTTTGATGCTCTTCGATAGCAGGAATGTCAGCAACAGTAGGAGAGATAAGGCATTGTTTAGAGTTCACGACTCAGGTGACCGCACGACGCGTGATTCAGGCGGCGGGAAAAAATACATATCGATCACCGATTGACGCACATTATTCTCTAATAAGAATCTTATCCTTTCCGCTTGAATCGTGCGAGTCGCGCGATCGCCTGAATCGCGAACTCTGAACAGTGTCTAACTTGGTCCCTTGTTGAAATTGGAGATAGACTTTTACAAGTGTGGCAGCGCAAAAAAAAATAGAATAAAACTGTCGAGAACCACTAGTCAGAGGATCCAAGCCTATACAGTTCGTTGATCTTTGCTAAGACGAACTTTGCTGCTCTTTGCATCCGTGATTATCGATCGGAGGCGCGCAGATCTGTGATATGTGGCAGTGATGTGCACTCAAATGATGCACCTGCCTATGGAAAAAGTATGTACGCGGACTTTTTGCTGCAAGGACTTGCTCAAGAAATTAGATCATGGATTACACCACGAATTTCACCTAAAACTCTTGGCTTTCATTCAAAGTGAACATGTTTACCCTCCCTTAACACTTAGATTGCTCCTGCATTTAAGCGCGGCGACCGGAGACTCCTATAGGTGGAATTTACCTAAACCAACCGATCAGTTTTGAATTTCATAGAATATCAGTTTTCATCGAAGGTGTGATCGGCTTCATGTCGCAATTTTCGTTCGACCTCGATCCGATTTTAATGGCTTGTCTACTTATGACAATAGGAATGAGCGTCGACTACATAGCTCATATAGCTTATCACTTTCAGGTTGGTTTCATATGAAAATTCGTCGCAAGTGTGAAACAGTGGTAATAAGGGTGCTAAAGTAGGGGAGGGGGGTAACTTGTTGAATGTTGACAGTACCTTGAGGGTTCACAGGATCATGCATGTTATTATGACATGTACAGTACATTGTAACATCGAACAAGTGCATATTTTTGTCCAACATTCGACAAAGTGCGGTGTGTTTAATTAGGGCAGGATTTCACGACGCGGCATCCGACGCGACGCGTGGGAGCTGCGGTCGCTGCGTGTAGTTGGGTTATGAAAAGATTACTGTGTTCTGCACATCATTTCAGGCGTAGGGGTATGTGCACTTATGGGAAAATCTCGCGTGGCCGCACGCGGCGATCGACGCCGCGGATTTCTTCGCATGTGATTGCGTAGATTGCAGCAATCCATTTAGAGTTTTACGACCAAACCAACCATTTTCCAATTAGGATTATTATCATGTAATGCCTTCTTTCATTTTTTATGTCACTATTGTCTTTTTGGGGTACAAAAATCATTGTTTTTCAGGTAATGATGAGATAAACAGCTATTTCTTGAAGGACCTCCATGGTACCAGACCTTGCGTTCTGAGCGGAATTGATTCCAGCTGACCGCGGCAAGTTGTTCTGACGGCCCCGCGAGTGCGACGACGCATAGCGAAAACATGTCATAAGCGCACACACCCCAGGCGTAGGAGACGGTAATCACCCCAGGATCTAACTGCACGGCATTCCCAGCTCGCACGCTGCGTTGCGATATCCTGTCCTGATGCATACGTTCTGTATCATCCGAATTCATGGTCATTGAATGACTAGCGCTAACAGAAGCGGTTCTTTTTTTTACTAATCCTCATAGATGCTGAATTTGCAAGGTAACTTGTATCTCCGTTTATACTTTATTGGATCAAACTAATTCAGGCCGGCACCAGAACCGAGGTCGAGAAAGGAGTGACTGTCAAAATACGGATGGAAAGCCCTCGTTCACGGCTTGAGCACACTTTACGGACAGTTGGATGGCCGATGTTGCAAGCCGGTCTGTCGACGGTCGCTTGCATCTTTCCGCTGACCTTCGTACGCGTGAGTTCTGACGTTGATCTCATGGTCCTTCAAAGCTCGCCATATTCAATCATAGCGTGTTCGGTACACAGTTCTCTCCCACCAATAGCAAATTCTTAGCATACTTATTGATTAGGCGTGAGTCGTAGTTATCGCAGGTAAAAGAATTCACTACGTGGAGCTACGAAAGTTCGGGGGAACTAAACAAGTGGCCCAAAAATTTGAGAATTGGGATCGTGTTCCTCAGTAACTTCCTTGATGAACGTATTCTTTCGTGCGCTCATCGCTTACTTATCGATCTGAGCCACGCGAATCTGTGATGCGTCGGTAACGCGCTCATTTGTGGGCGGAGGCGCACACCTTAGATAAGGGCCTGGAAATCTCCTCACACAACGAGTCGCGCCATATATATTCTCCTTGGACAGCCGCTGTTGCAAGTTAACGAAGGCACAATGTGGGACAACTAAACAAAGTCAGGGGAAAGAGTAGGAGAGCGAACAGGAACGTAGACCACGTGGTTGCTATTGTATACTACACACAACAGACTGGGTGTGTGGTTTGTTGTCTAGTCACTGTTTGAGCGGCCTTGGCGTCCTAACAACTAAACTTCGCACCGTTAAAAGTCATAAGGGTGCTAATACCTGTTATCTGCTCACCGAAGGGAGTCTACTACTCCAGTTACAGCGATTAGTGCCTTGAACAAAGTCACTAAGTTACGGATAGACAAGCAGACTGACAGACACAGGCAGGTAGACAGACACACGGACGGCAGACAGCCGTAGACGGACGGGCACAGAGACAAGCAAACGGACACGGGACGGGCTCACAGGCAGGCAGACAGGCATGGGGACACACAGAGACAGACGGACAGACAGACAGACAGACAGACAGACAGACAGACAGACAGACAGACAGACAGACAGACAGACAGACAGACAGACAGACAGACAGACAGACAGACAGACAGACAGACAGACAGACAGACAGACAGACAGACAGACAGACAGACAGACAGACAGACAGACAGACAGACAGACAGACAGACAGACAGACAGACAGACAGACAGACAGACAGACAGACAGACAGACAGACAGACAGACAGACAGACAGACAGACAGACAGACAGACAGACAGACAGACAGACAGACAGACAGACAGACAGACAGACAGACAGACAGACAGACAGACAGACAGACAGACAGACAGACAGACAGACAGACAGACAGACAGACAGACAGACAGACAGACAGACAGACAGACAGACAGACAGACAGACAGACAGACAGACAGACAGACAGACAGACAGACAGACAGACAGACAGACAGACAGACAGACAGACAGACAGACAGACAGACAAACAGACAGACAGACAGACAGACGGGACAGACAGACAGGCGGACATTGGACGGACAGATATACAAATAAATAATCAAAGAAAAAGATGAGTGAGAAACCGACACACAAATTTGCCGGTTCATATTCATAAACAGATTTTCAGACGTATTCATCCTCCGTTTTCACAACATCAATTGCCCTAGTTGTCGTGTTCGGAGTAATACACGGCCTAATCGTGAGCAGCATTAATCTGAAAATCTGTTTTTTAGCGGTATCCGCTATTAACAGCTGGTTTTTAGATACTACCAACATTTCTGATCCACCTACCGGAAAGATTGACGAATTGTTGCCGTGGAACGAGGCGAGATCGAGCGACTGCTGGGCAAGCTGAGAACAAAGCGGTGCCGAATTCGTGAAACGGGAAATAGTAGCCGAGGAAAAAATTAGATTATTACGAAATTGAACCAAGTCTATACCATTTTATATTATTAGTTTCTTTTTCAATAAAATATTGTTAATAAATAGTGGTTGATAGCAAGTAAATATTCAGTGAGCTACGGAGGGAGGGTTCGCTATTGGTAATAGAGCTTTAGCTGACGTTTTCACCACGCCTCCGGCCGACAAAGAAGGGGCGTGGCGGGAACGCTGACGCTATCCACTCAATGGCGTTTCCAGTTGACCCCTCCTGTCCACGAACGCGGTGTGCCTTCAACTCTTATTTTCGATTGGTGAAACGACCCGATCCACTTTTTTCGTAATAAATATCAAGTGACATGTTAAGGCTGTGATAAAAGAATGGTACATCAAAAAGGGTGAGTAGTCGCCTACTACTAAGGTCACGTTCATACTTTGCGCATCGACGCCGGCACGGCACCGGCAGCGACGGAGCGAATTCATGAGCCCGCCGCCGACCATGGCGGCACTCTGGTGACGTGCTTCCTGTGAAAAGTTCGTGCGGTTTGATGATATTGGCTAGACAATTCGAATTGGACCTTGATATAGTTAGGTTTCGACGCCGTAGCTGCCGGTGCTGTTGTCGTTCGCAAAGTATGTTCGCGGCCTAGAACTGATTCGAAGTATGACGAGAGCGCGCGCTCACAGAAATCTGTTCCGGACTCAATATGTGCGCTGGCATTAATCGTGTGACTATATCATCCATCATCATCAGGCAGCCATCATTTCACACCGTCGGATGAATGGCAAATAATCAATACCTACTTCGTAGATCTCGCCTTTGGGGGTGCGTATTTTAGGAAGGGATTGCGCACCGCGTGCGAGATATGAGCGCCGTACACGAACGGGTCCTGAAGCGATTACCCTCTCCTGTTCCTTAGTTCAGGCATAGTAACAATAACTCTATAGGATCATGCATGTATATGTGACGTCTACGGTACGCTGTTGATACGTCAGTCATATAAAGGCATGTCACGTTCAACACCCCACAAGTTGCCACCCCTTATAACACCAAACCTCATGCGTTTTTCGGTCGCTGCTACATATTGGACAGATTCTTATTTGTATGCTTCACCTCTTCATTAATATCTTCTGTAAATAAACCGTGGGAAAACACTGTGGTTGTGAGCGCCATTCGTACTGGTCGGTTACCGCGCCCTATTGACAGCCGCCCGTTCGGAACGCGGGAATTTACGCAATTCAAAAACCCCCAGTCAGTAGAATAATCGACAGACCATTTGCGTTCGTGGTTCGTCTCGTTTGTCGTTTTTCAAATTGCCGAAAGACTTTAGACTTCTCATACCTCTTCAAGCATTATTTATCTCCCTTTCGCTCTCTTCCTTCTTGAGCAAGTGACCAGGCGTCAGAGAAGAAACAACATGTGGTTGACATCTTTAGGTGCTGGTGCAGTTGGGTGGAGCACTCTTACGGTGATCGGCGTTCGGCGCTAATTTTGCCTAGGCCCTTTTCTTCTAGCCTTAGTTACGAGGAACTACTTCCTTTAACTAAGGGTAAGGTAAATATATACATTTGAGAGTAGAACTTGTTGATCATAGTATGGAATGTGGTAAGAAACGACAGCGCGACAATAATTACCCCCCCCCCCTCCCCCACAATTGCATTAGTACCTACATTTTTATAGTTTTCAAACGTTTTCAAGTATAAATGTTTTGTGACGTTTGATTGCACCGTGCTCACTCTTAGTAGTCATTTATTCAATCACCCAGAGCGGATGATATCCTGAACACTTGGTATTTCCACACTTTAAATGCATCAGGACTGAAACAAGTGTTGGAGTAGAGGTCCTGAGAGGGGAGGGGTCAATTTCGCTTTCTCTTTTTTCACTAGATTGTGCCCCACAAGCGATAATCTGCACGTTACTGTCTCGAGTATTCTGTGTATACTTTACTGAACTTGGAGTTGGCGGTTTGGTTCTCGTCGTGCCCTAAATTGGACAAAAATAGCCTCTGACGCCCTGCATAGTAGCCTCCGAGGTGCTATCGCAATGAAGGGGGGGGGGCATCCTGCTATGGACCCTATTTTTACCTAAGCCAAGAAAGGGGAGAGAGGCCCCTCCTTAATCCTTCACGGCTAAGGCAAAAATATACGCCTGAATGTGCAGGTGATCCCACAAAAAATTCTGCAGAGGTACTCACTGCGATAGCACCATTGCAAAGTTCATGAGAGAAGAAAGCTGCCAACCAAACTTGAGATCCGGCAGTGCTGGCACCTTCCCCCCCCTCCCCGTTCGGTATCACGGTGTGCTTGGTGATCCCCATTAATATTGACCCATCCAGGTAGGTGACCGGTCGGTGCTGCATGGATGTTGTTTTGAATTCTCGCTTTTCGCTTCTGCATTCCAAATCCAAGTTTTTATTCTTAGTTCTTAGTAGTTATTGATGGATTTGGTCTTTGAACAGCAGCAAAAGTTTGGTTTAGATGATCGGTCCATGTGCGTGGCCCCAATAGGATACTATTCGGTACCGTGGAGCGAGGGTCAGTGCGAGGCGGGGGGGTCATAGTGTTTGTGCAGTTACAGAATTGTTCAAATTCATGGGTTGCGAATTTTCGCATAGAATCTGGGGGGAGGGCAGTAGCAGCATATTACGCTGAGGAGTTTTTGTACGCCCCTCACAAATTCGCCATGTATTGGGGGTGGTTGGGGGGGCATACAATACTGGTGTACAAAATACTGAAAGTGACATATACCCACTTCAAGCGACCCCTCTTCCCCCTGAGCGACT
This sequence comes from Trichostrongylus colubriformis, assembly GCA_963978905.1. Taxonomy (NCBI): domain Eukaryota; kingdom Metazoa; phylum Nematoda; class Chromadorea; order Rhabditida; family Trichostrongylidae; genus Trichostrongylus; species Trichostrongylus colubriformis. Next base: position 3,854,353 of record OZ022259.1, read on the forward strand.
CGAAATACGACCCCTCTTCAGATTTCTTTGCGGAGGTTGATTCTGTCCGGGGGTAGGAGCTTGGCGACAAATTGAAAAATTTCCCAACAACGAGGTTCCTTATGTGAGAAGTGACGATGCCCCCCCCCTCACATTGGAGCCGCTGTGGACGAAGAAGAGTGGAGGTCTAGCTGCGATGCTTATCAGGCTATTAACTGAGATTCATCACATATTTGAATTGACTCAAACTGGCGCGCTCCGTCGATATTTGTGACGGATTTGCACGAGCGAATGGTTTCGTTTTGAAAAGTGATTTTCGAAAGTGCTCGGTCTTTATAGACATTCGTCCTCCGACAGTTGAATATTCATTTCCACAAAGCTGGTTCCTTCTGTTTCCTGGTTGTTCTCAAATTCCAGTGTATTAATCTGTCATAATCTCTGAATCGCTCAGACGTTCTATTGGGTTGTTGCATAATTAATGCGGCTTTATTTAACAATTTTATTTAGCAAAAACAATAAATTCAACGAAAACATGTTGAGATGATTATTCGGGAGCGGTTTCATCATCGAAGTCAGTGACTACTTCCCATTTGGTAGTAGTCAAAACGTCAATTTCTACGACAGAAAAACGCAACAATTAAAAAGCCGAGCTAATTATGCACCAACCTAATAGCTTTCATTCCTTTTGGAGCCACTATACTGTTAACGATGCAGTAGCCGTTTCTTGTTTATGTGCGATAGTGCTATTGTTTATCGTGATTGAAACTGTTTTCAGAGCTATGGCCCTTCGAGCAAATAACAGCGAAAATGTTCCAAAGGTCGAGATTTCTGAGGAGGCGCGTTTGAAGCAGTACAAAAATGTTGCGAGACACGAGGTACGACATCAATTTAATGTACATCCAGATTTCGATTAAGCTGCCGTCACACTTCGTGGTTTTGCGAATCTGCGGTTTTGCGGCGTCGCACGTTTGCACAAGATACTGCGACTTGAGATCTGTACAGTGCATCTGCTCCCGAAGTCTTTCGGTACCTGAATCTAGGTTGCAGAACTTGTCCTCCGCCAGTCTTGTCGTTTCTGCGACTGCGATTTCGTGATTCTTCGATTTTGCGGCTTCGTCATTCTGTCATATCGCCTTCATCTCCTCGTAACGCCCCTCGTATCTTAGAAGCTTGTATGGTTTCTGCTGAAATGTGAACCTAGATGTTTTGATCAGCCCCCTCTCTTTCCCCTTCGTATCCACATGAGTGGAAACTGACGTTGAATAGCGGACGTTTTTTTTTTTGACAAGTCGTGGACACGGGTTCAGTAGTTCTGGTTCATTTACTGAAATGGAGACAATGAACCGGAGCATGTATGTACACTAGGACAGAAAATTCGCGTCGCGCGTCCGGCGTGCGATGCGATGGATGCGAGCTAGGGGCGTCGCATGCTTTATTCTAGGTTCAGGATACGGTATCACTCCAAGATTGAACTAATCAGTGCTCCCAGTTCTCTCATATATCGCGTCGCGCGCCACGCAATTGTACCCTCTTGCCGGAATATGAGCAATTTCCAGGATATGCGACGTCGCAGGAACGAGACTAGTGTGGAGATTCGCAAACAGAAAGGCACCGAGCTGCTGATGAAACGTCGAAATCAGCTGGTCGAGGATGAAGACGATGGCGAGCTGTCGGACTTGGACGTGAAAACGGTTCCAGGTTGGTAGATCGGTCCTCTTCACTCAATCATTCAGATATATCGCCGTCGTATTTTTGCAGCAGCCAGTCGGCTCACTAATGAGGAAATCATCAAGATTCTGTGCGACAATCCCACACTGGAACAGATGCGGACATGCTTTGAGGCACTTCGCCGTACATTGTCTCGCTCGAAGAATCCACCCGTAGATGAAGTGATCAATTGCGGTCTTGTGAATGCACTTGTGCAAGCACTTAGTGTTGAGGTAAGGCCCCTTCACAGCATGTGTACTCCCACGTCAGAACTAGGCTTCGCGGCGTGCAACGCGATACGTGCGAGTTCAGAGCGCCGTGTGTCGTTGGGTCCTGAAGCGACTATGTGACCTAGGCCTGAAATGAGGCAATCGCTTCAAGACCCAAGTACATACATACGGCGCCCACAGCTCGTCGCATGCTACACGCCGTAGTGTTGACTCAAGGGTGCACAGTCTTCTTCTTTCTTTTTTTTTGAGACTTTGATGTGATTTTTTGTGGCTTTCAGGACGATAAGGTGCGATTCGAAGCCGCGTGGGCGTTGACAAATATCGTGTCCGGTACATCGGAACAAACTGTGGCCGCTGTCGAAGCTGGTGCCACGCCTCCTCTGGTCAAACTTACCCAGAGTTCCAATCCTGCGCTAGCTGAGCAGGCTCTCTGGGCTGTAGCCAATATCGCTGGAGATTCGGCACAGTTGAGGGACTATGTTATAGGTAACAGTTCTTTAAGTCCACGCTCATCCCTAAAAAAATAAAGCATGCTTTTTCCATATGATCTCAGGTTCACGCGAAAGGTTTTTTGCACGACTTGTTCACGCGACTTAAAGCTTGATGATTTGTTTCAGAATGCAATGGTGTAGAAGCGTTGATGAGCCTTGTAGACCGCTTGGAGTTCTTAGAAGTCAGTTGTGCTCGCACGCTTGCGTGGGCGTTTTCCAACATGTGTCGACACAAGAATCCACATGCACCGTTGCCAGTATTGTCGGTACTAAGTAAGGGACTCGCGAAAATCGTCGCTCATGAGGTGATGTTTGATTTGATCGGGGCAGTTTTGGAATGCAAAATATTATTGTTGGAGTGAGAAATGTTGTTGTTGTTTAGGATAAACAAGTACGCCAAGATGCGTGCTGGGCTATCTCGTATCTCACTGATGGTCCTGACGAGCAGATCGCCTTGGCAAAGACCAGCGGTTAGTAGCGTGCCATTAATCATATCAGATATGGAATTCCATGGCAGCCGTCAGACTTTGCGATTCTGCGATGTTGCGGCATCACTTTCGCATGTGAAGTTGCGGCATTGCACAATCTCAAGGTCGTAGTATCGCGTGCGAAGGTGCGATGCTGCAATATCGCAAAGTTTGACGGCGTCCTTGGCCACACTGCTCTACGTAGTGTGCGTGGTAACTTATACATAGGAATGTTCCTACCTTTCTAATGGTGCTGCACTGTACGTCAGCAGCGGCAACACGTCTATGAACATGTGTCGTGGCTAGCTTATGGCAGCAAATAACTGGGGTCGAGTTTATGTCGTTCGTACAGGATTCCTCAACACGAAGAACAGGCGATACGATGCATTCGGCGGCGTATGCAGTTGGGTCCCATGGCGATTAACGGGTCCCACATGTAAATGAGGCGCAGGACAACGTGTTGTTCCAAGAATGGTAACGCAACCTACGCTCCCTGCCCGCCCGCGACGTCGTACGGCGTTTTTCGTTCGCAATCCTGTCTTAACGATGCACAACTGGTGAGCCCATGCTCGTCCAGCGAGCCGAATGCTCCTCGAAAAAGCGTATGTTATGTGCGAAGCCACCTTGTGGATACCACATCGCAGCGTGAGGCTCATATGCGCGAGCAAGGGGCGTCGCACGTAATTGGGTCCTTACTCTGTTCTCGTCTATTATAAGCAAAGAAGCAACGTCTATGGACCAACTTACATCGGCGTCCCTAACTCGCACGCATCACGCTGTAGACTGCGAAATCTGTCGCAGCTATAAGCTTCCCTCAGTTGCCAGGTCGAACGGGCAGACGGCGTAATCCTAGCTCAGTATGGTTACAGCCGATAACCCAAAACTCTGCCTCTGAGTTTCATGGCAATGCAACTTTTCTCTTCAGGAGTACTACCACATGTGATCAAGTTCCTTCGTGATTCCGATGCCATGGTGGCTCCGGCTCTTCGTGTTCTTGGTAACATGAGCACAGGAAACGACGAACTAACGCAGGTTTGTTCTGAAGCATTTCTTGTCGTATCGCTTGATTTGAATATTGGTGCACTCATTTTTGATTTATTGATCAGAGTGCCATTGTGACGATAGACTCAAATCAGACCGCGATCTAGTCAAACCTTTCACCGTTTTTTATTGCCTTTTTTGATCACTCGGGTTTTGTGTTTTAATTTGCTTTTTCTATTTTTCGACATGGCCCGCAATGTGAGAGTTATTACATGGATGCTGAGTTAAAAGCAAAATTTTCGGGTTTGGACGATTTTGGACGGGACTGCAACCTGAACTCCAACTTTCCGGGCGTATGTACTAATCCATTTCGTTACCGAGACCACTTCCAACTTTTCCATAGCTCTATCGAAACCCCTCTCACCTTGAGGGGTATCGGTAATGTAATGGATAAGGTGAGAGAAATCTCGGTAGTGTAGTGGAATGGTAAATATGCCATTGAGAAGCTGAGTTAAAGTGAAAGGGGGCTTGGTAGTGTAATGGGTTGGCACAAATGCTCGGAAGGGGGTGAGGCTACTTACGCCGGAGGGTCGCTTTGCGGCGTCGCACTCGCGGCGCCACCAGTACTACTTGCGAATCGATTGCCCTTGAGAGCCCGACAGAGCGTGCCTACGTCGCCTCTGCGCTTCCACCCATGCCCCACTGCCTCCTGCACTCATGCCACCCTGCCTCTTCCACCCATGCCACACTACCTCGCTTGAGGGCCACCATGCCCTGCCACCTTCACCCGCACCCTTCGCGCCGTTCGCCGCGGGCGGTCACGCGATTTTCCGGCGTAAGTAGCCTCACCCCCGGAAAACATAGAGTGCGGGATCGATTCCCGTTCGAGACCGGAGCTTTTGTTCACAACTCAGAATTCTGGTAGCAACCTTCGCATGGCGAGCTGCGATGAAAAACAGAAAAGGCAAAACCAAAATACAAAACTCGAGCAATCGAAAAAGCAATAAAAGCGGTTAAAGGTATGATTGATCGCGATCGGATTTAGATCTAGCTTTACGATGGTTTCGCCCATAACTCGGCATCGTTACAACAACGATGGTGTGAGTTCCGTAGCTGCTACCATTTGCTTCACAGAAGATGGAGCGATAAACATGTCTTTAATACGCATCGATCCATTGGCTACACGAAGCTGCTTCACTTAGGGTAGCAGGTATATCATGGGGACAGGATTTCGCACTAGGAGTTTGCCACAGGACACGGCAAACTCTCTGGGACCCAACTATGTATACATATACAATGTCCCGCGCTCGGATGCTTCGCGCCCCGCGTCGCACGTCGCGGTGCGAGGTGCTCTTCTAAGAGACGCATCACATCTCAGTAATAATTCATGCACTGTTGCGACTTTTTATACATCCTTTGCAGTGCGTTGTGGATTTGAAAACATTGGACGAGATCATTCCGCTGTCGGAGCGCTCGAGGTCCACTACCGTTGTGAAGGAATGTTGCTGGCTCGTCTCCAACATTATCGCTGGCACACAGTCCCAGATTCAGGCCGTGATCGATGCTGGAATCATGCCTTTCGTCATAGAAGTTTTGCACTCGGTTGGTTTTTGAAGGACATGTGCAGGAATTTTTAAAAATTTTTTTCTTTTCAGGGCGACTTCAAATGTCAATTTGAAGCCTCATGGGCTGTGGCAAATTTGGCGCAAGGTGGTAACTCGAAGCAGATCCTAACTCTCCTACAGGATAACGCGATCCCTGCGTTGTGTAATGCTCTTAAGCAGAGCAACGTGGACTTACTGAATAATGCGCTTGAAACCCTTTACACGTTACTTACCACGGTTTCCACATGGTATGTTTGATCACTCGGTGATGCTTCATACGGGTTCAGTGGGGCCGTAAAGAATTTATGCAATTTTTAGTTGCCCTGAGAGACTGGATGAGGTTCGCGAAGCTGTAGAAGAAGCTGATGGATTGGATTATCTGGAGCGTCTGCAGGAGTCTGAATCAGATAAGGTTCTCGTATTAATGATGTCGTTTACAAATATCGTATTCTTTTTGCTGAACTATTCCTTAAACATTCACCTTCAAAGGTATCTTCATCCTTAGAGGAGCCTTCACCCTTGAAGGAATTTTCCACAGAATCTCCAGTTCTTTTGTTGCCGTTGTAGTTGCATAAAAACATGAATCTGGCTGAGGGCATCTCAAAGTAACGTCCAACGGGTGGGGCGTCAGGAGGAGCGGCTGCAGGGGCTCTAGGAGCAGTGGGCGACGATCATATGAACAGGGACACAGAGTGAGAAGCAGATCAACACTTGACGCAAAAATTAAACTGGGCTTCTCCCGTCGACAGCTGTTCAAATGTTGCTTGGCTGGATTTCGTGGAGCCGCTCTTCTCAAGTTTTTCGAATCGGTTCTTTTCATGTTTCTATTTATGTGCTGTATCCAATAGAGCGATTTTGAGAGGTACTCGAATCATGGAATTTCCCTAGAGGATTACTTCAAGGCAGATGCGGCCTGGGTCTAGATGAAGAAGGAGAGGCATTGTGTAACTACCGTTTTGCACCAAGTACACTGTGTACCACAACAAACATGCTTTTCTTTAATGTGGAACGATTGAACGTAATTTTTTATAGCAAGAATGAATGCAGTATAAAGTAAATTGCAGCAAGAAAAAAAGAAGACGCAGTGTTTACGGTAGCCATGGAACCTGGGTCTCCCCCTAAGTTTATAGGGAAGTGGCTCGTGAAAAGCAGTTTTCTTGTGCAAAAAATAATTCATAGTTTAAGAAGTGGTTCATACCTTCAAGGCTCTTCGCCGTGCTTGGGCAACTTCACTTCCCACCTTCATGAGGAAAACACTTAAATTGTGTGCGTGGTGTAGAGATGTGGTTGTTACGGTACTTTCTATGTGGTGTCAGGTGTACTTGGTGCAGTGCGATAATCGCACCATAATGCACGATGACCCCTCTTCTTCACATTGGCCCACAGTCTGTTTGCATACCTTTTGAACAGCTGTATAGCCTTTTATAGCAGCCAGTGGTCCACAGTTCTACAATGATGCTATGCATTTAGGTTTACTCGATCGCCTACCGCATCGTTTCGGACTTCTTCAGTGATGGTGATCAGGAAGAGGAACAGAAAGGCTCTGATGGAAATGAGCCGGCTCAGTACAGTTTCTAAGCGTGTCCCCCCTCCGTGTTCTTTTCTTGCATGATACGGTGTAGTTTTCATCTACTTTTCAATATTCATGCTACGCGTCATTTTTTAGGATTCTAACATTAGTATGTAATCGATTCTAGGCACAGAGTTTTTCCACAAAAATGCAAATTTTCGCTATCAACTACTGTGAGGTGTAGAATATGACTAACTGTGAGTATGTGAAAACGTTTTATATTTGACGGTGAGTAGCAGTGTTTATTTGTTCCCGGTGCCTCGGTTCTGTCATGTGAAGTGGAGATAAACATGTTGTTTTTGCTATTCGTTATTAGTACATTCTTCAAATGCGAGTCAAAGGCACATCTTGCCATTATCAGATTAGTCGAGTCACCTTCTTGCAGCAGTAATCTTGGTTAATTTCCAAATTGCACCCCTTTTGCGCCGCTACGCGCGCCATACAGCCCTACACCACCTCGAACTCAGGCTAGCCAAGCTCAGTTACCTTAGGAACCCGAGCTGACTAGGTTGGGTTAGGCCGCCTCCAGCCTTCGCGATTTTGCGATTCTGCAGTTTTGAGGTGTTGCGATTTCCCGAGCGATACTGCGATCACAGGATTGTTAATTCGTAAGTTCCGTATATTTGCGGGCGGTGTCGTGGCAACGGAACGCAAAATCGCAAGGTGTGGCGAAGGCGTTTGAGCGATTATGGCGCTGTGGCGGCGTAGTAAGCTGGAACCTGGGTAGTCAACCTACGAAGTGTACTTCCCAAAGTAGGTAAGTAGGCTAGTCCGATTAATGCGTGGTGTTCTGTGAGTGAAGGTAACCTAACAATATATAGCCATCGCTTAGGCAGTACGTGCTGAAGATTGCGATTCTCTATGGAAGACTGCTAAGCAGTGTAAAGATGAAATAGGACTTGGCACAGTAGCGATGCGATGTCGCGAACGCGTCTGCACGGCATTTGGTGCGGTGTGCGGCGTCGCATAGGTCCCTATTGATTGCAGCCAAAGCTGGCTGCGCAGCTGACTGTATCTGCTAATACACAAAAATATGGGAATCGTCACCGGAACTGGGATCTTTATTTCTCTAATATGGATGTGAGAAAATAACGGTTATTAGTGAAAGAAGAACAAGTCTGTTGCCGAGGCAACTTTGTGCATAGTGTGGTAAAGACAGCATTAGGGATAATGTGATTATTGATAAACTTTTAAAGGACGTCAGCCACGTGGAAACTAGGGGCCTAAGAAGCTTATTTATGTGAAATCCCAGCGAAAAGATAGACCCCGAGTTGTGGAGACGACGTAGCGGTGAACAGCTGACGCCTTCGAGCGACGTGATTCCTGATTGGCTACGTGAGAGTGGTCAAGATGATGCGAGTTGAAGGTATCGCGACGCGCTCGCTTAGTCTAGCTGGATGCTCACGCGAAAATAGATGCTGTAGTATTTTCGGACATCCTTTCGTGTTAACGGCTTGGCAACATGGCAGTGGAAAGCTCGTCCGAACTTTCCGCCTATTGACGGAAAGGTCGTCCGCGTCGAGAATCAACGATGAGAAGGGGTCCTGTTTCACGGGTCTTTAGTCATTTCCTTCTGTTTTTCCTGGAACCTTATATTACTGAGCACATCGACATTTTACCATTTTTCATGATTCGTCCAAATTTTTCCTATCGCTGCCGGAAATTCAGCTACTTGGTTACCCATATATTTTTGTTGTATTCGCTTAAAGACACCAGAAGGAGGTAATTTTGGCCTACTGTAGAACAGACGTAGTGTGGACGAGTTCAAGTGGCCGCCATTGCACAAACTCCCCAATTTGACGCCGTGGCATGGTGCCAAGGGAAGATGTTTCTTTTATAAATTTGTTTTTCCTTTTACTTTTTCCTTTATTCTTTCTTACACTGTTTCTAGATGTACTTACATGAATGCTAATGTAGTTGGGAATGGCCACTCCACTGCGCTGGGAGTCAGGTGCTACAACTAATGTTGGACCGCGGCCCGTCTCCTACAGCGGGCAACTCGGAAAGTCAGTGCGATGGTGCGAATGAGGCGCGAATACACACCACAGCGATGCACTTTTGAATTCGGGTTTTTTTCACCGATTATCGCTTCTAACCTTCTGCGTTCGTTACGAAATGCTCATTTCTTTGTATGTTTCTCTTGTTTCGGACCCCTTCCGGTTCCTTTAATGAGGCCCTCATGCAAAGTTCCACGCGAAAAAGTGAGAATTCGGCTATGAAACAGCTCTTCAAAGGGTTGTCGCGGGCGGGGCCTCGCAGTGAATGCCCGCCCCGTCGTCCGCCGTGGTCGGGGGCGCATAGTGGGTATAGAAAGGCAAGTGAAGAGTCCCACTCTTCGTCTCCGACCGCGGCGGACGACGTTGCCTGCCTTTGCTTTGAGGCCCCTCCCCCTCGACCATCACTTTGAAGAGCTGTATCTTCGCCGAATTCTCACTTTTTCCCGTGAAACTTTGCATGTTTCCTCCAATAATCAAATACAACATAAATGTATGGGTAACAGAGAAACCCAATTTTTCGGCACTATTACTTTGAACGTAGCAGCCAATGCCCATGGCTTCGACTCATCACTCAAAATAAACATACAAATCATATTTATCTGCGAAAGAGCTCTTTGTGTGAAAAGCCAGTTGTTTCATAAGAAAACAATTCAATCTTTACAGATCGGCAACACCCGTTTCGTTGAAGACATAAACAATGCGCAGTCGTTGTGGCATCACAGCATCAAGGCATTTGGTCAAAGGGTATGACTCGTGGAGCAGAAGGCACATAGCGAAGTGAACGGCAAGCTAATGCTAAAAAAATACACTTATAAATTTAATTTCAGCGTGCTTGAACAGGAACAAACGTCTATTTTTTATACAATTTTTTTTAAAAAACTTAGGACCGAGGAAGGTCTTAGAAGCTTTAGAACTGGTAATAAATGAGGTAAAAGTATTACAACCATCAGGACGTCTTTGAACAATAAGAGGGTAAAAGCTGAGCCTATTTTCCCGGTAATGTTCTTTGGAAACCTGTTCGGTTTCCCTGCATAGAAAATTTTCCTGATAGGGCTGATCAAAAGCGCACGGGTGTGTGCCCTTATGTCAGGATTGCGCAGGACACGAGCGGCGTGCGACACAGTGTGTGCGAGCTATGCGCGTTGTGGTAGTTGGGTCTTACAATTAGAACGATTACACGGTAATGCTGCGATACGCAGTTGACTGGCTTCGGGCCCTGACAACATGGCGTTTTGCTCGCCCGCACTGCTCCGCTTGCGAATGCCGCTGTGCGAAATCCTAACATAAGGGTACACACCCAAATCTCCCCACCCTAGTGGAAGGGGGACCAATTAAGTTGATGTGTAAATTCATTCCAATGCAATTCTCCCACAGCCGCTGTGGTGACCAAGTAATTCAATGTCAGAAGGCTGCATTTATACTCGGCGACGCAGCCATCGTCGCAATCAATACATACGGAATAGGCTATGCACCTGGTGGTGCATTGGGGGCATTACCACAATCGATAAAGTGACGCGTAGCGGCCAACGCACAACCAGCGGTACGTGGACAGATCGCGCGCAGTGCACCGCGGATGCGTTGCGGCAATTGCGATCGCGTCGCCGAGTGTGAATGCAGACTAATGAACGGACCAATGGACAAATACTCTACTTTCAGGAAAAACAGGTTGCGATTCAAGGTCACATATTCCAAGATGATTTAGGAAGAAATCATAGTACATTGGAGTAAAGTAAAATAAAGTAAAGTAAATAAATAAATAAATAAATAAATAAATAAATAAATAAATAAATAAATAAGTGAATAAATAAATAAATAAATAAATAAATAAATAAATAAATAAATAAATAAATAAATAAACTTACCATCTAGATACTAAGTGGTTCAACATCCCGAGGATGACCATATTTACACATATATATGCAATTTAACGTCCATCGGAAACCTTCAATGCAGATAACTCCAAACACGGACATCACCAAAATAAACACCAGAAGGCGGCTGAAAAGGTAACGTTCGCTGAAGGTAAAGCTGTGTCGATCATTGTTTACAGTTAACTACGAACAATAAACTGGTGAAGAATGTTCCCTCTTGACAACAATCATATCCGCAACAATAATCGCCCTCTGCACAACCATAGGCGATTTCCGTGGGACGTGTGTCATTCGGAAAGTAGACCTAAAAATGCCAAAAATCACGCATGGAAGAATCAGCTACTGTTACCCATATACTTGAGTTGTATTCACGTAATAAGGGCCGCATGCAAAGTTTCGAACGAAAAAGTGAGAATTCGACTAATATACACCTCCTCAAGGTGGTGGTCGAGGAGGCGGGCCGCACAGTAAATGCCGCCTCGCCGTCCGCCGTGGTCAGACACGAAGAGTGGGACAGTTCACATAACCTCCTGTACCCACTATGCGCCTCCGACCGCGGCGGACGACGGGGCGGGCATTAACTCTGAGGACCCGCCTTCTCGGCCATCATTTGGAAGAGCTGTATTTTAGCCGGATTTCCACTTTTTCGTGAGAAACTCTGCATGCCGTGAGGCAAATACAACATAAATATATGGGTAATAGAGGGACTCATTTTTATGTAAACGAATCCTTTGAATTGGTCTTTTATAAGGCACACTTTTCGATGATCAGATTAGTCCTAATCGCAAGGTGTGCCATGAAATCGTATTGTGGCAGAACTCACTCGTCCGAACTGAGGATCCTGGGGATCGATTTTATTCACACACTGTACCGGTAATTCTTCAGTAGGTTTTTGCAGGTCAGTGTTCCAATAATACGATCGAGAGCCGAACCTAAAGTTCCATGGATGAGATATTTCCATTTTCGCATTCTCAACAAGCTTGTCCCCCCTTCCTTATCACCTGAATTTGTGAATACTGAATAAGGAGATTGCACCGGCGGTAGTTTGGTTGAAGGTTCAGCCGCTTCGTTTCGAAGGATTTGGTAGGTCCGTGGGAGCACCTCAAGGGCACACAAGCGCCAACCCTACCCTCGAGTGAAATGGAAATATTCAAAGGTGTGAAGTGCGAATACGAAAGGCACACTGAGTACGGTCGTGGAGTGAAAATGGGGGTTGCGAGCTCCTCCACGGAACGGCCTGCTAATGCCTTCAACCGAGAAAGTGAGAAATGGGATTACATAATTTCTGAAGACAAACCTTCCACTTAAGAAGAGGTAATGTAAGCGAAACACGCATTGAAAAAGCGCGGCGTGGGTCTGATCACGATCCTGCAGCACGGCGTATCGTTCTACAATTCATCAGCCGCGGAACTTGCCGGCTAGAGCGGGACTTCCTTGCGGCCGGTTGATTTAGCCCTCGCCCGTCTGCGATCCACCTTTGGGTAGTGACGCAAATGGGCGCGAAAATAAGGGAGTTTCGGGTACCTATTTCTCGGTTTTTTCGCCGTTTTATTTCATTCTTTGCTGAGCCGCCCTACTTTCATATTCCACAATCGCCAAATTTATCCCTTCTGATGTCTTCAAATTTCGACAGTACACCATAGTCAACATTTCGTGGAACTTCATGAGGGATGATCTGTTCGATGCTAACATGGAGGATTCCTCACATATAAACGTTCGCGAGATGGAGCCTTTCTGACGTGAATGATGTCCTTACCGTGCAAGTCGTATCACTAATGATAATGACACTGGCTGCCTACGATGTGACCTTCCGACAGGCAATTATCTTGATTGACAAGAAATCTAATCGATTCTCTTCCGGTTGGTCAAACTTCCATTCACGGAGGGTGGCTGGGTGGTTTTGGTGCAGTTATATTCAAAAGTGCAGGATCAGTGAAGAATCAAGGGGGGGGGGGAAGTTGTTGGATGTCAGACCGTGACATGGTTTTACATGAATACTGAATTGTTAACATAACTTTCGCAGGATAGTACATGTACACATCTGACGTCAATGCTGCGTTACTGACACGTTAGTCATGCAAAGGCAACTTACTGCTCAACATTCAACAAGTTGTCCCCCCCCACCCTTGCTAGAGCATCAGCTTTCACCAAGAAACCCATGGTAAAAAAAATTCACAAGTATTATTTTCTGTCTCACTTCAATGATTCCAAGAATCAGTTCAGAATGTAACAAAAATATCATCTTTTCCATCCAGAAGCTCTTCATCAAGTAATGTGCAAAGAAGAAATCCGGATGTGTACCGTGAGGACAGAATTTCGCACATGCGAAGTGCGAGCAATGAAAGTCGTGTGCAATTGGGTCCTGAAGCGATTACATAGCAATGCTAGACGCGCCATATATTGTCAACGTGTAATCGCTTCAGGACCCAGCTGTACACGGTGCTCCTAGCTCGCACGCCTCACGTCGTATGCTGCGTTGCGAGATTCCGTCCTCATGTTACACATCCAAAAAATCCACATACATTATAGGTTGATAGGGATCATTGATGATATGCCGTCCAGCTCTGAATGTCAAATAACCGGCAGCTGCTCCAAAAACAGTTGACCGAAACAGCGAGGTTCGCTCAATCGAGCCAGTTTTGGCGTATCTGAAAACCAGAAATTTCTGTGGATGTTTTCTGAACCTCTTGAGGAGCCATCCATACACACTTTCGAGTGAATCGTGGACTTGAGGCGAATCGTGCTCGGGAATGTCCTCGTCCCCCGCGTGATCCTCCACCACCTCGTCTGGCCATCGTCACTGAACCGAGCAACAATGTGAACACACATAATCGATGCAGAATCATCTGAAAAGAGATTTTCAGTGTTTTGGAAGAAACATTGGTTATGTATCGTTTGGACAGATATTCGCACTGCAGCGCGATGCGTTCGAGCTAGAGCGCAGCATGCAGATGGGTCCTGAAGCGATTGCTCGCTCGCCACACGCCGCAGTGCGAAATACTGTCCCAACGATACACACCTAGGAACATGAACGGGGCAACGATATTCTGCAAGCACGAATAACTTCATCACTCAAGCCGTATATGGAAGGGAGGGACATTTGAATAGAGAAATGGAAAAGCAATCCAATACAGTCATCAACCGTTTTTTTAAGCAAATAAGCTAGCCATGAACACCATCCTACTACGGACTTTCATTAAAAAAGCATGAATACTTACGCGAATATGAAGAGGAAGGGGGAGGTGGAGGGGGGGGGGGGGAGAGGGGTGCTGCCGGATGTCTGCGAAACGATTGAAAGAGGTGGGGGAGGGGGTTTGAAAAGCGTGACAGCGCAATCATTTCACAGTTCCGGTTGGGCATACAGTAGAAGTGACAACATTCCATTGATGTTTTCTAGCTGCACTGAGAGAGACCTATGCAGATCGAGCAGGAAAGGTGCAGGGTGGATTAGTACGAATCTGGGAGGGTAATCAGGGTGAAAGGGGTTGTAGGAAGGCAGGGTAGAGGTACTAGTTGTCGAACGAACAAAGGAAGACGAAAAACTGCTACAGTAATCAATTAGTTATCGATTAGAGGTTATCGATTTGAAGCGAATATAAACATGAGCGGTGCAGGTGCAAAGAGAAACCGTCGTCTTCAAAGGTGGGCGTTGAAGTGAGAGGATTGTGAAGTTGAAAAACCTGCGGTTTAACTGTGGCTTTATCTAATAAGTTTTGAGTGAGTGATGTGGCCTTTGTCGAGTCTGTGTTCATACTCAGCGAAACGATCACATTGACGCAACGCACCCGCAACGGAGACCTAGCGGTCGAGTATGAATACAGCCTGACCAGTCCTTTCCAGAAAAACCACCTCTTCATTCAGAATTGACGCCTCCTTCGGCTAAAGAAACGTCAGCCAGAAATCCGAATAGTTTCTAAGATGACTTGGGCACAAAGGGAATAATCTTGAGCTGTTGCAAACCGACCAGGAATCGATCCACCCACCGTGCCATTGGAAAGCGGCGCCACTAATCATTGAGCTGTCAGTGACTCAGAGCACCGATCAACTATTACACGTACTCGCTTATAGATGACTAACAATACACCAAAGATATACAAAAATATACTACTAAATCATTGAATTTTACGTCGTTTAGTTGGGAATCGCTAGATCAAACGAGCCGTGTTAGTGACTTGATCCCAACCTGATAATCAATCAGTCAGATCCGCTATCAGCCATCAAACGATTCACTTTCTCCACCGCTTCTCCTCTGTGCAGCCTTTTTAATGAAATTGTTACTTTTTTATATTTTTCTATTTTTATGTTCTTAATTTTGCAAATATCACTCTTTCTTTGGCGTTATATGCCGGATAATAGCACAGTCTATGGAGCTCCATTATGGACGATTCCTTTATAAAGTATACTCTTCTCGCATGAGATAGTAACTGTTTTGATCACCTCGAAGTTCTTTCTTTCCTCGCCCTACACCGCAATGCTGTTGTCCTGTCTTGTATGTATTAGGTTGAACCATCATTTCTGTCACACTTTTTATTCTTCTTGGAGAAAACTGTGGAAGCTTCTGGAATATTTGGTAATGGGAATATATAAAGCGAGTGAAAAATACTACTGATTAACTCATTCATATTCTCTATGGCTTCAACTAGCAGTGAATCTACGACAATTTCGCGAGAAGTACGAAATTCACGAACACCGCCCCGGTTCCTCAGTATGCAAGACCACAAACCGAATCTACCAGTCGATGGGCCCAGGTACTGTCTCTCATATGGCGGCAACCCGATGGCTCGATCGACCTAGATCGAAACGGAAAAAAATTTCAAAAAATTGCAAAGAGAAAAATTTTATTTCAAAGTTTTCAAAAAAAGGGGAAGCTGTTACCATCCAACACAGCAATCACTCTACTGCAGGCAATTGGACACCGTAGTCGCAAAACTTACTGGAAAAATGGCCCGAGACTTCTTCCTCCACGACAACGCTCACCCACATGTGACAAAGTTGGCAAGTCAAAGGATCCAGGACCTTGGTTGGACGAAGCTCCCCCATCCACCGTAATCTTCGAACATGGCCTCAACTAACTTCCACCTATTCCGATCTCTGACCCACTTCCTCGACGGACGGCAGCTCAAAGATGACGATGATCTCAAAATCGACATCCAGACTTTGTTCGATCATAAATCCCCAGACTTCTATAAGCAAGGCATCTATTATCTCCCTACTCACTGGCATTATATTGTTGATTATAATGGTACATACTTTGTTGACTGAAGTTAAACACAAATAAAGAAAAACAAATTTGAAATTTTTTGTCATTGTGGGACAGGAATTATGGTGCAACCTAATAGCATCACACTTTCTTTTCATTTACGTCGTTGACGTTTCCAGAGCTGGAATCAGTGGAATTATTGCATAAGCAAGGATCAGAGAGCGAAGCAATCATTCACCAGGTGCGTTTAGTTCTGGTCTTACCCAAAAATGGAAAACGGTGCTATCGTAGATATGGGGGGGACCCCAGTATGCTCGGCGTTCAGTACTATTACTGCCCATGTTCTGGAGGAGGCATAGCTCCATGCCAGGGCCACCAAGGTAAAGGCAAAAATATGCGTTTGAGTGTGCAGACTGTCACGTTAGTAATGCTCAATTGTTCTATATTCTATCAAGTCCCCCCCCCCCCCCTTCCCTCCCCCTCCACGCTGGATCGTTGGAAAAGCATTAGCATTACCAAATTAGAAGAAACTATGTAGAGTTGTGACGCTCTGCGTTTTTGTGCCAAATTTGGAAGACAGGCAATTCTCAATGGCGATTCGAGTTTGTGCTAATAGAATGAGTTTCTTACTGACCAGTACCAACTCTGAAAGCATCCTGCTGCCCCACAAAAAAAAGGAAAATTAGGAGATCCAAGGAAATTTCATTTCTAGAAAGTGCGATTTGCACAAGGAAAAGGCAAGCTGTCGCCTGGCGAAATTGCTTTGTCCTCCGAAAACCCTCTATTTGTTGTTAGGAAGGCTTTGCGACGTTCTGAATGAAGAGCAATCGGAACAATGATTTGGACGTTCAATAAGCTTCACTATAAAGGAAGGCCAGAACCGCAACTGACGGTATGTGACGGGTTACCCAGAGATAATCCCGTTTGAACAGAATTTGCAAGAATTTACACGAGCAAGGTGCCCCCACTCTTGGAGGGATTACGCTCCTAAGTGGATGAGTATCGCTGCCATACATCACAGATCCGCGTGACTTCGATCGATGAGTCACTGATACGGAGCGCGTGCGCGTAAACACTGCCGTGGCCAACAGGTAGAGTGAGGCTCATGCTACATGGCCTCGGTACCCAATAAAGTGTGGCTACAAAACGTCGGGACCCCGTAAAAACTCCCAACAGTGCTATGATCTGTTTTGGCGTACCGAGGAAGAGATCAGTCCGCATCAATTGTCAATAAACATCATCAGTGGGCATATTTTTTTTTTGAAAAAATCTTAAAACTAATTTTTGAACGAATCATCTCGAAGAAGCTCGCGAGTTATTTCGTTCTATTTTTTTTGGAATTTTTGAAGAGCTCTGCCGAACTGATGGATTAACACTTTTCCTTCGAACGTTTTTCGGTCAGACAATGGAAGGAAGAAGAGTCTCTAGCTAAACTCCAATGCTTCATGCTTTAAATCCTGTAAAATCAGAAATTTGAGAACAGAAGTAGCACGGCTGTAGGACAGCACATACGAATTGGGTCAACGTGCCAAACGGGTTTTGTCAGCTTGCGCGAAAGGGCCTGCTGCTTCCGCTGTAAACTTTCCACCCGCTGTGAGGTGCGACAACCTGGTCCAGTTTGATTAATCCCCCCCTACTTCCACGTCACACAATGCTTACCTGGCGCCTAGGAGGTATTGGCACGTTCATGTGATCGTATCCACACCATACCAAATCCGTATACCTTTGGATAATTGAATGATTATCGAATCCGTCCGGGCCGAATGAATAAATGGCACTTTTGGCAGTACGCTGCGAGTCCGCCTTGCTCCGCACTGTCCATACGCGGTCGAAAAACCATGATTCCGTGGAGAAGAAAATGCGCATGTGTGTGGAAAAAATGTTTCCATACATTTTGCCATTGGTGTAGCGTTACACTCGATTTTCATTTAGACAGTGATATCAATTATCGTTATGAGTAGTCGCATAGTCTTTCACCCAGGAACACAATTAAGAGTAGGGGATAAAGGAGAAAGGGCATTCAGCAACTCACTTATAAGTGATCTCGGGGAACCTGCTCTACTATTGAAGTGTGCAGGAAGCGAAAATCAGATGTAATGCACATTTCCATGGAACCATTGGGGATTGGCAGTGTTGTACAAACGTTCCAAACGCTGGGAATTCAGTTGGAAAAAAATCAACTGCACAGTTCATCTTGAGAGGACTAATTCTCTCAAAGCTTCCATCGCAATAAACATAAACATAAAAAAACAACAAACATAAACATACGCAATAAACATGCGGCTGAGCTCAAGTGGGAGAACCGACTGCTCTCCAGCCAACGTTTTTCCTGCGGAACTCCGCCCACTGCGGACCCCATCCACAATGGGTGGAGTCCCGCATAGCGCATTAGCCCTCTACATGTTCCACTCATCCCAAGCATGCTCAGAACTTTCCAGGTTGTCCTTCAGGGTGAAACGAATTTGTGCCGATAACAGACAAGCAAACACACAGAGAGAGACAGGTGATCCTTACCCACTCAGCAGAGAAAGTGGTAACGTATTTACCTCACACCGAAAAACATCGGAAATCGTTTATTTGTCAATTGATTCCATGGCAACGGAAATTATTTCCCTTTTACGAGCACAAATAAACAAAAGCAGCCACTATAGACGTCAGGAGCTAATATAGTAACCCCATAAAAGGAAATAATAGCTACTGTGCTAAGCAGCACGATAGTGAAACAAAATGAGATGTCCAAAACCTGAACATTAGATCCATATATTCGCCGTTGATCTTATCGTGGACGGCTTTAGTGACATTGGATCACTGAGTATCGATTAAAGCCAAACTAATCTGTGATGTGTAGCGGTCATACGTAGCACGCTGCGCGCTCGCTTGTTGGAAAAGCAAAAACACGCGGGAAATTTTGACCAGTCCAAGGCCTTGTTGAAAAGTCCGTGAATTGCACTACAAACCGTCTCTTTGACTTCACTCTTTTATTCACAGGTCTTTTTCCTGCGCTCCCAAGTTATGCTCCTGCTGCTTGCAAGGGTATCGCGATAGATTACACTCAGCCAATTAGGACATAATGAAGGATCAGTAACAGAGAACCCAATGGGTCCTTTCGGTAAACGCTATGCATTCTATTTCCTTCCAAGACTGTGGATTTGTTTGGAATAGCAAGCTAAATGAGTGTATCAGTACAAAGGTTAAGCTGTGCTGGAAAATGAAATAAATAAGCTTTGAACACACCAAGGAAGTGACCCCTTCAGTAATGGAATGGAGCTTTCCATTGTGGGCTACTTGAGGGACGCCGAGATAGGGCGGGGTAATCCGAGGAGGAGTTACGCGCCGCTATCACCGGCAAGTGGACAGGCGGAACTTCCCTGCAAGTACCACCATGCTTTCATTCCCTACACCGCAAACCCTGCCCTTGAAATCTATTCTATGGTAGGGTAAAAAACAAATAATAGAAATATAATATGAACAGAAAATAATAATATATAATTGATACATAATACAATATATAAATTAAATGAAGGGAATACTATAAATTTCATGGTCGCTGTTGACAACCAATGAACATACAAATACTTCGACGATTTCACATTCACATAAGTCTGGTGCGCGGTGTGATCCAAAGGGTTTTATCGGTTCTTTCTAATGCTCAACATATATTGATGTTTAATCTGAATCGTAAGTGGATAACTCCGCCCAATTCCGGATAAGGACAGAGTCACGGGATCAAGGTTCAAAAATCTGAGAGGTATAAAATTGCTATGCCTTGGTTTTGTATAAAATTACTATGCCTGGATTTATTTGCGGATTAGCGAATTAGAGGAGATTGATCCGCGAATAATTTCGCTTCAAAATGAAGTGCAAGGAACAGCTGGCGAACACCGAATGAAGACAGCTGACTGAACGTGAAATGAGTTGCTTGCCACATAGTTAATGGAGCATGACGGATCACCTCAAGGAACAGCGTGTCTCTGGCTCATTGGGAGATGCCCTTCGTATAACTTCCTTGTAAAGAGACGGGAATATGTGGTATTCTATGCAGCTTAAAATAACGTGAAAGCCTGGTATACCGTTATTTAAGGAATCCTCAAAGGAGCCATATTTTGCCTGGTTGAGAAGGGATTGTATCTGATACGGTTGAGGAATGCAATTAGGGTGGTTTATCCACCATCTATAGCCACGTGGAGAAGAGGATCGCTACCATTCTTCAGTAGTTTTACGACACTCCCCCTTTTTATGATAGTTGGACTGGAGAATGAAAATGTCTTCAGCCCAATATTA